>BRKX01000001.1:9000000-9532500 GCA_026008535.1 Perilla frutescens
ACAAAAGCATATGAATTTGAAACATGAAATCAAATGAATAATATATATAGGAATTTGAACAAATAAGCAGTCACAACCACGCACTATACTTATTTATTATAATTTTATTATTTATTTTATTGTATTTTAATGTTAATTATTTTTTAAATTTTTGTTGCTTATTGTATTTTAGTACTAATTGTATTTTGTGTAGAAGCACTAAAATAAGAAATAAAATTATAGTAATAAACACAATGTTTATTTACACATAAATAATATGTAGTATAAGCTAACATACAAACATTAACTATGATTCGTTTCGAGAATACTTAGTCATTCATCAAACGTTATATATATAAAGGAAGAAGTCTCAAATTCAAATTTTCACTATTCTGTGATTTTTGTCATATTTTGAAAAACAAATAAACGATTGTCTCCATACAAAAATATAATTCTCTTCCCCTAAAAATTAAAATTACATATAAATTTTTTAAGGGCTAATTACAATTTAATTACTAATGTTTGAAAGTTTTAATAAAAATAACCCAACATTTTAATAATTATAATTTAATTTTCAACGTTTGGATATTGTAACAGAAATAACTCAACGTTTAATATTAACAATTTAAATCCCGGTGGGGATGGCCTAGTGGTGGAGTGAGGTTGCTCCGAGGCCAAAGGTCACGGGTTCGAACATCCTCAATACCACAGGTCGGGTGTGTGGGTATAATAATAATAATAATAATAATAATAATAATAATAATAATAATAATAATAATAATATTAACAATTTAATTCACAACGTTTGAATATTTTAACAAAAATAATCCGATATTTTTGATGAAAAAAACCATATGGTCAGTTTTTCGGCAAAAATTTCAGTCCATTATATGGATTATCTATCTCACTTGAGAGTAAATGTGATCAAAATCAACCTAAATAATATTTTTCATCGAAAATGTTGGGTCATTTCTATAAAAATGTTCAAATGTTGGGAATTAAATTTTTAATATTAAATGTTAGGTTATTTCTGTTACAATATCCAAATGTTGTAAATTAAATTATAATGACTAAAACGTTAAGTTATTTTTATTAAAATTTTCAAATAGTAGGAATTAAATTGTAATTAGCCCTTCTCTTAATACAAAAAGGAAGTTTTAATGCATATAATAAAAATGGAATATAATTTTGTGATTTATACAAAAATAATATTGCGATCTTGTTTTGGAAGGTTTTAACATGGAAGTTGAAACGACCCAGTTTTTGTCTTTTCCATTAAAAAAACATTCAGTTTTGATGAAACAGACTGTGGGTGTTGACTGGCCTCACTATGATAATGACTACAAAGTCTTTATTTAATAATAATAAATATATATAGAGAGAGAGGAGAGAGAGAGAAAGAAGAAGAAGACCAAGACTTCTCTTATTTTTTTTAATCTAATATAAAATTTTAGAGCAATTTCTTTTCCCGGGCTCAAGGGCCAGGGGTAGGGGTGGAAAAGCAATATGTTATAACTTTTGTTCTTTAATTCTTTGGGTATTTATGGGGCCCTAGTGGAAATTCATATATTCCATTCATCTCTATAAGATTCAATGAAATTTTCACGGGTATTAAGAAAAAAATTAAAAAATATAATTAATCAAAAAAAATTTAATATATCTTTATTTATAACTTTGACAATGAATTAAGACTTAATATAAACATAATAAATATGAGTATATATTAATAATTTAACTAAATATATATAAAAATCAACCTATATATTGAGACATTCTAAAAAGAAAATAAGTCTATATGAACAGGGCGGAGAGAGTATGTGATTAAAATGTCTCGAATTGGAGACTTATGTCTCTTATTTTCACAAACTCAGAAATTGAAAAACATAAACTTGGGCATTTATTCTCATTTTCCCAAAATAATTAACTCAATTTTTTAGCAAAAATATACACAACTTATGATTAACACGACACTGTGTTAAAATTAAAAGGTTCCGTACTTGAGATTTTCATGATCGGTTATACAAAGTAAATACTTGAAATATCTGAAACATTGTCTTCTGTATTTTTCTAGAACTGCCAATAATAAAAAATTTGTTTCGCTAACAAAATAATTTTACTCCTTCCATGGCTCCATCCCATTCATACAGATCTGTTTTTCTTTTTTGAATGTTTCAATATATATGCTGATTTCTGTATGTATTTAGCTCATTTACTAAAATATACCTTTATTTATGTTTATATTAAGTATTAATTCGTTATCAAAAAAATAAATATGAATATATTAGCAAACTTACATATTTAATTGTACTTTTCAATAATTTTCTCAATTCTAATGAAAATCCAATGGATTTATATAAATGAGATGAAGGGAGTATTTTTTTATTCTTTTCCATTCTCACATGATATGGTGCATTGGTGCTATGGTACGAGGACAAATAATAGAATCCAAGATAAAAGTAGGCCGTGATAAAGTGATAGCCAATGTACCTATAAAAATTTACTCACTAATTAATGTTCCATTTTTGCCCTTTTTCAGATCCAACCAAACAATTCGGTCAATGGTGTTGGCATCTCACAATTTAAGACGATCTAGCCAAATAAAAAATAAAATAAAATTAACGAGTGACACCAAAATACATATTTATTAAAAAATGTGGAAATCTTCAAATGAAATAATAAATTCCATTTTTTAATATCTGACTTGATGTTCCATTATAGATTTTATTTTTTTTTATTTTTTTCCATTCGATTTTAGTTTCTTTTGGTTTAGTTTAATTTAAAATTATTATTTATGATTTATTTCGTTTATTATTATTTTTTTGTATTTAATTTTTAATTTTAGTTAATATAATGATTGATTCCATAATTTAGGTATAGTTTTTTTTAATTTTAATTTTTAGAAATAAATGTTAATTAAGATGTTAATACTATAATAAAAATTTTTTTTATAATAATCAAATTTATAGTGAAATAAAAAAATGAGATGAGAAGCATCCAATCCGATAAATTGGAAGCCACCCATTAACATGGCAAAATAAAAAACGAATAAAAAAAAATCATTATTGGAGGTGCGATTCCTAATGTCAATATTGATGAATGCAGCACAGCCTGGGAACTTTGCTATATATGCAGCATTTGGATATATAATACATTTATCATCTGTTAATTATACTAATTTGGAAGAAATTATAATCAAGAAAAAAATGTTTGCACCGATTTATGAAGTTTCAATTGATGGAAAATTGAATTGTCACTCTTGAAATATAGAGTACGACTACGGTCAATTTTTTTACTAGGAGTCTCGTTAACGTTAATCAATGATGATAAAGTTTATGATTAAATTATATTATTAATATTAACCGACAATTAAATATTATCGTGTTGTCACTATATGATATTAGTTACAATTACAAACACATAGTTGCAATCTGATAAACACAAAAAAAAAATATAAACTATGGCAAACTGTTATTGTATGTTATTATATTGATTATCGTCGACATTTATATAAATTTAGATTTAATTATATAACTAATAACTTTCGACCACCAATTCACAAATTCCGCTAGTTATAATGTTATATAGATAGAGTATCAATTCACATATCGATATTACCACTCATTTTTGTTTGTAACATTGCGTGACAAAATTGCATTTGGTAAATATTCTATAAAAAAAATATAATTGCATTGCATTCTATGCTATAAAATTGCGTGACAAAATTGCACTGTGTGATTGTGGTAGAAATTAAAACTGTCCAATAGTAATTCAGGCTTGATGTTATAATTAATAATATATGAGAAGAACGTTTGAGACGAAAATATTTATTTGATGGGTGGAGATATTTCACAAAATTATGTACTCTAAAATCTAAATGTCGTTCATTTGGCCTTTTTACATGGGATGGGACAATTGTAGTTATAGATTTTTATTTGTTTTATCAAATAAAAAAAAGAGCAAATATTTATTTTATCAATTATACGACTATGAAAAATGTGAAAAAGACATACTGTATCTGTATGTAATTAATAATAGATGGGCCCACACGAAGCTTTTTTTTTTTTTTTTTTTTTTTTGGCCCACACGAAGCTTGAGTATTCCTTAGATTTCAGTTTGGTGGAGGGGGCCAAGGCAAAGCCATGACCCATCACTGCATCTCTCTCTCTCTCTCTCTCTCTCTCTCTCTCTCTCTCCATCAAAATTATAGTTTAATACCTTGTTTTTGTATGTACAATGATTATGAAAATATATTTGAAAAAATAAAATAGACATGTGAATTTCCTATTATATTCTGTTTTACTCATTTAAAATGATAAAGCATTAAATATCATTAAATAAGAATATATTAAAGTTAAAAAATAATTTAGTGTCCATTCAATAAAACAACGAAATTATACTATTGGGACGAATACAAATGAAAAGTGACCTATAATCTTATATATACATATATATATATATATATATATATATATAATACGTGACAATGCAACGTGGGAAACATGACTGAATTAATTATGTGTTCATACAATTGAATGTGATTGCATGAAGGGTTGGTAAGGACTAAGGATTAGTTGCAGTCGGCAATTTATTATCCCCAATCGTCAAGAAATGATGATTTATGGGTAAATTCTATCGTGCAAGGATGAGTGGCTCAAGTCCCGGGGAAAATTTAGGTCCTGAATATCCGATATATATGTCTTATTATATATATGTATGTTTATATATATACATATATATAGATAAATAATGAATGATTTTTCAAAAATTAACTTATAGCCCAATGGTATTGATAAATGAATAGTAACTTTATTTTATCGGATTTCTCTTTTTATTACTTTTATTTCTATTTTTTTTATTACTTTTTTACTTAAAAAATCTATTAGATTATGCTAATAAGTACCAGCCATTCAAATTCCGTTTTCTAATTATTTTTTATCTAAAAATCTGTTAGTTTTTGCTAATTAGCAATTGTTCGTAATTTATTTAACATATACTGCAAGTGTACAGTAAGATTCATAGTAAAGCGGTGAACAAGGTTAGTGTCGGTGGGGATGGCCTAGTGATGGAGTGAGATTACTTGGAGACCAAAGGTCACGAGTTCGAATCTCCTCAATATCACAAGTCGGGTGTGTGAGTAAAAAAAAGAAAAAAAAAAAAGCGGTGAACAAGGTCATATTCACAGGGATTTAATGATTAATCTACTAATTATCTAACTTAACTTCATACAGTTATCTAGACCACCTAAAATAATTGGATTCAATAGCTAAATGAATAAAAATATCAAAACAGTAAATATCACCACATAAATAAACACAGATGAAGTAAACAATGAAGAGAAAACGCATTATAGGATTGGAAATTAATTATTTAATCTATTCTTCCAATTATTTCATTTAGCATCTATGTTGAGATTTAAATTATGCTAGAACAACCACTCTTGTATCCTAAATCTTCTCTCGAAGTGCTCGGATTATAAATTACACAACAAATATTAACGTGTCTGTTCAATACCTATCATGCAGCTCCTAACAGTTCCAAAAGTTTATTGTTCTCTAAATTAATCGCATCTCTGTCTAGTGACATTGATCAATCAATTAATTATTCCAAATCTCGTGTTAAAACTATTCTCTCGATTTATGAATTAACACATCAGATTGCATTATTTAGTGATCAGGTAAATAATACAGATAAACACAGGAATAATCAAACACATGATCAAATCATAGACACCAAATAAAATAAATCAGAAGAACTTCATAAAAAAATCATAATCCAACCAGATAAACACGGGAATAATCAAACACATGATCAAATTATAGACACCAAATAAAATAAATCAGAAGAACTTCATAAAAAAATCATAATCCAACCAGAGAATACTAAGGTTTTTTAGCTATCCATGGCAAAATAAATAACTAAAATAATCCACAAAAAAACATTGGATTTCTAAGAACGGAGAAAATAAAACCGGATGATTTAATTTGTCTCTAGTCTTGAAAACTTTTGAAATCTTTGGTCTCGTTCTTCGCGTCATTTTCCTCTGCTGTTTTTATCTGGTGGCAACTTTTGGGTTTATGGAATTGTGTGTGATTTTCGTACAAGATAACCCTTAAATACCTAGTGGAATAAAGTCCAAAACCAACATAAAATCGGACTAGCCCAGACTACCCATGACTCAGTCACTCGCGGCTCGGGTCACGGCTCCACGTGTATCCGACGTGGCAAGAAAACCACGGGCACTTCCAATACCCGCGATCATGGTCGTGGGTTTTCTTCTTCAGACCCCCTTCTCTATCGCGAGAGGACAGTCAGCCACCCCTTTGGCGACCCGCGACTCCACCCGCGACCGTGCTCGCGGCTCGAGCTCGCGGGTCCTCTTCTGCGACGTTGACGTCCCATTTTTCGACTCAATTTCTTCAACGCACGACCGGGGACATCATCAACTATCTCTTGTCTAAAAACACAGCAAAATACGGGACAAAATCTACAAATATCAATAAACACATCAAACTCCAAGAACGAGTGAAATCCGAATAAATTGGGATAAAAATACGAGTAAACAAATATAAAATGCACAATTAAATAACACTAAAACTAATGTAAAATCACAGTTTATCAACAACCATTGAAATTTTGTCAATATAATAACTTCTAAAATTTATGATATAACATAAAGAAAATTCTAATCCTAATGCTAATTCAATTTGCGGCACGTATCTAACGAAAAAAAAAAATTCAAATAAATCTGAAAGGTAAAAACTCATGCAAACATACAAAAATAAATATGTGTCAATGCAAAAAAAGAAAAAAAAAATCATTGAATACATAAGTGAAATTGAAACTCTATCACAACTACAATCCAATTGTTCAATTTATTCGATTTTTATATTTACTAATGTTTTAACTTCTTTTTTTGAGCTAGATGTTTTAGCTTTTTTGAATATTGATACTTTATCGACCGGCTGATAAAAATTAAAAATAGAAAAAATTGGATTGCACCCCTACGATCAAATTTATTTGATTTATCAAAAGACAGAAATGCATATCTACTTCCTTTTTCTTTTTCCTTTTTTCATTATTATATCAAGAATAAATTAATATATATTCTATGCGATATTGGATAAGTTTCATCCAAGCTATTAATATGCATCCATACAGATTACAGCCTTCTGACATGTAGGAGAGATTTTTAGGAAATTTAATCCAACAACGTTTTTTATAGATTTATTATTTTGATATGATTTTTGTATTTTGTCCTTATATAAAAAAAATAATAGATCAAGGTTTAAAACTAAAGAAAGTTCATCTACTTTTTCTAATTCATAGAAAGAATATGTTGTCTAATAATAATAATAATAATAATAATAATAATAATAATAATAATAATAATAATAATAATAATAATAATAATAATAATTAAGACAATATGATCTGCCAATATATTATATCTGCACTAATATTATTTAAAAAGCTAAATATTGCCAAATTGTCAAAATAAATTTATTTTTAAAAAGAGAGAGAATATTTACATGTGAACTCAAGTACGTAGAGAAGGAAAAAAGATTAGTTTTACAAGGATCACCGATTCTTGCACAGTATTTTGTAAAATGTAAAAATTGACTGTGTTTTTTTTTTATTATTATGAAAAAGGGTCAATTTTGATATGTTACAAAATTGATTGTTGTTGACAAGGAATATGGCTACTCATAATCAGTAACTTCTATGACTGTCGATTTAATTTGTTGAAGAAAAATCAAATTGTAAAGCATGGAATTAAGTCCTATGTCGAGCAAATTAATATTAATATTATTCAAAATTCTCTTTATATTAATTCCATTAAAACTATAAATATATTTTATTTTTTGTCAATGTTGTACTTGAAGAAATAATATATTATCATTTAAATTTTTTATCTCACTATAATCAATTTTTTTTTTTCTTAGAAGAATTATTATGCCTTCATTTTATATGTTTTCTCTAAAAGAATGTCCTCATATGACTTGCACTTAATTAGAACTTATCACTTTCTAATCTTAAATGACTTAAATGAAAGGGTCAACTGTCAAAAAACAAAAAAAAAAGCACAAACATTTCAATTTTTGCACATCTTCATACAAATTGAGCCGACGTGTGTTTTGAGTTGAATGGAGGGATCTCAAATTGCAGTTCGGATTTCTTGTTACGATTTTGTGTTTCTAGTCTGTTTCTCTGTCAAATTTAGTGTTTTTCTTTCACTTTTTTCTTAAGTTTTAATTTCTTATATTTTGGTTTGATTTGGCAATTATTATATTTAACTCGATTCAATTCAATTAAGATTTATAATTATTTTTTAATATTTAATTTTTAATTTTAATGAATAATTGATTATTTCATAATCATAGTTTATAATTATTTAATTTAATTTTTTATTGATAAATGTCGACTAGTGAAACACGAAGTACATCAGGCTCAGTGGCGGATCCAAAGAGACTGGAGCAAAATTATCAGAAAATTATAAGACGGTGAAGGGTTCGACCGCATCACAACCCCCGCAGAGATTGTGGGGGGGGGGGCTACATACGCTGATGTCGTGTGGTTGGTCCTCTCGACATGAGTGAGAAGAGGGGGATGTGGGAAGAGAAAATTGTTGATTCTAGCTGAACAAAACAATGAAACAACGTAACAACAATAAGAGTTGTAGATCAAAATAAACACTTGAAATAAATTAAAGATCGAAATAATATGAACAAGTTTATAGGAAATCCGAGGCCCGTAAAGATCACAGTTTTCTTAAACTAAATTCGCCCCGTATGAGCGTTTGATTCCCAGGATACAACGAATAAACCGAAACTTTCTCCGGTGAACTGAACACTATGCTCGAACTTGATCAAAGAGAGCTAGAACTCGAAACTTGAAACAAAAACTCGAACACAAACTTGAACTCAAAACTAGAGAGAAAAAATGAGAGAAGAGAGAATAGGATAATGATTTGTTGGTGTGTTTTCAAATAATGATTGAGAGCTCTTTTTATAACCTCCAAAAGAAGCTTCTTAAGTGTTCCATCATTAAAACACAATGAGTAACTCCCAAAACTCAAATGTTGCATTAGATGCAAATCTTTGATATCTATGGTTTGGAATTATCTAGAAAATCTTCCCTCACACTAATGATATTTTCCAACAATCCCCCACATGAGAGAAATTGACAAATATTTGATCAAGTTCAGCAGTTGAATTCGGCATAGGATAGGTAGTTGTAACCCTTTGAACCTTCCCTTGTAAAATATATCGACTTTACTGGCTCTCTGTAGACGTGATGTCCTTGAACTAATCTACCGTTTGTGTAAACGATGATATACCGTACACATGATTCTCCCTAACATATTTCAGTTCTCATTGTTATGTTCATTCATGGCCTTGAACATACGCCTGGTTCTGTAAGAGGTTTTAAGAATTGAGCCTCACGCAATTCCCTTCGAAGTGGTCTCACTTCTCTCTTACATAGGTAATTCTTTTAAAAGCCAAATACTTATCCTTCTTCATTCGGGTATCACTTAGTAAGGGATAACAACCCACCACAGTGATCATATGAGTCTTTTTACAATTAGGTTGTCTCATTGAACCTAGATCTCGGGATCTCCAGTCAACTAGGTTGGGTTTCCATTGTATCAACTCTTTTCTAGAGGCTTTAGACCCATTCCTCTGGTCGATTTTGCAATTAACTCCCTGTTTAACCCTTTGGTTAACGGATCAGCCAAGTTAACTTTTGACTTTACATAGTCAATAGATATAACACCAATTGAGAGTAGTTGTCTAATGGTATTGTGTCTTCAACGTATATGTCTAGACTTACCATTATACATATGGCACTGTGCCCTGCTAATTGCAGATTGACTATCACAATGTAGACAGATTGCAGGCACTAGCTTTGGCCAACTTGGAATATCTTCTAAGAAATGAAGTAGCCACTCAGCTTCTTCACCACTCTTTTCCAACGCTATAAACTTAGATTCCATGGTATATCTAGCTATAACAGTTTGCTTAGAAGATTTCCATGATATGGATGCACCTCCCAAAGTAAATACATATCCATTTGTGGATTTAGAGTCCTTCATATCAGATATCCAGTTAGAATCACAATAGTCTTCAACAACAACTGGATATGTCCCGTAGTGCAGTTCATAATCACGTGTATCTTAAGTATCTAAGTAGTCTCACTATATATTTTCAGTGTGCATCAGCTGGATTACTAGTATATCTACTTAATTTAGTTACTGTATATGCAATGTCTAGATGTGTACAACTCATTAAATACATCAGACTTCCTATGACTCTAGAATATTCCACTTGAGAAACACTTTCACCTTTATTTTCGATAGATGTTGATTAGTACCTATCAGGGTTCTAGCAATACTTAAGCCATTCTTGTTAAATTTCTCAAGAATTTTGTTCACATAATGTGACTGACTCAGCACAATCCCTTGTGATGTTCGAAGAATTTTCATTCCAAGTATCACATCAGCTAGACCCATATCTTTCATGTTAAATCTTGAATTCGACATCTCTTTTGTGGAATTAATCATCTTATCATTGCTTCCAACAATAAGCATGTCATCTACGTAAAGACATAGAATTACAAATCCATTTTTAGTTTCTTTAACATAGACACATTTATCACACTGATTAATTTTGAATCCACACCACATCATGGCATTATCAAATTTCTCATGTCATTGCTTTGGTGCTTGTTTCAAGCCATACAAAGACTTCACCAACTTGCAAACCTTATTCTCTTTCCCGGGAGCAGAGAATCCTTCAGGTTGTTCCATATAGATCTCTTCTTCTAAATCACCATTTAGAAAAGCAGTCTTTACATTCATCTGATGTATTTCAAGATTTCTCAAAGCTACAAAAGCAATAACCATCTTAATGGATGTTATTCTCGTTACTGGGGAATATGTGTTAAAGTAGTCAAGACCTTCTTTCTGTCTGTAACCTTTAATTACAAATCTAGCTTTGTACTATTAACAGTTCCACCAGTTTTCATTTTTCTTTTGAAAATTCACTTATAGCCTAATAGTTACTTCGTGAGGAAGATCCACTAGCTCTCAAGTGTGATTTTGCAAAGTTGAATCAATTTCACTTTGAATTGCCTCTTTTCATAGAGGACCGTCCGAAGAATTCATTGCTTCGAAAAAGCTTTGAGGTTCACTTTCAATCATGTAGGTTAAAAAGTTTGGACCATAGGATTCTTCAATCCTAGCTCTTTTACTTCTTCGTGGTTCTACCACCTCTTCATCATGTTTTTCTTCTTCCACTACTTCTAAAGTTCGTTTAATGGAAGTAGATTCCATTTCACTCTTTCATGGAAACATATGTTCGAAGAATGAAACATTTCTCGATTCAATTATCGTGTTTTTGTGTATGTCTTTAATTTTAGACTCATGCACAAGAAAATCGATAAGCACTACTGTTATGTGTATAACCAACAAATATGCAATCAACAGTTTTCGATCCAATCTTCACCTTTTTTAGTATAGGTATCGCTACCTTGGCAAGATACCCCCACACTTGCAAGTATTTATAGGATGATGGTCTTCCATGCCATAACTCATATGGGCTTTTGTCTAACTTCTTGCGGGACACCTTATTTAAAAGGTAGCTGGCCGTCAAGACAACTTTCCCCTACATGTTCTGAGGTAATCCAGAACTCAATAGCAACACATTCATTATTTCTTTCAACATTCTATTTTTCCGTTCTGCAGTGCCGTTTTGTTGCGGAGAATAAGGTGCAGTGGTCTCGTGCTTTGTTCCATTTTCAGTATAGAAATTGGCAAAATGTGACTCATACTCACCTCCTTTGTCACTTCGTAACACCTTAATCTTTTTACTTAGTTGATTCTCAACTTCAGTTTTATAGAGAACAAATTTCTTTATTGCTTTATCTTTACTTTTGAGAAGATACACATAGCAGAATTTAGTGCAATCATCTACAAAAGTAATGAAATACTTATTTCCACCTCGTGTGGGAACTGCCTTTAAATCACACACATATGTGTGAATTAGGTCAAATTGTTCACTATTTATTTTGATAGTTTGGAAGAATAACCGAGTTAACTTGGCTTCAACACAAGTTTCACACTTCTGTGTTGAGTCAATATAGAGCATAGGTATGTTTTTCATACTCATTAACCTGCGCAGGGCATTAAAGTTGACATGTCCAAGTCTGCCATGGCACATTATGGAAGACTCAAGCATATAAATGGAAGAGTTCACTTTATTATCCATGGCTAACTTAACAGTCATTACATTGAGCTTAAAAAGCCCGTCACATTAATAACCCTTTCCGATAAACACTCCATTCTTGGTAAAAAAATCTTATCAGACTCAAAGACAATGCGAAAGCCATTCTTGCTTAACAATGAACCAGACACAAGATTCTTACGAATCTCTAGAACATACAACACATTGTTGATAGTCAGCTCCTTCCCTGAGGTCATCTTCAGAACCACCTTTCCAAGGCCTTTGACGTTGGATGTAGCAGAGTTCCCCTTGAAGAGTTTCTCGCCATCCATTTATTCATTAAGGGCACTGAACAACTCCTTATTTGAACACACATGTCGGGTCGCACTCGTATCAACCCACCATTCCTGTGGGTTTGAACCAACAAGGTTCACCTCAGAGATCACCACAACCATGTGCATCTCTTTAACATCTATGGAAAGGTTTTCCACCGTGTGTGCATCTTGGCTCTTTTTCGGCTTTGTACAGTCGAAAGCGCTATAACCATGTTTGTCATATTTGAAGCATTTCCTATTGAACTTCTTCTAGAAGTTCTCCTTCTTAGGTCCTAATGTATTTTTACCTGCAAAATTAGGTTTCTTATTAGAGTTCCGTCTTGAGCTCTCACCATGATCAACCATATTTGCCTTAGCCTTTGGAGGAGTAAACAACCTTTTATCATAGCTCTTGTTATCTTATTCAATGCGAAGTCTAACGACGAGTTCTTCAACGGTCATCTCTTTTTTCTTGTGAGTCAAGTAATTCTTGAATTCTTTCCAACTCGGTGGTAGCTTCGCTATGATAGCAGCCACTTGGAAAGTTTCATTCACCACCATTCCTTCAGAATGAATATCGTGCAAGATTATTTGAAGTTCTTACACTTGACTGATCACAATCTTTGAATCAACCATCTTGTAGTCGAAAAATCGACCTACAAGAAACTTATTCGCTCCGGCATCTTCAGTCTTGTATTTCTTCTCCAATGACTCCCATAGTTCTTTAGCCGTCTTGATTGAGCAATACACAGTATATAGTGTATCCACCAAGTAGTTCATCACATAGTTCTTGCATAGGAAATCCGAGTGGTTCCATGCATCAAGCGCAGTGACAGCTTGAGCATCAGCATTTGGCCCCAACGTTGGAGGGTCTTCAGTCAAGAATCTCGTAAGGTTCAATGTTGTCAAGTAGAACAACATCTTTTGTTGCCACCTTTTGAAATTCAAACCATTTAATTTCTCCGGTTTGTCAGCATGGTTGACATGAACATTGATAGCACCAATCCTCATAGTGTTAGCAGCAGCGTCGGTGATGTTGTTTGTCTGTTCACTAGACATGTTGAAAACTAGGGTTGTCCAAGTAGAAATTTGGTTTAAGATTGTTGATTCTAGCTAAACAAAATAATGAGACAACGCAACAACAACAAGAGTCGTAGATCAAAATAAACACTTGAAATAAATTAAAGATCGAAATAACATGAACAAGTTTATAGAAAACCCGAGACCAGTGAAGATCACAGTTTCCTTAAACCAAATTCACCACGTATGAGCGTTTGATTCCAAGGATACAACGAATGAACCGGAACTTTCTCCGGTGAACTGAACACTATGCTCGAACTTGATCAAAGAGAGCTAGAACTCGAAACTTGAAACAAAAACTCGAACACAAACTTGAACTCCAAACTAGAGAGCAAGAATGAGAGAAGAGAGAATGAGATAATGGTTTGTTGGTGTGTTTTCAAATGATGATTGAGAGTTCTTTTTATAGCCCTCCAAAAGAAGCTTCTCAAGTATTCTACCATTAAAACACAATGAGTAACTCCCAAAACTCAAAAGTTACATTAGATGCAAACCTTTGATATCTTGAGTTTGGAATCATCTAGAAATTCTTCCCTCATACTAATGATATTTTTCCACAAAAATAGACAGAGAAGATGCATAGACGGGGTTGTCGGCGAGAAGAAATGAGTTTGATGAAAGAAAATGATGTTATGCGGCGAGAATGTGAAGAGAAGGAAGAAACATAATTATTATGTTCCAACTTTTGACCAATTGTAAATCACCCACTCCTTCCTTTTAATGTATTGAGAAAGTATAGGAATATTTTTGACTTATTGTTCTAAAAAAAAATTTCTATCTTATTATTTTAGACCCTTAAGACTTAATTAAGGAATTAGTTTTTAAGGTCATAAATCATTAAATTAGTTTATTTCAAATTACAAATTTTAAAGACATTTTATTTATTTAATGTATAAGTGGCCCGCAATTAAGATTTTAGGTTCCTAGTTATTTAAAGATAAATGAATTTTCAATTTAAAATGAAGGTAAATATTATTTTTATTTCAATTTATATTAACGATTTCATATATTAATGTAAATTTGACATGTTTCACAATAGAAATTTTAAAAAATCATTGTCAAAATGCAGATAGATCCTGCCTTCTATCTCGCTATGCTTCGACCCTCAACCGCGTACCCAACAAAGTGTCATAGTTGAGTTCTCTCAAGAAAAAAATTATGATTCCGTCACTGAAACAAAGGGATCCGAACTGTGTGTATAAGTTTGCGTAAAATAGTCATAAAAATAAAAATAAAATCTGGATTACATTGCACAAATTGCCAAAGTTCGTGTTTGTTTCCTTTTATAAAGTGAATCCTAAATAATGCAAGCATCTATCACACATAAAAAGAAGATTGTTTTTTAAGAAAGTTATTTCTCCAAAACAACTTTTTTCTCTTGAAAGAAATCTTTTTTCTTGACATTTCCCTTCCACTGCTTTTTCTATTGTTAGCTTGTCATTTTGGCCTCTTTATTGGCTGATTGGCTCTTTGTGCAGTGACTTTCTGCCACATCCATATGAAATTAAAAAAAAATAAAAATCAATGAGTTTCTTCCATATAATATTATCAATTTATTGAATGATTATGACTAACATATCAATATGCATATATTTGTATTGATAATTCCATGTCATATATATGTACGGTCTATGTATATTTCATAATTACATATACACAATATATATGATAGCATACATTTATTCATATTAAAAGTTAACTATAACCACAAATAAAAATGCTTTGTCTTTTGGATAAATTTTAATTATAGTATTTCTATTCATACGTTTTATCAAACCGATGCACAACTGCATAAGATATTTGTGCAACTGGAGCTGTATATGAATATCATTTCAGATTGAAAGAATAAATTAAGAAAATTACTGTAACAAAATAAAATTAATTTATATCTCTGTGAATTATAGAAATTTTCGTATTATTCATTTTTTCTTAATTACAATATACATTTGTGATTAATGATTATTTAGATTAAGCTCAAACAAGAGAAAAAATTAATAATTTAAACCTGATTTTGAGATTCAAATTTGTTTGCAGTTATGAAAAGGGAGCGGCTATTTGCACTACGAAATATACTCTTTGCACCACAAATAAAAAAAATAGAATTGAAATTCTTTTAAAATTACTTAAATAACCTTTAATTTAGTTTTGTACATTTAATAAATTACTTTTCAAACTACAAATTAAAAAAATAAAATAAAACAAAATATTAAAAGAATTTCCAACCAATCTTCTTCTTCCCCCAAGCAGTATAATTCATTGGAAAATAAATAATGAAAAAGGGAAAGAACACGGTCAAGATGAAGATGAAATTAAAAGCAATAAATGACTATCTACCAAACAACCCAAATAAATAAACAAATATTTTCCTCCCCAATATCTAAAAAAAAAACAATCCGGATGAAAAAAATGCAGAGTAAACGATCGTCCGATCATCTTCTTCTTCAGCTGTAAGAAATTTGACCGGCTATCTTCTTCGCACCTGCCACCATCGTCTTTTTTCCTAACAAAAAACTTCAAAAACCTTGAATGATAAACCTTAGCCAAAATCGCTGAAATCTGTTCGACAACTCAATTTTTAAAACCCATAGCAAAGATCGAAATTTATTGTCGAACAGCTTAAGAACATTCGAAAATTGATTTTCGAAACCCCTTAAGGACATTCGAAATTCAAACCTCCTAAGCACCAATCGAAAATTAATTTTTGAACTCCTTAAGGGTTGTCGGAAATCAATTTTCAAATCCATTCACAATGTTCGAATTTTGCATATCTGTCTCTTCCTAAATTGACGAAGGAGGATTGAGAAGGTTGGTGAAAAGGAATCAGACATAACTTTGGAGGAGGAAGAGGAGAAGAAGAATAAGGGAGTGGGGGAAGGGTGGAAGCAGAAGGTTAGCCGAAGAAGAACGATGTCTGAAGATGAAGGGTGAGGAAGAGAGGGGGGGTCGCTGGCTGAAGATGAAGGGTGGGGAAGAAAGGTGAGTGCGGCGGCTGAAGAGGAACGTGAAGAAGGAAAGTAATTTTCAATTTTTTTTAATTGAACAATCTTTTTCCAATAATTAAGTTTAAAATAAATTTCAATTTTATTTTTTTACTAAAATAAATATTTTTAATTAAAAGGGCATTGATGTAAATGTGTGTGATGTAAATAATAAAATTAATGATAAGAGTAACCGAAGTGCAAAGAATAAAATCAGTAGTGCAAATAGAAACTCCCTTGTGAAAAATGCATTGCTAACAATTTTTGTTGCCAAAGAAAGAATGTGAATCATATCTTTTATCAAAGTAATTCACAATTAACAATAAAATAGTTTTGTAGCAACGATCTTGTTATTAAATAGTTCAAGATAAAGAGAAGCACTTGTGTGCACTAAGTGCACCTCAGGCGCATTGACCGGGTCAATGCGTTGACCGGTCAACATTGAAAAACGCTCGTTGATTTGGTCAGCTCAAAATCAGTATCAATTATAATACTAAAAAGTATCATTCAAAAGGACAAAAGTATCACCCGTATTCTTAAAAAGTATAGGCCATAATAAATAAATAAATAAAAACACCCAAAATTAGTATCAACTGTAATACTAAAAAGTATCATTCAAAATTCAGAAAGTATCATCCGTATCCTTAAAAAGTATCACCTACTTTACCATTTTTCTTTTTTACGGGTTGACCGGGTCAACGCGCGTTGACTGGCGTTTGACCCGGTCAAATGCGTTGACCGTCTGATATAAGTTTATATACATTTAGTGCATGCAAATTTTTGTCAAATATAAATATCTTGAGTTTATATATATATATATAAGATTAATTTGAAAAAATAAAAAATAGTCTGGAATATAAAACTTTAGTTTACCCTTTATTTTATTTATAATTGAAAATTTAAAGTTTTATTTACAAAAAATAAAAGTCATCGCATTTATGTCAACAACAATAAAAAAAAAACATATTATCCAACTTTTAGAGACGAATTTTTAATTCTCTCTATATCTAACCACACATAACTCCAATATATATACATAACACTAACTCACACACAATATCTATCTACGTCTTCTTCTCTAACCTCTTCACACACTTCGTAATCCTCCTTTCTCTCAGAAACGACTTCGCAGCGACAGCGATGAACGGAGTGGAAGTCGTGGCGAGCTGGTTCACGCCGACCGTTCTCTTCTGCGTTCTGAACCTAATGATCGGCACTATTTTCATCACATCAACCCTCAAACCCCCGCATTCTCAACCCCAAAGCAAGGACGAACAACCGCCGCCGCAGCCGCAGCTCGTCCGAGTTTCTTCATTTTTCGAACGGGTCAAGTCCTTCAACCTATCTAGGTACCACCCCGACGACCACGCCGTCCCAACTCAAGAAGAGACCCTGCCGCCGCAACTCGGCCGAGTTCCGTCATTTTTCGAACGGGTCAAGTCGTTCAACCTATCGAGTTACCAGCACTCGGATCCCGATCCGGCCCACCACGACGTCCCAGCTCAAGAAGAGACCCAGCCGCCGCAACTCGTCAGAGTTCCGTCATTTTTCGAACGGGTCAAGTCCTTCAACCTATCCAGGAGCCAGCACTCGGAGCCCGACCCGGCCCACCACGCTATCCCAGCTCAAGAAGAGCGCCACCATCACGTGACGAGAAGCAAGTCCGATACGGTGGCGAAGACGGCGCCGGCAGCAAGGGTGCTGCAGAAGTCGTTCAGCGTGAAGGTGTCGACGGAGAAGGAGGAGGAGGAGGAGGAGGAACGGAGGAGGCCGGCGACGGTGAGGGAGAGGACGGCGGCGGAAGACGAGGCGGTGGACGAGAAAGCTGATGATTTCATCAACAGATTCAGGCAGCAGCTCAAGTTGCAGAGGTTGGACTCCCTTTTGAGGTACAGGGGGCCCGGGAGGTGAGATCCTTCCCTACTTGATTTGACAAATATGCCCTTGTAATTCTCCCTCCCTCCACTTTCTCATTCAGCTCGTGACATGTGTCCCAACAAAATATTAATTAAACACTACGTATTTGTTAGGTGGATTTGGATATACCTCGTTTTCGCAGGGATGGATCGGTCATTTTACTTCAAGTTTAATTTGCATTTTAGGAGGGGAGGGCATTAATTAATGCATAAATAAAATTTGGTCATTTTTCGCGTTAACTGTGTGATAATGAATGATGTTGTTTTATGTGTTAGATTTGATAAATACACACATATATACACACACACACACACACATACTCAATACTAATTTCTCCCTCCCATTCGTACACGCTTGTTTTCATTATTTAGATCGTTTATAACTAATATACACCAATGTTTAATATGTTTATCTTAAACATTAATTCATTCTCAAAGAAAATAAATATTGGTATATTAGAATGTTTACACATTTAGGACTTATTTATCGAGCAGTGTAAGTGTGTGATAGATACCTATGACACCCTAATACTATATTTATTAACAATATTAAAACTCATGTTTATGTAAGGGTCCGATATGTGTTAAACATTTATATGCATAACATATCACACTCTGCAAGTGTGATATGTAATATCATACAAAATTATTAAAAATTACAGACTAAAATAATCTTACAAATATTAATTAAAAATCTTATTATAGAATATTCACACAATATATGGTAACTAATTAAAGGATATTTTAGAAATTGAATTTTATATATAGAATCTAACATATCTAAGCAAAAACTATATTATTAATACATATATTTTAATAGACCAAAACAAACATGATATGAAAATCTTATAAGGTAAATCACATCCTATTTCAAACATATATAACATTATACCACACTACTATCCAACAAATAAACCATTAATTATTTTTTTTAATCCTACTGAAAAATCCAATAACCTGTATGAATATGAGTGAGTAATTATAGTGAAAGAGATGATATATGATGAATTGATGATGGACTGCAACCTTATTGAGTTGTTACTTTGAAAATACACGCAATTGTCGATTGAATTAATATCTGATTTTATTTGATGGATATGTATATGTTTGCCCCACTAAATTAATGTAAATTATTTAAGGCATTGATTAAGTAGGAGTAAGTGAGATCTACATTATCGAACAATTAAATGGTCATTGATGACTGGACTTCAAAAATAATAAGCGGATCATTGAAAGCAACTCGCTCAAAATTTAAGTCATCATTCAAAATATTAATTGATTGTTTCATATATATATATATATATATATCTCTCTCTCTCTCTATGTATATATCAGTCATACACCCACCGTATATAGAGATAATGGATATTGTTCTTATTGCATAACTCGATTAGTTGGTGTGAGAACAAGAATAATGTAGTTATCTACAATATTGAGGTTTAAGTCCCGTTGATAATAGTCCCGGTGGGGATGAACTAGTGGTGGAGTGAAATTGTTTGGAGATCAAATATCACGGGTTCAAATTTCCTTAATACCACCAGGTCGGATGCGTGAATAAAAAATAATAATCCCATTAATATTAATATAATTTGAGTTCCTTTGTGGTTGACATATTGTATTTGCAAGTACAAACTCTTGACATTCACCATTGAAACACATGTCATAATTTATTTTATTACCTGGCTATAACAACATAACAATATTTCCATTCATTCACAAAAAAGATAATGCATGCATACTGTATAGGTGTAAGTTTGTGTTGTAACATTTATGACTTCATGTGTATCGGGCATGAACAATATATATAATTAAACTTCAATATAAACTCAACAATAAATTTTCTTAGGCAACAAATTAATTCAAGCTAGATGAATCAAGAAATAATTTTTATACTTATAGTCGAAAGTATACATCCAATATCCATAGCGTTCTTTGAACACCTAAAAATTGCCTTATTAATAAATAAATAATTAATTAATGAATCATAGTCGGAACATTGGATACCGTCCTACCGGCCATTGCCAGGAATTTTTTAATACAATGAAAATATACATTTCAAAAATGTTGTCATTTTTTTTTTGAGGATATAGATGATGAGATTAAGAAAATATTAATTATGTTGGTCTTTTTCTTTTCCACCTTATGTTATATTAAAGATATTGTTGTGTTTTTTTATTTTTTATTTTTTATTTTTAACATGGTATCATTAAAAAACAAACACCAATATCATTAATATGGCAGGATGTTAAAAAAAAAAAAATCAGGGCCAACATAATTAACATATCTTAATCTTATCATATATGTATCCAAAACTTTTTTTTTGGACAAAATATTTTTAAAATATGTATTTTAATTAAAAAAAACAAAAACCAAGGGTACCGCCGGCACAATGCTCCAGTCATAGTCTCAGATATATCAAAGTAATTTCAAGCCCATCAAACCTAATTGGTAGGGGTGAGCATCCGGTCTATTTCGGTCCAAAAATCATAAAACTGAATAGATCGAATTAAAAAATATTTAGGACCGAACCAAACCCAATTAAGGGTGAGGACCGAACCAGACCGGACTAAATTTATTCGGTTCGGTCCAGTTTGATTTTTCTATTTTTTTTTCAATTTTGAATTGCTCGACTAATTATGCAAATAATAACATAAATAATAAACAAATTCCACAAATCTATAACTGGCATCATAAATAAACATTTATAACTAATATATAAAACTAAACCAACAAATAACAATACAAACATACAAATTATCAAACAAATAACAATTTAAAAAATAATAAATTAATAATAACTAAAAATGCTCGATCTATTCGGTTTGTTTGGTCCGTTGTCTGTTGAACCGGACCAAACTGAGGACCGAATTTTTATTAAAAAATGAACCGAATTAGACTGAAAAATCAAATGAACCGAACTTAATGGACCGAAATCTGTTCGATTCGGTTCGATTTTCGATTTTTTCGATTTTTGGCTCACCCCTACTAATTGTTCTGTTATCGGGCCTCTTCAATTCACCCCTACTATGTGTTTTATTTGACCCGTCTAACATAATAGACCCGTTAAATAGTCTAACATAAATTTTTGTCACAAATAAGTTGACAATGATCTTCTCACTATTCTAGTTATGCCATATAAGCAAACTCAAAATTAAACATAAAGAAACACCCCCCCTCCCGGTTTCCGGATCTTGATGGGCTGACGGCTGTTGAAGAAGTGTATTGAGGGACTGCACCCTCTCGGCTACGTTCATATCTTTCTATTTCAATCCATGCATGCTCCCACGTGGCACATTATGCATGCATGGACCACAAGCTTATACAATCCCCACCATAGATGCTGCCATCACAAGGATCGAATACCGCCGTCGTTAGATGATATAATAGCTTAGATAGCATGCTTATTTTAGCTTGTAGAGAGCAAGTATTTGAAATGTATAAATACCTAGAAACACAGCTTTGTATTCTGAAGAGAAATTTAGATCAATAAACTGATATTTTCTTTGCCTCCATTATCGTTGATAGAGAAAGTTTTGATGGTGCTCATGATTGTTTAATTTCAACATGGTATCAAGAGCACACGCTATCTGATTTCATTTTTGATTTGTTTCTGATTCAATTTTTACCCGATTGGCATCGACAATGACGAAGAAGAATACTAACTTTTCATAGCGCCAGACGCGAGATGATGAACTAGGTTTTATGGCTCATGCTGCTCCAGTAGAGAGTGGAGAGAACAGTGACGCCGCTGCTCAGCGAAGGAATATGGCGGTTTTCGATCTAAATCCGACATATCCACTGAATGCAAGGCACAACAGCGATTGCGGTGTGAATCACCAGCTTGGATATGCGTGGAATGAGATTACTGTCAATAGGATTCAAGCGAACGACGAACTGTACATTGCTCCTAGTGAGCACCCTGATATGTACCTGACTGCTGATCTATTTGATGATAAAAATTTTCATATATGGTGTTGGGCAATTAAGTGAGGGTTACTGTCAAGAAATAAACTTAAGATAATTTATGGCAGTATGATTACTCCTCAACCTAATTCTATTGACTACATACAATGGGTTAAACTTGATTACTTGGTGTTCAATTGGATTAGTAACTCTATGAATAAGGAGATAATTAGGGGTTTTCAGAACTTAGACACCTCTAGAGAACTATGGGAAGAGTTACATAAACGTTTTGGAAAGATGAATGGGCCTCGAATCTACAAGTTAAGAAGGGAGATAGCAACCTATGCACATAATTCTCAAAGTGTTATGGTATATTTCAATAATCTAACTAGTCTATGGGACGATTTAGCCTTATTAAAGACATCAAGGGACTGCACATGTGCTGCATCTGAGGATGCTAAAAATGATGTTGATGAGGAGCACATGATGCAGTTCTTGATGGGATTCGGAGACTGTTATGAGACAATAAGACAAAAGATCTTAATCATGAATCCCTTACCAAATGTAAGTCAAGCGTATGCCATGATCTTACTAGTGGAGGAGCAGATAAATGTGACTAATCAACTGGCAGGGGGAGTTGAGCATAATACTATGTACAATAATAAAAAAGAATACGAGGGAGATCACTTTAGGAGACGAATGAGTAAAGAGGAGAAAGCTAAGTTGCATTGTGATCACTGTGGAGGGTCAGGACACTTAAAATCTGAGTGTTTTGATCTTATAGGTGTGTCAGATCGGTACAAAAAGTACAAGACAGATAGAGGAAAAGGAAAAACACATTATGCCATGCAAAAGGAAGAATCAGAACCATGTAAGGATGAAGGAGAAGGGAAAATGAGAGAGATTCTACCAGAATAGACAATGCAAGGAGTCAGCAAGCTCATTCAATCAGAGTTAGCAAAGCAATTACAACAATATTTCCATAAAGGGTTGAAATGGGATGATTCAGCTGGAGATGAAGCACATAATTTAGCAAACCTGGCAGAGATTGATCTAGAATCATCTCCTATAGATTTTAAGGGCCATTATACCTTTGGTGCTGCCACAATCATTACTAAAGAAGAATGGATAATAGACTATGGAGCAAACAACAACATGTGTTTCAATATAGGCCTTTTGTCAGATTTGAAATGATTGAGACATCCATTGCAAGTGTTTCTACTACATGAGAGTAGTCTGTGGGTGTTCTTGGTAGGACAAGCAAAGCTGAATAAAGATATGGTGTTGCAAAATGTGTTATTGCTCCACATTTTACACACAATTTGTTATCTGTTGGTCAATTAACCAAGGAGTTGGATGGGAGAGTGTAGTTTTTGGCATCACACTGCATAGTACAGAAGAGACATTCAGAAGCGATGCTGGGAATTTGTAAACTTAAGAAATCTCTCTATATATATCCACAGCAGAAAGATACGCAATGTACTGCACATACTGTGGCTGTTGATTCTGAGGTTCTATAGCTACACAGAGTACTTGGACATCCATTAATGACTGCCATGCAACATATGCTGGTAGGGAAGAGGAGATACAGTTCATCAGAGATGGATATCCTGAATTCCTGTGACATATGCCATCAAGCCAAACAACAAAGAACTCCTTTTCCTTTGTTACACAAGAGAAGTGAGGTGTTATTTGGTTTGGTGCACCTTGATATTTGGGGACCATGAAAATATACAATGAAGAAACAATTTCAGACACACCTTACTTCTTGACAGTAGTGGAAGATTATTCAAGGACAATCTGAACATACCTGTTCAAATCCAAGAATCAAGTCCGAAATATTGTCAAAAGTTTCATTGCAATGGTGAATACTCAGTTTCATAAACAAATACAAACCATTAGAACTGATAATGGATCTGAGTTTATTAATGCACAGATTCAGACCCCTTTTCAGGAACATGGGATTCAACATCAGAGGACATGCCCATATTCTCCATAGCAAAATGGCATAGTGGAGAGAAAGCATAGGCATCTGTTATAAGTTGTTCGAGCTCTGATGTTTGAAAGTAAGCTTCCTGCTAAATTTTGGCCTTATTCAATTCTTCATGCCACATGGATTATTAATAGGCTACCAACTACAGTGCTTGAATGGAAATCTCCTTATGAGAATTTGTTTGGAAAGTTACATGTTCTGAATCATTTACAACTTTTTGGATGTTTGATTTATAAAGCCAATATATTGCCTAGCAAGTCTAAATTTGATTCCAAAAGCAGTCATTGTGTTTTTCTTGGTGTGTCTACCCAACATAAAGGGTTTATCCTGTATGATTTGGTAAGCATTCTATCTGTGTTGGTAGAGATGTTAAATTTATACCAAAACAGTTTTCTTTACAAGAATCTGCTATGCCAACCTTACCATTTCAGAGTTTTGAGCATTTTCATACACCTGCTGAGCTAATTGATAATGTTTCTACTGATATTCAGTACCAAGACTACCATGAAGAAGAATTTGTTGATGCTGATCAGCAACATTCTGATGAGAACATCACTCAGATGGGTGATTCACCTTTTGATACCATCACACCACCTGTGGTTAGGAGGAGTACCAGGCACCATAGACCTCCTCCTTATCTGAATGCCTATATATACAATCTTGCGGACCATGGCCTCAGCAGAGATGTGGATTCTAGTCTTACCCCTCTTACTTTTCCTTTCCACCTACTACTTATTCAGAATCTTGTAAATCTACTGAGTGGGTTGATGCTATGCACAAAGAAGTTGAGGCTCTTGAGAAAAATAAAACCTGGGAGGTTGTGCCTTTTCCAGCAGGTAAACATATTATAGGGTGTAAGTGGGTTTATAAAGTCAAATTGAATGCAGATGGTACACTGGAAAGATAGAAGGCAAGGTTAGTTACTGAAGGTTATAATCAAGAGTTTAGAATAGATTCTAAAGAGGTTTTCTCTCCAGTTTCCAAGATGGCTGCAGCGAGGCTTTTCTTTGCCTTTGCTGCTCAATTCACTTGGCACTTATATCAAGTAGACATTAATAACGCATTCCTATATAGGTACTTATCTGATGATATATATATATATATATATATATGGCCTTACCACATGGTTACTCTGGAGGCTCACTAGGGCATGTCTGCAAACTTATCAAAAGCTTATATGGACTGAAGCAAGCCTCCAGGGAGTGGAATCAGGAACTTTGTAAGCACCTTCTTTCTACTGGTTTTCATCAATCTGCAAATGATCATTGTCTGTTCTACAGAGGGGTTGGGAATAGCTTAATTGTACTCTTAGTCTATGTAGATGATATATTGATGATGGGACCTTCACTACAAATTATTACTGAGGTTAAGGCTTTCCCTTCACAATGCTTTCACCATTAAATATCTAGGTGAGGAAAAATACTTCTTAAGCATGGACGTGGCTAAGTTTACTACGGGTTTCTTCCTTTGCTAACACAAATATGTGTTGGATCTCATTGATTCAATAGGATTAACTGGCTGCAAGCTAGTCTCCACCCCCTTTCCCCTAGGGCTTACTCTTACAAAAGAGGGATCATTAGTCTCTACAGTTGATTCATACAGAAGGGTTGTGGGTAAGTTACTATATCTTAACTTGACACGCCCAGATATCTCATATTCTGTACAATAGCTTAGTCAATTTGTGCATTCTCCTACTATAACACATTGGGAGGCTGCCATGCATGTTCTCAAATATCTCAAAGGATCTCCTTCTCTTGGCCTGCACTATGCTGCTTCTCCTAGCTTCGATTTCACAGTACATTTGTGATGCTGACTGGGCCTCTTGCCAAGACACTAAGAAATCTCTCACAGGATATTGCATTTCCTTAGGGTCTTGCATAGTTTCTTAGAAGTGCAAGAAACGAGAGACTGTCTCATTGTCCACAGCCCAAGCTGAGTACAAGAGTTTAAGTAGCACTACTAGAGAGCTACTTTGGTTGTCCTATATCTTCCAAGATTTTGGGATTGCGGTCTCACTTCCCATTCCCATTCATTGTGACAACAAAGCCGCCATCCAAATCACCCAGAATCAAGTGTTTCACGAGAGCACGAAGCACTTGGACATAGACTGCCATTTTTCTTGATATCATTTTCAGTCTGGGTTTATTTCTCCTACCTTCATTGCTTCTGGTTTACAGGTTGCTGACTTGTTTACTAAGTCACTTCCGGCTCCACATTTCAGGACACTTCTCTCCAGCCTTCACTTAGGGGATCTTCATCGCGCTCCGGCTGTAGGGGCTGTTGAAGAAGTGTATTGAGGGACTGCACCCTCTCGGCTACGTTCATATCTTTCTATTTCGTTCCATGCATGCTTCCACATGGGACATTATGCATGCATGGACCACAAGCTTATACAATCCTCACCGTAGATGGTGCTATCATAAGGATCGAATACCGCTACTGTTAGATGATATAATAGCTTGGATAGCACGCTTGTTTTAGCTTGTAGAGAGCAAGTATTTGAAATGTATAAATACCTAGAAACACAACTTTATATTCTGATGAGAAATTTAGATCAATAAATTGCTATTTTCTTTGCCTTCATTATCGTTGATAAAGAAAGTTTTGATGGTGCTCATGATTGTTTAATTTCAACAACGGCCACCTGAGTTGTCTCTACACTAGCTAACAATATAACTATGGGCAATTCTAAACATGGCCCCATACTTTAAATAAAATCAAATAATTATTCAATTGTACTACTTTACCCTCTTAGCCCCATCTTGATTTCTGATTAAAAAATAAAACTTCTTATGTAGCCTCCTAATCTTTACCCTCGTTTCTACGGGAAAAAAAAAAGAACAACTGCATTCTCGTAGCCCCATTTATAAGGAAATCAAAAAGGAAATGAACTCCATCTGTAGTCCCCCATCTTGAACAATAATTATGATGTGTATTGTATATTGCAATTTTTTTTATCATGTTATGAAATTTTCTTCTTTTGTGTGTGTGTGTGTGTGTATAGCTGTCGCCTAATAATTTATTAGAAAAAAAAGGAATGGACAATGTTTGTTGAGAGAATCGCTTGTTCTTCTATCGGTATACATCAAACTAATGTATTTAAACTCAGAGTGAACCAATCATTAACAATGAAGATTCTTCTAGATTGTTATTCTCGTTCCACTCTCACAAAACATAGTTTCAAAATGAACTAGAAAAATACATAAATTTGGGATGTTTGGCACGTGCTCATAATCTAATATTCGACATAATATCTATTTTGTTGATAATTATTTATGTATAATCTTAATTTTATTTCCATTTTTTTTTGTCAATTTTTAACTTTATGTATATAGTTTTTTTGATTCATGCGTGGGTATACTCATTAAATGTTTGTCCTGTTTCATAATCTTTGTTTATTTTCTTCTTCTTTGATTTCTTAGAAGAGTGGGGTTGTAGGAATTGGGGTGGGGCGGGGCCGTGGGGGGGTGGGGGGGGGGGGTGGGGGGGGGGGCTATACGGGTGTTTTTAGTGTTTTAATTAATTAGGTTTTTTTTTTTGAGAAAAATTAATTAGGGTTTTAAGTAGGGGCTATGAGGATAAATTAGTACATATAAAAATAATTTTATTTAATTTTGAATACGGAGACTATGATGAGAAAAAACTTGGCTATATATGTTTAGAATTGTCCTATATTTTTTTTTAGTACATTTAGAATTGCCCTATAAATATATAATATTAGGTCATTTTGTTGCGATTGGGCCGACTTCGGCCGGTTACCCTTTCGTCTTGTCTTATCCTTGGCCCATCTGATATAAGTCTAGCCCAATTGCCAAACCGAAATCCGGTAAAAGGAAACCTTTCAAATTCGATATGTAAAATTAGATGTATGTACTACCTATTCTTGATCAAATTCATTTGAAAAAAAAAATAAAAATTCAAGTACCGTGAAATTATTGAACAAAATAATCTCCTACAATCGTATTCATCACAACCATCTCTTTCACCGCATCTGCATTGAGATCGGAAGTCGGATCCTCTTCTCTACGCTGAATTTTTATTTTATGTTTTAGTCAAATAATTCTAATTTTATGCCAAAACATAATTTTTGAGCTCCTTTTTTGTTCGAAACTAAATTTATCTGGCCTTCCAATGACTGATACGACTTGAACAATAATTCATTTTGAAAGAAGGTAATTTAATACATAAAATTGATTGGAAGCTGGTTATAATTGGAATTCAATCAATATAGACTTTATTAAAATAATCATAAATTTTTGTAAGACTATTATTTTTAATTCCGTTTATTTTTTGGAACTAAATTCGTGTGAATTTGCAATGGTTGTAATGAATGTGGATTTCTTTGTTAATAGAATCACGGGCGTTTATTTTAGGTAATGGATTAGATTGGTAATGCATCTGATTGAATATTTGAAGTATTCGAGTTTTAAAATGTTCAATCTATCAAAATATGAGGTGGATTAGGCTATATTATTTTTAACGATCCAAGTTATCTAATTTAAAGTGAACCCAAAACATATAATTCTTAAATTGGCGGGCCTAGTCAAACCCAGTCCATCGGCCCAGTAGAAATTGTTGGGCCGACCATGTCAACTATGTCCTTTCATTATAATTAACAAAATACTTGAAATGAAAAAAATAAAAAATTCAAGATATGATCTACAAATTTAATGATCTAACTAATTCTAAACCCAACCTCCATTTTTCTATTTACAACCCTCACTATTTTATAAAATATAAATATTAATATGATAATACTTATTTACCCCTTAACCTCCGTTACTATAACTGTATCAAAATTCAATAACCCTACACACATATAGCCCCTTCAAACTGAAACTTTTTTTTCTCTCTTCATCTCCAATGTGGACATCGACTGCACAATTCAAAATCTTTAATTGTTTGTTGTGCATTTTTTTTTAATCAAACTCCATATTCTCAATTCACTTTATTTCTTTGATTTATTTTATCTAAGTTCAATCTTTAAATCAACAACTATCAGTTTATATCATTAGTTTATGTTCTAATGTTCACAAACCCGCAAATATCAAGAACATAATGTAATTTCAATTTCAGTCGAGGTGGATGGGGAGTGACTGAACAGAAACAGATTACCAAAACATAAAATTGTAGATGCCGAAAAAAATATAAAAGATGAATAACAATTGTTGTTCAAGATTGGAGAAGGAAGAAATTGATTATTTTGGGTTAGAAGGGGCAAAAAAATTTAATCAATGTCAGATAAAAATGTCGGCTACAAATGATATGTATTCTGTATATCATGAACCAAACTAATACTTGCAGCTTTGTTAAGTTTTTACATTAATGGTGAAAAATTATATGACCATGTAGTTTAATTGGGAAAAATGAGAATAGTATTCGAATAAAAGAGAGAAAGAAAGTAGACTCTTCAATTTGTTGTATACATTCAAGTCATCAATTAAGAGTGAAAAAAAGTGGCTGGGCAAATTGAAGTGACAGTAGAGTTGCCAAAAAAAAAACCGGACCGGCGGTTATAACCATCGGTTTGCCGGTTTGGCACGGTTCTGGAACCGCACGGATGGTTACGGTTTATAAACTGTAGCCGTCAACCGTAATAGGGCGGTCCGGTTCCGGTTTGGCGGATGGTTTTTTTCAAACCGCCGGTTTGGGGCGGTTAATCGGCGGTTTGTCCTATTTTTTTTTTTTAACGGTCGAGATCACGATCCGCGTGATCTCGATCAACGGCTAGGAACGCACAGAGGCGGATCGCTGATGTGGAACCGCCGGTTTGGCCGAAAACCGCCGGTTTGGGCTCCAAAATCGGTGGTTCGGCCGTTTTTTTTTTTCAAAATTTTTCAAATTCAAATTTTAAATTTTTCCCCCCACTCCCCAATTTTCACCTATAAATACCCCATCTCCTCCACCATTTTCACTCACACCAAACTCTCAATCTCTCTCTCTATACTCAAATTCTCTCTATTCTACTATTCTAGCAATATCATTTTCTTATTCAAGTTTTCTTACAAGTTACAATTTTACGAAGTTACTCTCTAGTCTCTCCAGTCTCCACTCTCAATCTCTCAATATCTCCATTTCTTCATTTCTTCATTTCTACAATTCTACTCATATTCTATCATCCATTCATCCCTAATCATCATGTCTAGCCGAGGTAGCCGAGTCGATAAGGGTAAAGGCAAAGCTATTGCTGATAGTTTCGAAGCTCCACGTCGTCGTCGTCGTACTCATTCTGGAGTACATATTTCTGATGATGCTGATATGACGTCGCCTCAATTTCAACAACAACAACCTGAAGAATATGTGAATCCCTATGGCGGAGCCGATAGCGGTTTCTACAATGATCCAAGTGGTGGCGGTTTCTACCATGATCCAAGTGATGGCGGTTTTTACAACAATCCTACTTCTCAAATGGAAGTTGACGAAGAAGTGGCAAGATGGATCCAGTTTGAAGAATTACAACGATCTCAAGAATCTCGTGCTTTCAGCGGAAATCCATCCATCGATCTCGACACGGAGGAGGCGGAGGAAGAGGCGGAGGCCGTTCCAACAAGAAGTACGGCACTAAAATGTGCTCTCTTCACTATTCATTTCCGAAAGGTGGCAAGAAAGAATGAAGCGGACGTGTTTGATTTGTATTGCAACTATTGTTCGAAGCAATACAAATTTCGCACTGGAGGAGGCTATGAGATGTACTGGTCACACATCACCAACAATCATCAAGTCGAACTTGGACGTGCTCAAGCTCAATCGCAACTCAACTTTCAACCGGTAAGCAGTCAAAATATCGAAAGCCAAGGTGAAGGTACGCCGTACTCATCCCAACTCTTTAGGTTTGACCTTCTAGTTGCTAGAGAACAAATGTGTTATTTTATTTGTGAAGAATCTTTAGCACTTCAATTTGCCGATAGCATGAATTTTGAACGTCGTATGAAAGCTGCTTATAATCCTGGTGCTCAAAGAATACCTAGAATGACTATGACTAGGACCCTTGAAAAATTGCATATAAGATATAAGTCGAAATTGAAAAGTGTTATTAGTAAAATTCCTTATAGGGTTGCTATTTGTTCTGATATTTGGTCTGATAAATTTATCCGTCGTCATTATATTGCTGTTACATTGCATTGGATTGATTATTCATGGAATTTTAATAAACATTTAGTTGCTTTGCGTAGATTTAATTGTCAACATAGTGCTACTAATATTGCTAAGGCTATTATTAAAATTTGCAATCATTTTAAAATGCTTGATAAAATTTTTTCTATTGGTTTTGATAATGCGAGTGCTAATACGACTAGTATTAGAGAATTAATCCAAGCATGTAATCCAACCTTGTATGGTAAATATTTTCATACTCGATGTATTGCTCATATTTTGAATTTATGTGTTCAAGATGGACTTAGAATATTAAATAACTCAATTCAACCTATTCGTGATGCTGTAGATTATATTCATGGTAGAGTTAGAGTTAGACGTAGGTGGGAAAAATTCTGTAGGGAAGCTGGTGTGCATCCTAAAATTTTTAACTTAGATGTGCCTAATAGGTGGAACTTTACTTATGAAATGCTTTCTGCAACTTTTGAATATCGTGAATTATTATGTTCTTTTTTGCTACGCATATTGAATCGTTTATTTTATTATCTTCGTATTGGGATGATTGTATTGAATTAATGGAGCTTTTACAAGTTTTTCAATATGCAACAAAAGATTTATCCGGTGTGTATTACCCTACTGTTTGCAAATTTATGTATCATTGTTGTTTAATTGCTGCAAAATTTAATGCTTGTAGTCATAAACCCGATTTGCAAGATATGATTCTAGCTATGGTAAAAAAATGGCTTAAATATTTTGATCATGTGCCTAATATTTTTTAGGTTGCAAAAATATTGGATCCTACTTTTAAACTAAGTGCTACTAACGATATGATTGACATGTATTACAAGTTTTTGTCTACTATGAGTTTTACAGGTTCCGATCCTGATATACATGTGCCAACTGCTGAAGAAATTAAAACAGAAATTTATGAGTCTATATATTCACTTTATAGAGAATATGAGTTAAAATATGCTGATAGTATAACTCGTCCAACCAATCGTTCTTCAGGTTCTAGTAGTTCTTTTTCGTTAGGATTAAATACTTCATCTTCACGTGGTAGTGCTTTACAAGAATTCCAAAATTTTTTCCACAGTAGAGGAAATACTAGGCGTAGTCAAAATGAATTAGATATATATTTGCAAGACCCTGTTGTGCCCCCTGATGATGAAAATGCAGGTCCCAACAATTATGATGTTCTCAAGTGGTGGTCCCGAAATCAAGAGCGGTATCCTTTGCTTGCAATTATGGCAAGTGAGATTTTTGGAGTCCCGGCATCAACGGTAGCGGTCGAGCAAGCTTTCAGTGAATCCGGTTACATGTTAGACGAACGGAGATCAAATTTGACACCGGATCACCTCGAAGCTCAAATGATGTTGAAGGACGAGTCCAAAGCCGACCTAAGAGAGCAAGAGAACCGCTGGGACGACTTGATGGATGGCCCGCTCATTGAAGTTGGCTCGGAGAGTGAAGCCGAAGGAGGGAGCCAAACCGGAGATGATTGGGACGACGACTTCGAATTCTAGACTCACCAAGGAAAAAAGGTAAAATGAACTACGAGGGCTTTGATTCCAAGGTAAGGGATATGTAGGTAGCTTCATATAAAGTGCAAGCCCAAATTTCAATTATTTCTTTTTCCCCCCTAATTCCTAAATTCTAAATTAGCTCAAATTGTAACTTGTAAATTTGTAAATTGTAATTTTATATTTTCATAGTTTGATTAATTTACAATTTGTATTTTGTAACTTGTTATTTGTAAATTGTAATTTGTAAATTTGTTAATTGTAATTTCATATTTTCATAGCTTGATTAATTTACAATTTGTATTTTGTAACTTGTAATTTGATAAATTAAATTGTATTCTCAATATTCTTGTAAGTTGTAACTTGTAAGTTTTATAACTTGTAAAATGTAAGATATAAATTATAATAATAAAATTATATAATAATATCAAAATTCAAATAAACTTGTGTTTTGTCATACTTCTTAGTTTTTAACTTGTAAATTAGTAATTTTATCAATTTAGTCCTTAGTAGTTTTTCGTCCAATCGTCAATTCGAGTTCGGAGAGATAGAGGGAAAAAAAAAACCGAAAACCGGCGGTTAACCGGATAACCGCCGGTTAAGTCAACCGTAACCGCACGGTGCGGTTCCGGTTCCACCGTTCAGGAACCGCCTAACCGGCGGTTTCTAACCGGAACCGGCCGGAACTGGAACCGTGGGCATCTCTACAGTGACGGAAAAGTCTTATCATATTAATATTTATATATTTTCAAATAATGGTGAATGTAAAGAAAAAAAGGGAGCTATGTTTATAATTTTCACTAACTAGTTGAAATAAAATATCAAACTTAATATGAAAGTGTAACAAAAACAACCCACCAAATCGTTCCTAAAGATGAAATATTTTGGCGTGAATTATGTTCAAACAAAATTAACTTTATGTATCGTAGAGAACTTCAATTCACAAGACTCCCGAAAAGATAACGAGTTATAATAAAAAACAAATATATTTTTAATGAAACTAAAATCTAGTTTCTAATAACTAATAACCATCAAATATTCAATGGATTACCAAACAGAAAATTCCTGTAAATTTAAATGACCTAATGTATTTTGACGAGCTAACTAACAAAAGTAAATCACTACAAGATACAAAGGAAGGCTTGTCTTTTTACCAAAAACAAATGATTCATTCCAAAAACATATATCATATATAAATCATAAACAGGAAAAAAGAACCCAATAAGTATCAGCTGGAAAACATGATGCAAACTAAGAGATAGAGATAATCTAGTCCACTTTCACTGTACTACTCTTGTACTTGTCTCCCACTATTAAATTTAATATTGTAATAATATTTATTATAAAAATAAAATTGATTATAGTATAACAAATCCTAATTAACAGTTATAGCTAAAAATGAATTTAAAAATTATATAAATTGATTATGGAATAATCAATCATAATAATCAATTATATTAAGTAAAAATAAAAATTAAGTACTAAAAAATAATTATAAATTCTAATTCGGAGGAATCGAAAGTAATTGAAATTGAATAAAGAAATAAAAATGAAAGATCACCTAATAGAATTCATAATGGGATACGGAGTGAGATAGAGAAAGTGAAGATTTCATACGGCAAATGAGACCTAATTAAATTGAAGCCTTCCACACATCTTCCAAATCTACCTTAATCATGCCGTTTCAAATCACTACATAAAGATTTGAAATTGTCTATTGCATATTTAGTGTTGTATTTTTAATTGCACACTCGATTTTTTTAATTTTTTTTATTTCAATTTTTTATACTTTAGTTTGATTTTTAACACTTATTATTTAGGGGTTTATCCTATCCAACTAGGGTGTAATATAATTTTTTAGTATTTAATTTTTTAAATAATCAATTAATAACTAAAAATTAAATAATTAAAAATTACAATGCATTCTAATTGGGTATGATGAATCCCTAATAATAAATGTAAAATTAAACTAAAGCATAAGAAATTGAAATCGAAAAAAAAATTGATTTTTTTTAAAATCAAATATGAAATAAGGAATGCAACACCAAATGCTCTATAAAGGATTTGAGCCGTTATAAGACAATTCTTGAATAAATTGATTTGAAAGAATCAAATGTTTAATTACACTGGATTCAAAAATATAATATCGTATAATCTCATTTATTACAACCAAAATAACGCTCGAGTCCGGGATAATATATATATCGACGTAGTTGCAATTAGAAAGGCCACCAATTAACTAAGCTGTGAAAACGGATAATTAATCATCTGGCTCCGCCTCCCCAACCCCGCGGAGGTAGCGGCGCTGCTTGTTGACGACGTTGAACTCTTTCACGACGTTTGCCAATTCAGGTTGGAGATTCTTCTCCACCATAAGGGATCCATGTGCAAGATCATGCACCCTCATTCTTGCTTCGGAGATGAGAATTTCAATAGTTGTCTTCCTCTCGTTTTCCTTAACAGAAGAGACTATTTTGTTGAGTTTCTGAATCCAAAAAATTATTAACTACCATATATAATGGAAAGAATTCAGGAACCTCACCAAAAATAGTCTCTTGTGTTGAGGAAAACGAGATGGCAACAACTGTTGAAATCCTCATTTTCGAACAAGAATTAGGGTGCTTAATTCGGTACATGAATTCCTAATTGGAATGGGGAAGAGGCTTCGCTCTGAACTGACAAATGTGGTGCAAGAGCTCAACGTCGGATAGCAGCTCCATTTTCTACACGGGGTGGGGAGGCTTCAACTGTGCCATAGCTTACACCGGGAAACTATAACGATAATTGTTGCAGGTACACGTATGGTGAGTGTGTAGAATAACACTACTTTATGTATGTAAGGTCATATTTTGTTGAATAACGATAATTATTTTTTTTCCATTTCAATTTTGGAGATTTTCTAGGAATAATAAATATCATTGTCCTAAATATATATCTCAACCTAACAATATTTCCAAGTGAAGTATGCAGTTATTTATAGGGCACAAGAGAAAGATGTGAAGCTGGATTCAGTCGGACCTTCAGATTGATGTTTAATCCTCACCATTTTTGGCAGCTGAAATTAATATTGCATCTTGTTTTATAAACTTAATTTGCAATGTTTTATTTATTAAGTTGACTCATTTTAAAAGACATAAACTCGTTAATTTCTTGCATCATTTAATTTTCCACCTTTCTTCGATTTTTTAGTTAGCAAATAAAAACATGATATTGGTCAATTTCAAGGAGATTCACTTGTTAATCGATGGGTAAACATAAGTTTCTTTTTTTTTTTTTTTTTCCTTTTTCTCTTTTGCAAATTAAACATATCACAATATATTTAAAAATATAATTAATATCGCAAAAAAAAAAAGATCAATGATTTTAATATATTTATGCACTTACGAAACTCATTATAACATTAAATTTATTGAGTGTTTAAAAGTTGTATTCATTGTTTTTTTTTTGGAGGAAAAAAGTTATATTTATTGTTGCATGAAAGTAATCTATTATTACGTGGAATTCCAAGCATATTTTAATTTTATTTTAACTGAGCGTGTTCATATTTATATTGTCACATTATTATTTATTTTACTCACAACTTGATATACTCCCTCAATCTAAAAAAGATATTGATGTTTTAAGTTGTACATTAAAAATAAAAAATAAAAAATGTGACAAATATACTTTCTCTCGTAATATATATTGGGAGAAAGAGTGTCGAAAAATATAAAAAATCAAATAATTTACAACAAAACTAAGAGACTAAAATATCAATCTTTTTAAAAATGAGGGAGTAATATTTATAATTATAATTCAGACTTGATAACTATTATATCAACAATCATTAAAAATGGGGCAATATTCTATTCACAACCCCTATTTTCTCTTCACAACCACCAATATTAATAAAATTATAAATATTATTTTACTAGACAATTTTGTCCTTACAACCTCCACCACTTAAAAGCCCTAGAAGTATAAAATAAAGTCCCAATATTAGCCCCACAATCCCCTAAATAAGTTGTATATAGAACATTATGTATTACACGTAGCCCCCACGCTTTCATAAGAGGAAAAAAAACTTCAATATTTTCCCATACGTCCAAAATATGCATTGTATATTTTGTCTTACAAATATATTTTCTCGTGAAGCATGAATCCTTTTTTTTTTTTATTTTTTATTTTTATTTTTTAATTCTAGTTGAGCCTGCGTATCATAACTGATGAGATTATTGTGGAAAAGTTTTAAAAGAATTGAAATCAATTTTTTTTTAATTAAAGTGTTACTAATACAGTGAAAATGGTACTTGTCAGATACAATATATCCAATTCACTTCATTATTCCATTTTCATTTGTAAAAACTTTCACGTCTTGAAAATAGACCGGCGGCGATGAAGTTTACGGATGAGTAGTCCAAGTTTGTATGAAGCATTTTTATGGGCCACACACACACCCACACCCACACACACACACACACACATATATATATATATGGTGTTGTATTTATACAAATGAAAATGAATGGTGTTATAAGGACAAATTAGGATATTTAAAATTATTTTTTATTAAAATTAATATAAAAGGTTGCTAAGAGAAAATTGGGGATGGTGAATAGAATTACCCATAAAAATGGTAATTTACCCCCTCTCATAGTTCATATAGGTCTAAAATTAGCTCCAATGAACTTCAATATGGGAAAATAGTTGGTGACCTAAATATACAATATATATTATCTTTAATTGAATTATTCACCGTACTTTTTAATAACATACATTAAATTATTAATACAAGATTGCTCCATTCTTTTTCTTTTTGAGTTGGTGTGAGAAAGATGTGCAGTGAGTCTTGAACCTCAAATATATACTTTTTATATAGCGATCTTCACTATTTGAATCTTTGAGAGGACTGCAATACTTGCCCATGATATTACTTACTCAATTAGGAGTGTAAATGAATTAAATCGAATTCAGCTACAATTCAAATTGATTATTTTATAAATTCTACGAATGAAATAAACAATCACAATAATGAATTGAAAAATATAAATTCTAAGTATGAAATAAACAATCATAATAGTGGATTAAAAAATATAAATTCTAAGTATGAAATAAACAATCATCATAATGAATTATTAATTGAAAATTGAAAACTAAATACAAAAAATAAATAGAAATTTATATAACCCTATGTGTTTTTCGAAAAATAGAAATACCCCATATTTAATATATAGTCTAGAAAATAGTGTAAATCACACCTGCTAAAAAAGTATATTTTTTATGAATTTTAAATTATTTTTATTTTTTTAATTAATTTTAAAATTTATAGATAATTAATAAGCGAATTTTCATTGAAAATTAATTAAAAAAATAAAAATAAAAATGAAATTGATAATTTTGAGGTCTTGGATTGAGAATTTTTATCTCTCGGGTCCTGAATTGAGAGTTTTCATCTTTCAGATCCTGAATTGATAGATTACCCATCTTTCAGGTCCTGAATCAACAATTTTCATGTTTTATATTATAATAATAATACCATTTTGTTAACAAAATGACAATTTAAACCTATTATATTTTTTAAATTTTTTGAAAACTAGTATATATTCCGACATGCATTGCATGTAAATCATATTTTTAATATTTGTAGTCGCTTCGATTATTATTAAGTGTCGTCTTAACGCTTTATATTTTCTTAAATAAGAATGTTGTTATACATATTTGAGGTGAAAGTCAATTTTTCTCCGATTTCCCCCTATTTAATATTATTTATCCTTGTTGACACATTGTTGAAATAAATAAAATTAAATTAGAGTACATTAGATAATTTAATTATTTTATTGATATGTGTGTATTTATTCAAAATAACACTTTTTAATATGAATCAGATGGAATATTATTCAATGTTGGAAAAAATTGTTGATTTAAAATATTAAGTGCCCAACTTACCAAATTTATTTGGCAATGCTCGATTTATTTTTTGTGGAAATGAATTGGAGATATGGAAAGTTCGTTTCGAGTAGAATTACGTAGTATATTTACTTGAATTTTTCCAAGATCAAATGAATAAGTAATTATAGTTCAAAGTTGACTACTTGGAACTTGAAACTTGAAATAAAATGGAAATGGGGAAATGGAATTAAATGTCATCCCACATTGAAAAAAGATTAAAGTTGGAAGCATTTAATAAGGAAAAAAGGCACAAAGAGAGAGTAATCAAGTGCTCCTCTCTATGGTGCATATGTGGTGGACCGGTTGACTTTTTATTGTCAATCAAGTACTAAGCACGTAGCGAATTCACAAGCATTAATTCACAAGCATTATACAATTCTTAAAAAGTCAATCAAGCACGTAGCGAAATTCACAAGCATTATACATGTCATATATCATATAGTGTGTCATAGGAAAAGTCAATCAAGTACTAAGCACGTAGCGAATTCACAAGCATTATACATAGGAACATATCGCCGAAGATTAGATTTGGAGTACAACAATTCTAATTTTATTAGTCGTAAATCTTGGAGATGATTGCCGAAGTCCGTGTGTACAATTACGGGGCTCTCTTGTTCCGGATATCTCCAATTCTAATTTTATTAGTCGTAAATCTTGGAGACGATTGTCGAAGTCCGTGTGTACAATTACGGGGCTCTCTTGTTCCGGATATCGAGTTGTTCGCCGAAGATAACAATTCTAATTAGATTTGGAGTACAACAATTCTAATTTTATTAGTCGTAAATCTTGGAGACGATTGCCGAAGTCCGTGTGTACAATTACGGGGCTCTCTTGTTCCGGATATCTCCAATTCTAATTTTATTAGTCGTAAATCTTGGAGACGATTGCCGAAGTCCGTGTGTACAATTACGGGGCTCTCTTGTTCCGGATATCGAGCTGTTCGCCGAAGATTAGATTTGGAGTACAACAATTCTAATTTTATTAGTCGTTTTATCTTGGAGACGATTGCCGAAGTCCGTGTGTACAATTACGGGGCAATCTCGTCTTACGGAAAGAGAATCCAATTCTCGACTAGACTAAGCTTAATTTCTGTCCCGTTCCCGAGAAGAGAGTTAAACAAATACCATACATTCAGTAATTCAATATGCAAAATAGTAATTGTACAATGAGATACTATATAACAAAAATATGCATGCATACGTTTAGATAGAAAATTATGCAAAAGAAACATAAAAACTAAAAAAGATACAAATTTTGGCATACTAATTTGCGTATGAGATTCTTTATTGGTTAAAGAATATGGTGTCCCTTTATATATTGTTCTCAATTCACGGACAAATAAGTTTTTATTTATTATAGCTAAATAAATGTAGTACGTCACATAATTTGAAATGAGTTGTAAACTAATTGTTTGGTCGATATACGAAGTTCAATCGATGAAAAATACAAGGAATGGCTAATAAAAATCATGACACATTAATCTTTTATTCTTTTATAGTAATTGGTTTAAAAACATAGATGACCCATCGTCGTGGAGAGTGACATTAAATGTGAATCACATCTATTAAGAAAAATATTATAACTTTGTTTTTTAATTTGATCATTTTTGCTATAAAAAAGACAAATTCAACCTTATAACAAAGTTATAATATTTTTCTCAATAAATGGTCAACTATTACTCTTTTTACTCATTTTACTCTTTTTAACAATGCGTCTGACATATTTTGGGTGCGTACACAATGCTGGTGCATGCGTACGAATTATTATTTTCATCCACATTTCATACACAATAATTTAAATTGGATGAATTTTTTTCTTTCTCAAACATCGTATTTATCATATTACTTTAAAGATAAATTTAACCCACCTAAACATTTAGAAATACTTATAAATCAATGTCTCACAATCAACGAGAGGACGATAGACCTAATTACTCCACATCTAGTTAATTAAAATATAAATAATCTTATACGGGTCATTTGTATTTAATCTTAATCACTACAAATATAAATAATCTTATACGGGTCATTTGTATTTAATCTTAATCACTACAAACAGCGCATTATAGCAATGAAAAGTACTAATGGATTACAACCCGTCATTAGTAGTGACAAATCCACGATGGAATTTCCATCACTACTACTTTCAGGAATAAATTATGGTGGGAATGGTTCGTGCCTTAATGTCGTCATTAATTTTAATACTCACATTGTTATTTGCATTACAATCTCTGTGGAACCGATACTCTTGCTCACTATGTATTACAATTACGTACACTATACACTTGCGGTTGTTTTTATTGCTAAGAAAATAGTGGTCAGCTACTATCTCGATTTATGAATTAACACATCAGATTATTTCATTTAGTGATCAATTAAATAATACAAATAAATAAAAGAGTAATCAAATCATAGACACCAAATAAGATGAATTAAAAGAACTTCATAAATAAATCATAATCCAACCCTAGAATACTAGGTTTTAACTATTCATCATAAAACAAGTATCCAAAATAAATCCAAAAGAAAACATTGTAATTCAATACTAAAGTAAATAAAATTCGAAAGATTTAATTCATCTCTAATCTTGAACTCTTTGAATTCCTTGGTCTCCACGTTCTTCTTTGCCGGGAACTTTAGGGTATGATAAATTGTGTGTAATTTTCGCCCCAAAACCCTATTTATACTTAGTAAGAAAAAGCCCAAAATCAGCTCAAAATCGGACAAGCCCAAACGATCCGTGATCTAACTCGTGATCCAGTCAATCGTGACTTGGGTCACGAGTCCATGTGGATCCGATGCGGCACTTTATCTGCGGGCTCTGTGAAATTCACGATCGAGCTCGCGAGTTTTCTTCTTCCGCACCCCTCTCAATAGCGAACTCACAATGGCTAGCCCTTTGTTGATTCGTGATTCCACCCGCAACCAGACTCGCGGCTACACTCACGAATCCTCTTCTGGCCTGTTTCCATCTCGTTTTCGACTTTACTTCTTCATCGTACATTTTCAGGACATCATCAACTATCTCTTGGCCAAAAAATAGAAAAATATGGGACAAAACCTACAAAATCACAACACGTATCAAACTCCAAGAACGAGTAAAATCCAATTAAATTGAGATTAAAACACAAGTAAAGCAATTAAAATGCACAATTAAAAAGCGCGAAACTGATGTAAAATATCTCAAAAACTGATGTAAAATATCTCAGTTGATCAATGAGTCAGTGCCAATAACATGAGTTGATGGTCTCACCATTGTGACAATATAGTGCATGTATATTTAATAATAATTTATAATTAATTAAATTATATTTAATTATAAATTTTAGGATAATTGATTATTTTTTGTTATTTGTAGGACATTGATGTCGTCTCACGATGTAGGGGACAACTACTACTCAAATATTCAAGAAGTATATTGATACAACTGACATTAATTGGAAGCTTGTGCTTGCTACTATGAAAGAGCAATATTTTGAGGAGTTAATGGTATAACTTATTATTCAATTTAAGTACTTAGTTAAAAAAATCATTTGAATTACTAACATGTCGTGTTTTTCTATAGAAATTGTTCACATGGGATCCTCATTTGGACGAGGTGGTGCGTGGTCTGTGGTTCTAGGTAGTCAAGAGATACATGGTCTACACTATCAAGAAGACGAGGAACATAAAGTCAATATACATCTCTGAAGCGGTATGACCCTTCTGGATGGCATTCTGGGAGACTGGGGAGTCGAAGAAGAAGTCTCGTATATCTTCAGAGAACAGGAAGTATGAGCCAAATGGGCTAAGCACCGGTATTATCACACATAGGAGAGGGTTCAGATTTGCTTAGCAGCACACATTAGCATCGATAATTTATGTTATATTCAATCTATTTAATTTATGCAATTCATCTAAGTGTATTTAACCATTTTTGATTTGTTAATTGAGCAATTCCAAGAGAAGGGAGTCCTAGAGAAGCAGATTAGGTGGGAATTATTTTTGAGTCCCCACCACGATAAGAGTGAAGTCTACACTGATAAGAAGAGTGTGCTCACATTGCTGTAAGTATTTAATTTATAAATAATGTTCAACATTACAAATATTATATATGTATTTAATTAATTCTTGTTAACTTATTGTTGTGTTTAAGAGAAAGTACATCGACGGGCTATATAATTGAGCCAACCTCTTCGAGACATTGATGAAGTGCATGAGGTGGACATGACTGCCATCTATTTGGACGTGCTCAGAGGCGTCGATAAGAGAAACACATTTCAACACTGGGAATCAATCTCATCTCTACAGCGACGCCTACAGTGTATGTTTTGGAGCCACCTCACAGCCCATGTATAATGAAGAGGTCTTCTCTCAGCGAGTTAATGTGATGTGGACTCAGATTCGGGATGAGATGAGGACTGAGTTCTAACAGATGCAGACCTAGATGGAGGCCCAGTGAGTCCAAATGTATGATTGTTTTGGTTAACCCCGATCCTCACCACCCTTTGATGACTGAGTTATTTGGATATTTAGTATTAATGATGAATTTATATCTGAATATTATTTGAATTTTTTACTATTATTTATGAATTTATTTTTGAATATTATGAATTGTATTTATTAGGATTTTATTTATAATATTAAAATTTTAATTATTAATATTATTGGAATTTAAATTAATCTTCAATCAATTATTAAAATTTTAAAAATAAAATATTATAAAAATAGCGATGGAGTAGCGACGGATTGTCCCCAGCAAGATCTAGCGACAGACTATAATCCGTCACTAGTAGCGACAGATTCATTGCTGGAATTTAGCGACGGATTATAGTCCGTCGTTAGTAGCGACGTACATATCTGTCGCTCCTCTATCATTAATTCATCATTAGTCGTCCGATAATTAGGGCCGACGACGACATAGTAACAACGAACATATCCGTCATTAGAGTTAACAACAAAACACAATTCCATTGTTAGTCATCTTTGCGACGATCAGAACAACGACGGAATAATCCGTTGCTAAATCCCGCATTTTTTGCAGTAAATTAGCTAAATAAATTTGAAAATTGAACTTAAACATAATTTATAACCTATGGCTTAAAATATTATTAATAAAATCTGGAAATTAAGCTTCAACTTAAATATTAATTCTCAAAATAAAAATAAAAATAAAAATAAACAACCATAATTTAGACTACTTTTCTAATATTTAATAAATTATGAGCTAAATAGATGTACTAAACGAATTCTGGACTAAAAACCAACTAATTTTAAACAAAAACTATATAATTGGACCTCCATATGATCAAAGCCAATTATTTAAATATTTGAGAATTAAAGAAACTTTAGAAGTTAAAATCTATTTAATAAGTAATAACAGTGCTTCCTCATCAATACGTCACATTATCAAGTACAAAACCGTTTTTCTTTTATAAAAATTACTAATTACTAATCTATACATATATTAAAGTAAAATTCCAGGGGTAAAATCGTCATTAAAAATATATGCAAAAATCTGTTTTTTTAAACTTTTCAGTGTAAATAAAATTATAAATAATGCATGTCGGTATAGTGGCCTGTCTTGCGCTATAAAATATTGTCCTCCCAAATTTGGGGTTGAAATTTCTTGTTACATTTTCTTGTGTTTCACTCCGTATTTCATCATCAAATTTATGATTTTAATAATATTTTTTATAAAATAAAAATTAATTATAGCATAAATAATCATAGTCAACATTTACCAACCAAAAAAAATTAAAATTTATAAAACATAATTTTTTAAAAAATAAACCATAATAATGAATTATTAATTAGAAATTGAAAATTAAATATTAAAAAATAATTATAAACCCTAATTGGGTGGGGTGAACCCTAAAAAACAATCGTATAAAAATTAAACTAAATCACATAAAATAAAATTGAAGAAAAAAAAAATACAAGAAAAACTCGAAATTTGAAAGTGCAACACAGAGAGTGTAACATGAAATTCCAATCCCCAAGTTCGAGTCCTCAATACACATCATATTTGTTTATTTTAGTTCATTTTGCTTTTTTTTTTGTTTTTTTAGTTTTAGTTCATTTTTGTTTATTTATCCTTTTTGTTTTTGTTTATTTTTTTTTAAGTTTTAAACGTATTGCAGGTCGCTGCCTATTTATAATTGAAAAAACTCTTCATATATCGATTTCTTTCCCTCACTTGCAACCGCTGCCAATTTATTATTGAAAAACTCTTCGGATTTCTTTATATTTAATAATTTCTAATGTATCAATTACGACGGCTGAAAAATGAAACGTCTTTTCTCATTGCATAAAATGTCTTGTGTCTCTCACAGATATATCCAACATCGATCACCACTCTTCTTTCTTTGTTTCAATTTTGATAATCATTTTTAATTTTTTTTTTTTGAATTTTGAATTCATTTTTATTTGGGGATTTGCAGAAATGGGCAGCTTTGGTGATGGTGAAAACTGAAATTTTCCGATAAGGAAGTTTTGTGCGCGATGCAGAGACAATCATCTATATATCTCCCAACAATTATCCTTCATCACTCCTAAATGTCATTCAATTTAGATCTCTTGAATTATATTAAAAAAAAAGTAGTGCACTTATATGATTTTGAGTTTGAGCTTTAATTTAATTTTGGTATGAAATAGTTTGAGACATTTTAAACTTTGATTGCTTAATCTGATGTTTTCATTATGTATTTCCACCAGACTTCCAACCATTTCCTCTCCGGAAAATAGATTTAGAATATATCACCCCAATTTAATATGGATCACCAATATATGAATAGTGAAATCTATAATTAAAGTTGTGTGTGTGTTTCTACTTTCTACTGAAACACATTATGTATACCTTATTCAACATATTATAGTGACAAGTGTTTGTTTAATTACAATAATGATGTCGGAGCTTGATGTATAAGCTGATAAAAATGATAATTCTAAAATGTTTGAAAATGAATGTGAATATTAGGCAATTGATATACAATTAAGTCATTAAGAAAATTAAAATCGAGCAGTGCATTGCACACGAAAAAAAGTATCCCAAATCGAAACAACACTTATTTTTAATGTTCAACATAAAGCATTACAATTCATTTATTGCAAGCATGATAAAAGTAATAAATAAATAAATAAATAAAAAGATGAAGAAATTAAAACATAGAAGACTACTCATAGAAAATCAGGCTTTTCTCACGGAAGAAGATTTCAACAAAAGACCCCATGGTTAAGAAATAAATTTTAATCCACGTAGATTTGGGGAAAAAAAAATAGCGAAAATCTTACAATGAGTAATATTCAGATCCTTGCGATGCAAGGGGGATATACTAGTTACATTAATATACTACCGCCTAAAATTTTTATCAAACATTCCAGTATTGTCACCATTCAAATAAATTCAGATATTTAGTGATTGTATGGTGTAAAACGTGGTCTTAAAATATTTTATTTGATACTACACACTATCACGCACCAACGTGCAATGTCACGTTTATCTTGTTGATGTATCATATTTAATCATTAATTAGTAGACTTTGAGAATATTGGCCTTTTTTTTTAACCTTTGTTTCTTTTTTTTCTTTTTTTTTCCTCTTTGGTGAATATGTTGTGCCCACAGGCTAGGGTGAACGTCCCTATTCTCCTTTTATCATCATTAATATTTTCATACACACACGCGCGCACGTATACATGCATACATACATATTTATTTATACACACACACATCTCACTTTATTATTGATGTTCAATTTTTCAGCTCTTCTTTGCTCTATTTCTTTTATCTGTCTTGTAACTCTTTTGTTTATTATTATTATTATTATTATTATTATTATTATTATTATTATTATTATTATTATTATTATTATTAACTATAAGTTTTTCTTTTTAGAAAATATCATTAAATATAAGTTCCTTAACTAAGAACTTTCCGTTGTACGACATGCAGATTGGCAAATACATACAACCTTTTAATTAACAATTAATTGCATTACGCCCCCAACGTTTAACTTGCAGTGCATTTCGGCCCCTAAGATTGATTTATAACAATTATATTGTCGTTGGACCCTTAATAGTTTGCTTATGGTCTCAGATAACTAATATATATCTACATATATAATAATGCTACATCCCTACATATTTAGTTATTTACGGTGGACATGCGCGTGAACACTTATTTTAAATTTATAATGCACATAGATGCAGGGGCGAAACTATGGCTAATGCGGGCCTCGGCCCCTCCAACCATTTTTTTATATTGTGATTAGTGTTCATTTTTGTTAAAAATAAAATTTGGTATTCATTATGTTTCCTACTAACGAAACTGGACTTGCACGGTCGCATCGTGGGCGCAGAAGTCCAGTTGCGTAGGTAAGAAGCCAACGCAAGCCGAGCCAGCTCACCTAGTGCCTTAGTGCTCGGGACTTGTGCGTTGGGATGTTTGCGAGGAGAGAAGAAATGATATTTTTAAAATTTACAAAATAAATGATTTTAAAAAAAAAAGATGTATTTTGATGTGGGGACTAATATATATATATATATATATATATATATATATATATATATTTGAGAGTGGTTCCAGAAGGAATAATACCATGTGTGAGAATCAAGAACCAATTTCTATTATCCAATAATCTCTACATCAATGGTCCAGATTTAAAAATTTAGGCGGTGGCATAATTGTAATAAAGTTGAAATTTGCTGGTCCTGAATCTTAGTAAGGGTAAAATCGGACATTTTGAAAATATATGCATACTCAGAATTTACGTGTATATTTTTCAATTTAGGATTTTAGCATTGTCATTTTCTAGTTTAACACTGTCATGGCTTTTTTTTAGCATTATCATAAAAAAATATCATCGGCATTGTAAAAACATCATGTACAAACATTGTTACATGTTTTTGAATTATCAATATAGTGCAACCACTATTAGCATTGCAATTTCTCACTAGCATTAACATAACCCTTTATTAGCATTGTGATAAAAAACTTGTCATGATCATTACAAACAAACAAATGTGATTTGTGGTACTAGCATTATTGTTAACTGTATTTGCATCATCATATCTCATTTTAGCATTATCATTAAATTATGAAACACAATCATGAACAAATGCTTACAGTTTTATTGAATTAACAATGTCATATATCCCACCTTAGCATTATTTCATGATGATTTAGTAGCTTCATTTTTTGTTTTTTTGGTAAACCTACAACTGTTGTCAATCTCTGATTTATCTGCACATTTTCTTGCTTTTTAGCACTATCATTTTAGAGTTTTAACACTGTCAGCTCTCATTTTAGCATTGTGATAACACTTTATTTACCATTAGCATAAATTATCTTATAATTATCTTTGACAGTATTGTTCATTACTTTTATCATATTAATAACTAAATTTAATGCATTATCATTAAAGTAAAGGACTTATTAGCAGTATAAAGAACTATATTAGTAGTACAAATACTCTTATTAACATTATCAAACTCTTTATTAGCAATGCAAAAAAGAATATCAACTATGTGTATAGCATTACAAAAAAGAATATTAGTAACATTAATAAAAAATGAGTATGGGCAGTACAAAAAAAATTGTATCTATTTCTTCCCGCAGTTCCTAGAATCATGATTGCATTTTTTATTACACTTTTTACAGATCTTTAAAGGTTTCTTTTTGCATTTGGAGTTCGCATTTTCTTTTAATTTTATACGACTTCTACTACATTTAGTCTTCACACAGTCAGGTGGAAGCACCTCAACTTCACTAGGTGCAGACAACTCATAAAATTCAAAAAATAATCCATACAGTCCTTGAATTTCTGAAGAACCCAGGAATAAGATTAAACATCCTCACCCGACATTAAAGCAACCCCAAAGGTGACAAGTTTCCCATGATTATCCTTTCCAGTAAATGGTGCAAAAATCATTGAATACCTGCCAACATATAAAAGATCACAAATCTCTGTTATTATAATGTCTTTCTCATCATAAATAAAAGACTACAAATGCTAACATTGTCATCTACCAAATATTCAAACATCAGCTACCAATGCTAAAAAAAGAAAATATAAGTGCTAAAATTTTAACTACTAGTGCTAAAACTTCATATGGAAATGCTAAAATCACAAAATGATAATCTAAATAATAAGTAGACTAACATGTTAGTCCTATATGTTGCATCAAATGACATAATATACCCAAATAACGAAAAGCTGCTTCTTGATATTGGATCAGCTAAAACAGACATCTCAACTGATCATTCTTGTTAACTTCATGTAATACCCCGAAATATTTTAGAGGGTTTTACTCAACTTATGTTACCTGAGGGTAATTTAGGTAAGAAGTTGGGTCCTTAACGGATTCAAATAAAGGAAAAATCGTAGCCAGAGACATCTATTAAAATTTAATTTGGTCAAAAATTGCTTTAAAAATATGTTCTGATATTTTTCTCGAGCTGATAGAAAAATTTTCAAGTATCGTGCCAAACATTGAATTTTCCAATTTCGAGTTCAAATGAACACTTGGCACAATTTTAGGGTGAAAGGTAATAGATTTGGATAACTAAGGCACATCCGTCATTATCCAATTTCTTTTTCAAAATATTATCCTATTCGTAATTATCCTATTCTTTTTCCATCATTATCCTATTCCATCATTATCCTCTTTCTTTTATTTGTTATTATCCTATTTATTTTTCTTCTATAAATAGGAGGTTAAGGTTTCATTTTTCATTCATTTTTCAAAATCGAAACGCCGAGCAGCTTCTAGAGAAGGCACAGAAGAAGGAGACTTCTAGTTGAGACCAGAATCAGAATCTAGATCTAGCTATTTCAGATCTGATTGCCAGGTGGGTTTTTATTATATAAAAATGTATTTTCGGGTTATTAAGCCCTGATATTTATAAAATAAATGTGATTGAATATCCAACTCATGACTGTATTTGATGTGCTCTCCTGACTCATGTAAGTCTTACTACTGTTTTTGGTGACGAAACTACAATGGTTCACGATATCGAGCCCCAAGCAAACAGGGCAGTGTCCAACCTTAAGCAGCCGGGTTGTGTACACGAACCGACTCACCGTAAGCGTTCTAGGGGAGAGTGGCGCGCAATGATGGAAATAAAATGGTTTAGTATACATGGAATTCACAAATTTTCTGTTTTAAAAGCTTTCCATGATATGCTTAAAATATGATTGGATATTCTGTTTTATAAAATGATTGTGAAGGTTTTTCTCAAAGTACCCACTGAGTGCATTAGTACTCACACCCAAAATGTTTTCAAATATTTTTCAGGATGAGCTGCGGGATGGTGGACGGCTGTGCTAAGGCTGAAGGGCTATCATTTGATGTATATGTTTCCTTTTCCGCTATGGAGCCTAACTGAGAACATGCTTCCTTTTGAGTCTGAATAAATACGCTACGTTCTTTCTGCTTACTCTGATTATTGCTATGGAGTGTTCGGTTCTCCGAATCCCATTTTCTTTACTGTTATGGAGTGTTCGGTTCTCCGAATCCCATTTTCTTTATTGTTACGGAGTGTTCGGTTCTCCGAATCCCGTTTACTTTCTGTTCCTGACAGGCGAAAGCCTGGCATTTATTTACTTTCCTTATTCAGACAGGCGCAAGCCTGGCTTTACATTGTTTTCCATGTCAAGGCAAAAGCCTGGCTTTATATTGCTTTCACGACAGGCGGGAGCCTGGCATCTCTTTACTTCAAGTATTTGGACAGTCATCAGTCTGGCCTTTTTCATGCCTAACCTATTAACAGTTAACCTTTGAACTGTTATTATTTACATTGAAGTTTGCCTTTGTTATTCTTTCTTGGGTTCATCCTAAGAGTCATGGTATCTGGTTTGAGTCATTTCATACGCTTTAAAAGCGTGGATTGATCCAATTATAGAGGTTATGCTGCCCAATTTTTTAGGGCACTAACCCTATTTCTATGATTGCTTCTGTTCAACAACCCCTTCCCCCTTCCCCCAAGTAGCGCACCGGTCCCCTGCCCTTCTCCTGGGATCGGGGCGTTACAGAGTGGTATCAGAGCAGGCTGCAACTCTGCAGGCCTGTCATATTATTGATTGAGTCAAGTTCTCAATGTATTCTCTTAATTGATTATCTGATAGCCCTAGCACGTCGCCTGCACCGCACTCATCTGCTTCAAAAAGAAAGGTACATGAGTTAAAATATTTTTGAGATTCAATGATGTTTATTGATTTCAAAAAAGGAAATGTGGATAAGGACCATTCTCCACTTTGATGGTATTTATGAAAAGTCGCGCCAATGATGGTTTTGAAAGGATAATGGTATCATTTTGGACTATGTGTCCATATGATCATGGTTATGAATAAAAGGGACTCTTGTCCATGATGGTAAAATTATGGGACTTTGTGCCCAGATGGTACTAAATGATTATTTTGAATGTGACTATTGGTCCATTATGTTTGAAATGAAATATGATATTTTAAATGGGACTATATGTCCATGATATGTTCTCAAAGAAAGTGTGATGATAGTAATCAATGCCCTATGATTAGAAATGTGATAATGTGGAAGTGATTGGAAATGTGAGAATGTTAAAGTGATGGAAATCCAGAATGCTTATGCAGATGGAATGTGAACATAGAATGATTTGATTGAGAATGTAGATGAACATAGCTAGCTGTGATTTATTCACAAGATTGGATTTTAAGTTGATGGTTGTTAAGATTCTTGTGGAACATAGGTTGATTAAGTTTTTTTCCACGTTCAGGATTATGAGCCCACATGGATTGGTTCCACTGAAATGTGTCAATTTGTTATGATGTGAAATTTCAAAAGAATGTATTATGTCATGTTTGGATTTAATCCTACATGAAAGAGGGTTCACGACAAGGCCGTGGTTCGCCTATGGTTTTAATGGGATGTCTGGGACATCTGGATTCCGGTTCAACCGAGAATCTAATGAATGATTATAAAGAACAAATTGACTAAAAAGGTGGGAACGATTATGTAGTGCCTTGTAGTCTTGAATGTAGAAAGAACTTAGAATGGATAAATATATTCTTTTAGATGGCTTGAGTTTTATGAATTTCTAGGAAATGTCGTTCGCGTGCATATATGCATTTGAGGAGCATGTTGGGAGAATTTTTATGTCGATGAAGAATCGCGATAGATAGATCCGTTCTCGCTGCATCTACTTTTATACGTTTTTGATCAAGGAGCAAGGACAAGTGCAAGACTAGATGTCTCAAGTTCAGCGTGACGTATACGATGATCGAGCTAGATAATATGTTTTGATTCAGGTAGATCGATATCTATTCTCTCTCTTTCCCTCTTTTCTCGACTCAAAGGATGATGCTAAAGAATATTCGAAGAAAAATGCAGAGAAGAACATATGAAGAATTATGCGCATCAAGTTAAAGTGGACCAAGGCAGAGTATACGTCTTAGTAAGATTTGCGACACGAGATAAATAGTGTTTTGGCTAGGAATGATGAGGTGGTTTATAAACTAGTCATGTTGCTGATTCTAGCTAAGATTCATAATGTGATTGATGTCTCAATGTTGAGAAAGTATGTGTTTGATCCTAAACACGTTATAAAGAATTAGGAGATAGTCCTGAACCAGGATTTTTCTTATGAAGAAAGACCAGAGGCTATTCTTGACCAAAAGGTCCAAAAATTACGGAACAAACAGATATCACTGGTGAAAGTCCTATGGAATAACCATGGGAGAGAGGAAGCTACCTGGGAGCTTGAAAGCAGAATCAAGGAGTTGTACCCTGATTTACCCTATAGAGGTACGCAAATTTCGGGACGAAATTTTTATTAAGGAGGGTAGAATGTAATACCCCGAAATATTTTAGAGGGTTTTACTCAACTTATGTTACCTGAGGGTAATTTAGGTAAGAAGTTGGGTCCTTAACGGATTCAAATAAAGGAAAAATCGTAGCCAGAGACATCTATTAAAATTTAATTTGGTCAAAAATTGCTTTAAAAATATGTTCTGATATTTTTCTCGAGCTGATAGAAAAATTTTCAAGTATCGTGCCAAACATTGAATTTTCCAATTTCGAGTTCAAATGAACACTTGGCACAATTTTAGGGTGAAAGGTAATAGATTTGGATAACTAAGGCACATCCGTCATTATCCAATTTCTTTTTCAAAATATTATCCTATTCGTAATTATCCTATTCTTTTTCCATCATTATCCTATTCCATCATTATCCTCTTTCTTTTATTTGTTATTATCCTATTTATTTTTCTTCTATAAATAGGAGGTTAAGGTTTCATTTTTCATTCATTTTTCAAAATCGAAACGCCGAGCAGCTTCTAGAGAAGGCACAGAAGAAGGAGACTTCTAGTTGAGACCAGAATCAGAATCTAGATCTAGCTATTTCAGATCTGATTGCCAGGTGGGTTTTTATTATATAAAAATGTATTTTCGGGTTATTAAGCCCTGATATTTATAAAATAAATGTGATTGAATATCCAACTCATGACTGTATTTGATGTGCTCTCCTGACTCATGTAAGTCTTACTACTGTTTTTGGTGACGAAACTACAATGGTTCACGATATCGAGCCCCAAGCAAACAGGGCAGTGTCCAACCTTAAGCAGCCGGGTTGTGTACACGAACCGACTCACCGTAAGCGTTCTAGGGGAGAGTGGCGCGCAATGATGGAAATAAAATGGTTTAGTATACATGGAATTCACAAATTTTCTGTTTTAAAAGCTTTCCATGATATGCTTAAAATATGATTGGATATTCTGTTTTATAAAATGATTGTGAAGGTTTTTCTCAAAGTACCCACTGAGTGCATTAGTACTCACACCCAAAATGTTTTCAAATATTTTTCAGGATGAGCTGCGGGATGGTGGACGGCTGTGCTAAGGCTGAAGGGCTATCATTTGATGTATATGTTTCCTTTTCCGCTATGGAGCCTAACTGAGAACATGCTTCCTTTTGAGTCTGAATAAATACGCTACGTTCTTTCTGCTTACTCTGATTATTGCTATGGAGTGTTCGGTTCTCCGAATCCCATTTTCTTTACTGTTATGGAGTGTTCGGTTCTCCGAATCCCATTTTCTTTATTGTTACGGAGTGTTCGGTTCTCCGAATCCCGTTTACTTTCTGTTCCTGACAGGCGAAAGCCTGGCATTTATTTACTTTCCTTATTCAGACAGGCGCAAGCCTGGCTTTACATTGTTTTCCATGTCAAGGCAAAAGCCTGGCTTTATATTGCTTTCACGACAGGCGGGAGCCTGGCATCTCTTTACTTCAAGTATTTGGACAGTCATCAGTCTGGCCTTTTTCATGCCTAACCTATTAACAGTTAACCTTTGAACTGTTATTATTTACATTGAAGTTTGCCTTTGTTATTCTTTCTTGGGTTCATCCTAAGAGTCATGGTATCTGGTTTGAGTCATTTCATACGCTTTAAAAGCGTGGATTGATCCAATTATAGAGGTTATGCTGCCCAATTTTTTAGGGCACTAACCCTATTTCTATGATTGCTTCTGTTCAACAACCCCTTCCCCCTTCCCCCAAGTAGCGCACCGGTCCCCTGCCCTTCTCCTGGGATCGGGGCGTTACACTTCATAATCAACATACTTCCAAACTATAGGACCATCTTTAGACATCTTTGTAGTAGACAAACGAATATCAAATCTACATGATGAAGCATAAATCTTGTAAAAGGTTATACCAGCATCCAAATTAAGAAAAGTTTTGCCCAATGCAGGCTTCAAAGATGGTTCACACTTAGATGTGTAAAATTTAGAAAATCTAGGAGAAAACTCCAAAATGGAGCCAACACAATTTGCACATTAAAAATATACAACTAATCACGTTAATGCTAAAAAATATATTCTTCAATCATGCTAAAAATGATCACAGTACTGCTAAAACTAATCTACAGCAGTGCTAAAACCTGTAATAGTAGTGCTAATACAACGTTCCTCGTCCAAATACTCTCGTTAATCTCGTGCTAATCAGATTGAAAAAAACTCATAACTCCATAACTAAGTTATCTCTCATGAACTCAAAATCTCAAGTATCCTATCTACAAATTAAACCCAAAAAAATTATGAGTCTCTCTCTCAGTTCCTTTCTACTGAAGTTTAGCCATCTCTGCAAGACTGCAATTGAATCACAGATCCAACTCGTCGTCTAGCTCATCGTCTTGTTGTTCACCTCATCTCTCCACATCATTGTTTTTACTGCAACATCACACTTGTATTTTTACCGGCGTTTTCATCCAAGAACAGCGAACAAAAAAAACTCACAGAAAGAATAGCTACATGGAGAAAGAGAGGGAAAGAGAACTTACAAGAAGCAGAAAGAAGATATATAGAGAGAGAGAGAGCTTACGAGAAGGAGAAAGGGAGGAAAGCCAGAGAGAGAAAACTTACGGGAAGGAGAAAAAGAAGAAGTTCACATGTTCTAATTAGAATTATCAAATTATATAAATAACCTCACAACCCTAAATTTATCAAAAATTACAAGATTGCCACCGAAAATTTAAAGCAATCCAGACCGCTCAAATCAACTAGATTTATGGATGAGATTGATTCTCTGTTCTCACATGAGACTTTGGTTCTCACTTGATCCATTCCCTATATATATATATATATATATATATTAATTTTAATGGGTAAAATAATATTTTGTTTTACAATCTTAAGTGGCTAACTATATATTGAGACAAGAAGAGTACAAGAGAAGCATAATTGTGAGAATATTTTGGTGGTGGGACTGTTCTCTTAATTTGAATCACCACTTTAACTTGAGTTGGCTGCCATTCCATTATCTCCATAAAGATATCCACTCTCTCATTCCCTTTCATCACAAAATTTTCATATGCTTGCTGTTAGTTGAACATAACACATGCATTAAAAAAACATTTCTCATGTGATAAAACTAACATCTTTTATTGTCAGATAGTTAAAGTAAACTACTTAACAACGCGCTTTCGATCTTCATAAGATTCTATATAATATAAGTTAGAACCTTCTCGATCGATCAGTTCCTAAAATATGATATGCAAATTAAGTAAAATGGTGTTTGACACGTATAATTATCTTATAAATATTGATTTTATATATTCCCGTAGAACGATCATCTACATAACAAACAGATTAATTATGTGTCCACTCCACGGCATGACAATGTCATAACTAAGCTCCCTGACAATACAAAAAAAAGGACTCTTATATATATATATATATATATATATAGGGGTTGGTTATTCTAAGGATAAGTGGTGGTGTGAAAATTAGGGACAAATCTAGTCCCTATAATTTTAATAGATCAACGGCTGAGATGTGGGGGATTTTAATTGATATTAAGGATTTTTTTAATTATTAAATAAACATGAAGGGTATTTATGTAAAATCAACCTATAATTTCATATGGTATCGTGATCTCAAAATCCCATAAAATCGGGAACAATTTAACTGCTAGGGAGTTTATCCAACGAAATTGAAACCCTAGATTATGAAAACCGCCGCATACGAGTAAATTCAGAGACGAGATGGCGAAAATACTCAATAGAGTTGACGATTCCGGCGACGATTCCGGCGGAAATTGCAGGCTCCAGAGACGGCGCGGACGTCCGAGTATTTGGTTCAGTTTGAAACCACCGTAAGAGAATAAACCCAGAGACGGTGAAAATCCTCAATACAGTCGACGATTCCGGCTGAAATTGCATGCTCCAGTGATGGCGTGGACGTCCGAGTAGGCGGAAGCAAAATGGGGTGAAAGAAATCGGGTACGTATTATTTGGGTGAACTTGAATTTTATAATGAATTTGGTGGAAATTTTTGAAAAATGACAGAAAGTATGAATGGTATCGCCTTTTTAAGTAAATCAATTTAAAGAATTTGGGGATTGTGGTTTGAATCGGTCGATTGATGCTGCTGATTAATTATCTACTATTTGGGTTAAATCAATTTTTAGGATGAATTTGGTGGAAAATTTTGAAAATAGACGAAACTTATGTTGATTAAGATGCATTGCATTGCAGTAAGTTATAAGAAGCATTTAATTAAGTTATAAGTAGCATATTATCATAAGTAGCATATAAGATGTTGATGTTACATGTCTTAATATAAGTAGCATTGCATTAAGTTTTAAGTAGCATTACAGTAAGTTATAAGAAGCATTGCAGTCAGTGCTAATCACCAAAAATTTCATCACTACAAAAAAAGGTATGGAAGCTATTTATCATAAAATAAGTAGCTTTTCAGTAAGTTATAAGTAGTATATTATTATTAGCATTTAATGTTTACATTGAATTTATTACAGCTGAATCGCATGTGGAAGACGAGTCACTGGTTCCATCAAAGAAGAATAATGTTTACATTGAATTTATGCGATATTAGGTGTAGGTTGATGCTATTGATAAACGTTTAAGCTATCCATGCGTTATTTGGTAAAGTTGATGAATATGCTGAATATGGTTCAGATTGATACAAAAAATGTTGAATTCCATTGCATATGAATTACTGCATAGTCTTGTTACAAATTGCGTTGAAAAGTTGATGCTTCTGAAAGTTGTGTTTAGTACTTTGCATTGCCAAGATTGTTTGCTACTCGTATCCTATCTGCCCCATTTTGATGCTACTTATGTATAAATTTGGTGCTTTATAGGGCAATGGTTGGATCCTTATTAACATGTTAAACTTTTTTATTCCAAAAATTCATGCACAAGCAATGTATGTAGATCGAGTGATATCGCACGGTAAGAGACTTGTTGACAGGTCGTTCCCAACAGTGAAAGGTTGGACCTTCCACTTAATTCGAAAACGTGATAAGCAAGAAATGGCAGCAGATGGGTTTGGAGGTGGACGGTTGTGTCCACAATTCCAAAAGACTGGTGAGGAGAATGCACCATTCTCCCATGATGAAGGTAGAAGAGGACAAGCTTCAAGCAATGACGTTGAAGCGGATGAAATGCAGCAGTTTGCTACACAATTCTTAGCAAAATCAAAGCTAATGGCAGACACAATGATGCAGCTTATTCTTCTCATTGAGAGGGCTCCAAAGCATCTTTGGGAGAACCCCCGCTTCAAGAAAAATGTTTAGGTCTTTTTTAGTGATGTTTTGAAGGATAATGTTTAGGTCTTATTATGCAAGTACGGATTACAGTTTATTTATGATGAATGTTGGTAGTTTTTTTATCCCAATTATACCATACAAAACAGCACGGATATAAGTAAACTAAAAACAAAACTAAGAAAAAAATGGAACAATGGAAAAAAACACCTTGACTGGATTGAATCAGCTCTGAAAAAAAAACGCCAAATAATCAATGCTATGTAAATGTACTGTTAATGCTTCCTACAATAGACAAACATGCTACACAAACAATAACATTGAATCCTTCAACATACAATATATTAAAGCAAAAACTTGTGATGCTTCATAAAGAACATATATATGCTAAATAACAACAACATCAACATAAACTGTATACGTAAAAGTACGTAATCATGAACATTCTAACCAACAATTTGAAACGTACAAAATAAAATATAAGATTGTATACATACGAACAACAAAAAATGACAAACGATCAAAAACCTAAATCTTCCATTGTCACTAAACCGGAAACACAAAAAATCCATCAAAGAAAAATTCACAACCACCGTGAATGTCGACATGAATATCAGCATGAATGTCGCCGTGAATGTCGCCCAGAGTCGCCATGTGAGTGTCGCACAACAACCACCATTGTCGCTAGAATCGCCGTGTGAGTACCGCATCGTCACCATCATCGATCTATGAGTTGGAAGAAGAAGGAGGAGAAGAAGAAACCGTCTGTACAAATCGTGTTAGTGCCGCTTTGTCGCCATCATCAATCTATGAGTTGGAAGAAGAAGAAGAAGAAGAAGAAGAAGAAGAAGTAAAAAGAAGAAGAAGAAACCAACAGAAAAAAAAATCGATTGAATAAGATAGAAGAAGATTTGTTTTGATATGGAAGAAACGTGATTTGTGGGATTTAATTTACAAAATGTCTAGTATATCCTTATTAATATAATTCAGAATATAATTAAATGCCACATGGATTAAATCTAAACTGTAAGATTTGATAGATCTAATGGCTAAAAATAGTCCCTATTTTTCACACCAACACTTAATCCCTATTTGAACCATATCCTATATATATATATATATATATATATATATATATATATATATATATAGGATATGGATCATATGAGAACACATGGTTGGTGTGAGAAATGAGAACACATCTCACACCATCCAATTTAATGATCCAATGGTTGAGATTTAAGGTGGCAATTTCGTAAATAATAGGGCAAAAAATAAGGAAGGAGAGCTATTTTCGTCAAAATCCATTAAAGTTGATGATGTCAGCAATTAAAAAAAAAATTCTTAAAAACTTTAATCGACCATAACTTCCTCGTTTTTAATCCAATGAACACAAAAAATATATCAAATTAAAGCTCTCTTCATGCTCTTTCATTTAAGATGTCGAAAGGCTATGTTTGGATGAAAAAATATGAATGAAAAATAAAAAAGAAATTTTTTTACACGTGCCCAGGTTGTAAATGCTTTCGTTAGCATATAATAATTCTTTGTCAGCATTATGATAACATATGAACGTATGCTAATGAAGCATTTGTCATATGCTAACATAATATATTCGATGTGCTAACAAAGAATTATCATAATGCTAACATAGTATAAATTTATTAGGGTTTATTAAATCTCAATTATGGTTTATTTAATCTCGATTATGGTTTATTCCATCTAATTATCATTATTCTTTTGAAATTTAATTTTTTGTTTATAGTTCTTAATTGATTATTATGGTTTATCCTATCCAATTATAATTTATAACGTATGTTGATAGAGTATTGACATATGCTAACATAGTGTATTCGCAATGTTGACGAACCAAAACTATAATGCTAATGTAGTACAAATATATTATTATTATGATTTCTTTCAACTCATTTAGGATTTACCACATCCAATCAATGTTTATTTCATCTAATTAGGTTTATTTCATCCAATTATGATTTTTTCCATTTAATTAGGGTTTATTAAATCGAATTAGGTTTATAATTAATTTTTAGAATATTTTTTTCGCCAACAATATTTGAAAACTTTAATTAGCATAACTATAATGCTTCATTAACATTATGATAATACTTCGTTAGCATAACGATCTGTTATCAAATCCTCCGCGATTTTTATAAGAATTACCAAATTACAGTAATACCCCCGCGCGAAAAACTTTTCAGATATTACAAAATTGCCACCGCCTTTTTCATCAAATCTGGACCTTTGATTTTTGATGGATGTGTGGTGTGAGATGTGTTCTCATTTCTCACACAAGAGGTTATTTTTATATAACCCCACCCCTATATATATATATATATATATATATATATATATATATGGATGAGATCTGGTGAGAACCAGTCACCAGGTGGGAACTGGGAACCAATCCCATCCCTCCATTCCAAAATCTGAACGATCCAGATTAATCCAGATTTTCGGTGGCAATTTTGTAATTAAAATAAAAATATTAAATTCGTGCGTCTCATTAAGGGCAAAATCGGAAAAATTGCCCAAATTCAATTTTAGCCTCCTACTTCGCTCATTTTAGCCTCATGCATTTCTCATTTTAGCATGTGTTGATAAACAAAAATGGAACGATGATTTCATTGGAATGAAAATGCAATACACCCTATTTAGGGACAGTGAACCTTAATGGAAATTTCATAATTACTAGTTGGGATCAGATGAACCCTAATCGGAACGTAATAAACCCTAATTGGGAACGGTGAACCTTAGTGGAAAATGTCACATCAATTTTAGCCTCCTACTTCGATCATTTTAGCCTCATGCGATTCTCATTTTAGCCTCAGAACAAAAGGGAAGAATTATTAAATTACTATATTACCCCCCCTCCCACAAAGTTGCCGAAAATTACAGGAATGCCACCGCCTATCCACTTAAATCTGATTTAATCTGGGCCGTCCAGATTGAATCAAACAAGGACTAGGATTGGTTCCTAGTTCCTACCTAGGGGAAGAGTTCTCATTTGATCATTTCCCTATATATATATATATATACTACCTCTGTTTCAAAATGTTTGTTGTTTAAGGTTTTTTTTTAGTTTCAAAATGTTTGTTGTTTTATATAATTTGACATCCTCTCTCTCAATTTTAACCCTCTCAAATCCTACAAGATTTTTTGATTCTAACTTACCTATAATATATGAAGAGAGAAAAATATATGGAGAGAGAAAATATTGTTATTTTTTAGAAAAATATAGATGAATTTGATTTTATGGCATATATAAAGGATGGGTATATTTGTCCACGAAATTAATTCTTAATTCCAGATAAAAAAAACAAAACAACAAACATTTTGAAACGGAGTAGTATATATATATATATATAGGTTTAAATGATAATCCAAGAATCCTTCCTCCATGTAGGAACTATGAACCTATTTCCTTTATCAAATGATTTAATCTGGACAGTGGAGATTCAAGGCATGATATTTTTGTTATTTTTGACAAGTTTAAATGAAGGACACTACAAGAAAATAATATTTAGGCGACGAAAAAATCTGTCACCTGAACTTGAAATTACGTCGCTAATGACATAAGTGACGGAATAGCGACGGAATGTGTCCGTCACCCGTTACTAATCGTTAACAAAACGGGTGACGAAATTAGCGACAAATTTTTTCATCACTAAATTATCACCAAATTCAATCGTCAGTATATAAAAGAAAAAAAATAAAAAAAATTACCTATGAAATTAACTACGAAATAATTTTGTCACTAAAAATAAATAAAAATAAATATTCTACCCATTTGACAAATGCAACCCACAACGGGCCACACACTTGGTGAGCAAATTTGGACCAAGAAAGTTTGAGCACCAGTGCTCCCAATTGGTTAACCAAGCGTTAAACCGCCAGACCAAAGTCGTTACAAGTGAAATATACAGAATATTATATAATTGTAATAATACATGTCTTTTTGTGAATATTCTTCTTTTCAAAATATCATTTATATTATAAATGAAAATAATAATAATAATAATAATAGTAAATTATATATATAAAAATAATAATTAAACAAATATATATGTTATTTTCTATCTATTATATATTTTTTAATTAATCACTATTTAATATTAGATAATTTTAATTAATTTTCTCAAATATTACTGACATGCTCGTATTTTAGTCCTAATCCGAGCATTATTTCGTTTGTTTTTATCTTGTTTTAAGTTTGTTTAGTAATCAATTAGGGTAATATTAGTCGTTATTTAGAATAAGTGTTGCTAACGCCGATTATTTAGAAAACAGGTTTAAAATGAGCAACCCGGGACTTGAGGATCGAAGTGCGCATCGAAAGGGACCCGAAAGCTGGATCGGACGGGCAAGAAAGCATGAAGACCGAGTCGGAACCGGGAGGCAGGGCAGGACCTGCAACGCGGCGCGACCCAGACCCGGGCCAGCTCGGGTCGCGCCTCACTCCACGCGGCGCGAGCCACGGGGCGCGACTGGCCCCGTGTCGCGCCCTTGTGTCTTGTTTTCAGGAATATCCGGATTTTTGTCCCATTTTTCCTTTGATAGTATAAAAGCCATCCTTAGTTCGAAAAATGGGAGAGACTTTTGATATTTTGCCAATTTTAGAGTAAGAAAGAGTTGTGAGAGCTTGGAGCTTGGTGTATGGAAGATTCAAGAAGTTTTTGAAGTTTTTGAAGATCTATATTCAAGTTTTTGGGTTTTTTCTCCTCCTCTATTATGTTTTTCTTTTATGTGATGTTTTTCTTTATTGTGATTATGTATAGCTAAATTTCTAGGCATTTAGGGTATTGTGATTTGGTGATGGGTTTGTAAATTAAACATGGGTTAATGCTTAATCTTCCCCTTCTCTCCCATAAATCATGGTTTAGTTGCTTTTATTCTTTGATTGGCCATCTTAGGATAGGATTTGGTGTATGATTGAGTTCGAGAGAATCAATTGTGCATGGGTAAATGATTTATGGTTTCAATTTTGCATTAGATCGAGAGATTAATGTTTAATTGAAGTTTGTTGATTGATTATGCTTGATTAGATTAAATTACAATTTAATTACAATTTAGCCCTAGAGATAGGGGAATTGAGTTTAATTGAAAGGTCTTAGTTGCTCGAGAGAGGACTTCGACTAAATTTGGTATCAATTGTTGTTTGGGGAGATTATGCATGAATCCATTGTTTAATGAACAAGTTTTCACTAATGAACAATGCCCTAGAGCCATTATTTCTCATTGAGATTTTTATTAAGTTTTTATTCACTTATATCCCTTTTGTGTTGCTATCTTTGTTTATTATTGTGAATCTTGTTTTTCTAGTTAATTCTCCAATCAAATTCCGAATGGTTTGACTAGTGAAAATGTTCGATGTGATGGTACTTGTAGACTCATTTATGCAATTAATTCCCCGTGTTCGACCCGGTCTCCTATGCTCCGTATGTTCACTTGCATAATTGAGATTTGGTTAATTAAAGCTTGTGTAGGTTAAATCGTTGTGAAAGAAAAATCTCATCAAGTTTTTGGCGCCGTTGCTGGGGAATATTTGTTTATTTGAGTATATGCAATATCGTTTCAAGAATTATTTTGCTAGATTAAACGTGTTAGTTAATTTTGGACTTTAAACTTACTTTAAGTTATTCACAGGTAGTGTATGCATACAAGGGCACGTGGTGACCCGTTGCTCGAGTTAGATACCAAGATTGAAGCCACGAGCCGTCATAACAACGCTAGAAGAAGACGTAGACATAGAATGGCGGATAATCCACCACCTCCGCCTCCCATCCAAGATCCATTAATTCTACAAAAGCAAAGACAACTTGAGGAGATGAGAGGACAACTTCGGGCTCAAGAGGAAGCTAGGGTTCGAGTTGAGGAAGCCCCGATTAGAAATTTGTTTCAACCTATGCTTAGTGAGGGGGTTGTTAATGGGCTGGCTATACAAGCCAACAACTTCGAATTGAAACCGGCACTAATGGCTATGGTATCCCAGAACCAGTTTGGTGGAACGGCACTTGAAGATCCACACGAACATGTCCACCAATTCTTAGAGATTGCCCGAACGGTCAAGATTAATGGGGTGCCCGAGAATGCAATCCGTTTGAAGCTATTCTATTTCTCATTGCGGGATAAAGCTCGAACATGGTGGTTGAACCAACCACCCGGTTCATTCACCTCATGGAGTGACTTGCTTTCTAAATTCCTTCAGAAATTCTTTCCTCCTGGAAAGACATTGAAGTTGAAGGGAGAGATAACTCAATTCAAGCAAAGGGATGAAGAGTCATTGTGTGAAGCTTGGGAGCGGTTTAGAGAGATGCTCCGAAAATGTCCGGGGCACGGTTTTGGCACGGACCACCAAGTGTGCATCTTCTATGGCGGTTGCAAGTCCAGTGTTAGAAGTATTCTTGATGCGTCAGCTGGAGGATCGTTGTTGAACCGAGGACCTGAAGAAGCAGTCACAATCATTGAGGAGATGGCCTCCAATGCCTATCAATGGCCGTGGGAGCGGAAAAATGTGCAAATCTTGAAAAAAGTGGAAACCACAAACAACGATGCCATAGCCCTTTTAGCCGCTCAGATGACTACCACGAACTCAAAAATAGAGGCTATGGCATCACCAAGATTGGAGCCTTCGATCATGCCTAACATGGAGGAAGCAAGTTTTGTTGGTTAAGGCAATTATGGGGGTTATCAAAGGCCCTTCAATCAAGGTTTTAAGCCACACTTTGGAGGACCACAAGGGCAAGGTGGAAATCAATACCATCCTAAGCCACCACATCCGAATCTCTCTTATTCAAATTTGAACAATCACCTCCAACCACCTCCTGAATTTTCAGTTACAAATGGGGTCATCGATGATGAAAAGAAACTAAAAATGGAAGAACTTCTCATGACTCTATTGAACAAGACCGACAAGTACATGGGTGAATCACAAACAAGATTTGAGAAGCTTGAGAGCAACCAAGCGGCGGTAAATACCCAATTGAAAATGCTTGAGAAGCAAATGGGGCAACTAGCTACCGCCGTAGGAGGACAACATCAACCGGGACACTTTCCCGCCAACACAACGGTGAACCCAAAGGATTGCAAAGCCATTACCTTACGGAGTGGGACCACATATAAGGGCCCGAAAATGCCACCACAAAATGATGAGACATCCACTGATGAAGGGAAAGAAGAAGAAGTGGTAGGAGAGGAAATGAATGTCAAGAAAGATGAATCCATTGAAGGAAAGGTAAGCCTTCCACCAAAGAATGTAGACGGATCACATGCAAACATACCTTACCCTTAAAGACTTCAAAAGTCTAAAAATGAAGAGCAATTCTCTAAATTTCTTGACATATTCCGAAGGATTCAAATCAACCTCCCACTTGTGGAGGCCCTTCAACAAATGCCAAGCTATGCCAAATTTCTCAAAGACGTAGTGACGAGAAAGAGAAAATTGGGCAACTTTGAAACTGTGAGTTTGATGGAAAATTGTAGTGCCTTGATTCAAAAGAAACTTCCCGCCAAGATGAAAGATCCCGGGAGTTTCAACATCACCATCACCATTGGAGATTTCCATGAGAAGAAAGCCCTTTGTGATTTGGGTGCAAGCATTAATCTTATGCCGTTGTCGTTCTTCTTGAAGCTTAATGTTGGGGAAATCAAGCCGACAACGATATGCTTGCAAATGGTGGATAGGTCCTTGACTTATCCGAGAAGAGTTGTGGAGGATGTCTTTGTGAAGGTGAATGACTTCATTTTCCCCGTGGATTTTGTTGTCTTAGATATGGAGGAGGATAAGAATGTGCCACTTATTTTGGGAAGACCATTCTTAGCAACGGGGAAGGCACTAATTGATGTGTCAAAAGGGAAACTCACGCTCCGCTTGAATGATGAAAGTAGTACATTTTCAATCTATAATGCTATGAAGTTTCATGAAGATGATGAGGAGTTTGGGAGAATGGAGGATTGTAAAGTGATGATGATCGTTGAAGAATGTGTTGAAGAGACAATGATAGAGCGATACATCTCTCAAGATCCCATGGAAACCATTATGTTTGCATCTCTTAACTCTTCCTCCTCTCTTGATGCTTTTGATGATAACATCGATATTGTGGATTGTATGTTTGCTCTTGATTCTCTACAGGAAATCCCAAGACGAGGAAATCGTTTCTTGCTATTAAAGGATGGCAAAGAGGAAGTTTTGAAAAAGGAAGGAGGTGAAGAGAAAGACAAGAAGGAAGAATTGAAACCACTCCCGAGCCACTTGAGGTATGCTTACTTGGGTCCAAATGAAACATACCCCGTAATTGTGTCTTCTTTGTTATCTTCATGTGAGCTTGATAAGTTGCTTAGAGTTTTGAGAAAGTATAAGTCCGCGTTAGGGTGGTCCATTGGGGATTTGAAGGGGATTAGTCCCACAATTTGCATGCATAGAATTTTGCTAGAAGAAAATTACCAACCTCATGTCCAACCCCAACGTCGATTAAATCCCATAATGCAAGAAGTGGTTAGGAAGGAAGTTCTTAAATGGCTTGATGCGGGTATAGTCTATGCTATTTCCGATAGTGAGTGGGTGAGTCCCACCCAAGTGGTAGCAAAAAAGGGAGGAATGACCGTAGTGAAGGATGAAAGCAATGAATTGATAGCTACTAGGCTTGTGAACGGGTGGCGGGTGTGTATTGATTACCGTGCATTGAATGCGGCCACTAGAAAGGATCACTTTCCATTACCTTTCATTGACCAAATGCTTGATAGGTTGGCCGGGTATGAGTTTTATTGTTTTTTAGATGGATATTCCGGATATAACCAAATTTTAATTGCACTCGAGGACCAACATAAATCCGCTTTCACATGCCCTTATGGAATTTTTGCTTTTAGAAGAATGTCTTTTGGATTTTGTAATGCGCCCGCTACTTTTCAAAGGTGCATGATGTCAATCTTTCATGATTTGATTGAAAGGATAATGGAGGTTTTCATGGATGATTTTTCGGTTTTTGGGAACTCTTTTGATGATTGCTTGAACAACCTAACCCGAGTTTTGCAGCGTTGTGAAGAAACTAACCTTGTTTTGAACTGGGAAAAATGCCATTTCATGGTAAGAGACGGAGTAGTCCTTGGCCACAAGGTGTCTTCTGTAGGGTTAGAGGTGGATCGAGCCAAAATAGTTGCCATTGAGAAACTTCCACCCCCACCAATGAAAAGGGTGTCCGGAGTTTCCTTGGTCATGCCGGGTTCTATCGGCGTTTTATTAAGGATTTTTCAAAAATCTCTAAACCTTTGTGTAAATTGCTTGAAAAATCTAGTGATTTTGTTTTTGATGGCGAATGTGTGCAGGCGTTTGAGACGCTGAAGAAGGCCCTAATGACGGCCCCGGTCCTCATTGCCCCGGATTGGAGTGAACCCTTTGAGCTCATGTGTGATGCGAGCGAGGTAGCCGTGGGAGCCGCTTTAGGGCAAAGGAGAGAGAAGTTGTTCCGGGTGATCTACTATGGAAGCAAAACTTTGGACCCGACACAAATCAATTACACAACCACCGAAAGAGAGTTGTTGGCGGTTGTATTTGCTTTTGACAAGTTCCGACCCTATCTTATTGGGGCCCGAACAATTGTCCACACAGATCACGCCGCATTGAGGCATCTCTTTGCCAAGAAGGATGCCAAGCCCCGACTTATACAGTGGATTCTTCTCCTACAAGAATTCGATGTGGAAATTAAAGATCGAAAGGGGTGCGAGAATGTGGTGGCCGACCACCTATCTCGTTTGGAGCATACCAAAGAAAATCAAGATGACAAAATGGAGATCGATGATTGCTTCCCAGATGAAAGAATCCTCATTGTGGGTACGATGAAGGTGGCATGGTTTGCGGATATAGTGAATTATTTGGTGGCGGAAATTGCACCGAAAGAGTTGAAAGGATATCGAAAGAAGAAATTTTTCCATGATTTGAGATTCTTTATGTGGGATGAACCATTTTTGTTTAGAAGGTGTGCGGATCTAGTTTTGAGGAGGTGTGTGCCCGAAGAGGAATGAGGACAAATACTAGAAGCATGCCATGCGGGATTGAGTGGGGGACATTTTGGAGCTAACCGGACGGCTAGAAAAATTTACCAAAGTGGATTTTATTGGCCAAGTATTTTCAAGGATGCAAGAGAGTTTGTTAGGAGTTGTGATAAATGCCAACGCATGGGATCTATATCTAAGAAGGATGAAATGCCCATGAAGAATACCATTGAAGTTGAGCTTTTCGATGTGTGGGAAATAGACTTCATGGGACTGTTTGTTGCATCCGAGAGAAATTTCTACATCTTGCTAGCCGTAGACTATGTGTCACGATGGATTGAAGCCACTCCAACAAAGACAAATGATGCAAAAGTTGTTCTCAAATTTCTCAAAAAGAATATCTTGACAAGGTTTGGAGCCCCTAGAGCTATTGTGAGCAATGGTGGCTCACACTTTTGCAACAAATGGATGGAAGCATTGCTTGCTAGACATGGAGTTAAGCACAAGATAACGACACCTTATCATCCTCAAGCCAACGGTCAAGCCGAGTTGGCAAACCGGGAAGTAAAGCAAATACTTCAAAAGGTAGTCCGCACGAATGGAAAAGATTGGGCTTCACTTTTGGATGAAGTACTATGGGCCTATCGCACGGCTTACAAGACCCCGCTAGGAATGTTTCCCTATCAACTAGTGTTCGGAAAATCTTGTCATTTGCCCGTTGAGATTTCACATAAAGCATTTTGGGCCACCAAGAAGTTGAACCTTGATCCCGTGTCATCTGTTGGAGAGCGAATCTTCAAATTGAATGAATTAGAGGAATTCCGGATGGAGGCTTTTGAAAATTCGTCCATTTACAAGATGAGAGCTAAAGTTTACCATGACAAGCTCTTGAGATAAAAAGACCTCACACCGGGAGATGAAGTTCTTTTGTTCAATTCGAGATTCAAGCTATTTCCCGGAAAACTTAAGACCAAATGGAGTGGTCCGTTTATCATAGCCTGAATTTTTGATGGTGGGGCAATTGAACTCAAAGGCAAGGATGGAAATTTGTTCGTGGTGAATGGGCATCGGGTTAAAAAGTTTTATAAGTCAGAGGAGAAAGAAGTGGTGTTTGTGTGCTACCTCAACGACGCCTAGATGCCTTGGTACTACGTCGAGCTAGAGACATTAAACTTAGCGCTTATTGGGAGGCACCCCAATGCTTTTTATTTATTTGCATTTTCTTGTTCTTTTTGTGTGTGTTTTCTTTTTCGTATTTCTTTTTATAGTTTTTAGATTATCTTGTGTTCGGTGTACATTGTAGTTGTGGTTTTGTGTGTTCTTTTGTAGTGTTGTTTTCTTGGTTTTGGTGTTTTTGAGCATAGGAGCAGCTTGAGTAGGAATGAAGTGTTGAAAAAGAGCGGAACGAGCCAACTTACCAAGGGCGTCTGCAACGCGGCGCGACCCGGAGCCAGAAACGCGAGTAGCTGGTCCTGCGTCCATAGCCGAAAAATGCTCTCCTGCAACGCGGCCCGAGCCGCAGACCCCACCTGAGTCGCGCTTGGGAGGCGCGACCCGACCCGGCGCTTGGTGTGGCCCGGGTCTTGCCCGTCTGTTTCGGGTTTTAAACCCTTCCCTCTTCCTTTCACTTCATTTCTCACACTTCACTCCCACATCTCTACACTCACACAATCATACACGTCTCTAGTGCTTCTTCTACTCCATCCCAAGGCACAAACTCCTCAAGGTACTTAAGCCCGACGCTCCCCCTGCAAGAATGGTGCAAACTCGTAGGGGACGACAAATGGGGGGAGCCTGAAGACGGCTTATGAATGACGATGATTTCCAAGATGAGGAAGTACTCGACTTATCCGAAGATGAGGAACAAGAGGAAGATGAGGAACTTGAAGATGAGGAAGAAGAGGAACAAGAGGATGCCGAGCCTAACAACAATCGTGCCCTCATGCCCCCTCTTAATATGGGGGCCAATGACCCCGATTTGGTGAATGTTCATTTGGAGGAGTATGAGCATAGGAAGAGGTGGTTAAAGTTGGCTAGGGGTTTTCAAGTTGCTGTTACTCGATTTCTGGATGCCAACACAACAAGGAAATTGGGGATTCATGAGAGTGTGGTTGGGCTCTTACGACGAATTGGTTGGATGCATGTTTTGGGGGAGAATGATTGGAAAACGTACCCCGTGCTTGTCCGTGAGTTTCTCTCCACCCTAAAGGTGAAACAAACTCCATCCTGAGGGCCTATTTCTTGCACATTCCGACTTGGGAATCAAGACTGGAGGTTCACTGTGGAACGCCTCAACACGATGTTCCAAACTCCAACTAATGGGACCTTCCACCCTCACCCGTCCTTCCGATTTGATGATTTCCATGACAGTGTGGTGGAGGCAAACCCAAAAAGTCTACATTATGATTCTAGCAAAACCAAGGCTTTCCATTTGCCCAATCCTGTCTTCCGGTATATGCAGAAGCTTCTATCTTCTACTATGCTTGCCCGCCAAGAGAATAGTGGACTTCGGACACAAGAGCTCTATATCTTATGGTGTATGCTTAATGCTATCCCGGTGAACTTTGCTGCACATTTCCACGTGCAATGTCAAAGACAAACAAACTCCAGGACGGGTACTCTTTGTGTAGGGGGCTTGATCACCCCAATTGCAGCTATGTTGGACATTGACTTGTCCATCTATCAATCTTGCCCCGGATCTCGAGCCCTCAACATGGAGCATCTCCGGAATGCTAAGTTTGTCAACTCTGCATCCGCTCCATTTGATTTCCTCCTGACCAACAAGCGTCAGTTCCCGCTTCCGAATCCAGCCTTGACCAATGTCTCCACTTTTGATGAAAATGAGAATTGGATGATGGATACACCGGCCCATCTTGCATTGATTACCACATCTGGAGGCACACCACGGAGGACACCGATGACGGATGATGTTGGTGGATCCACGTCACATGCTCAGCCGAGAGGAACCCGCAGAACTAAGGAGGACGTTCAGGATGACCGCTTTGGTACTCTGGAGAATCTAATGCATGACATGACGGCTAACATGGGCACTATGCGGGTGGATATGAATTCACGATTTGGAGAATGGCGGTCCGAGATTGACACTCGTCTGATAGGGATGCAAGAGAGTTTTGATGCTCGCTTCACAGGTTTGGAGGAGGAGATAGGGACTCGTTTTACTGGTATAAGTGCTGAGATTCAAGGCCTGCAGGGAAGCTTCACTACCTTCCAGTCGAGCATGGAGAGCATGATGGGCCAGTGGATTGGACAGGGAGCATCACATCAGCTCCCACCACAGATGCCATCATATCAGCACTACCCTCCGTACCCCTACCCCCCGTACCTGTATCCACCGTATCAGCCGCCATCGGACTCCACTCCACGCCGCCCTCCTGCTGATGAGTGACAGAGTCTGCCCCTCGATTTCGGTCCCACTATCTTTCCACTCAAACTTGTCCTTCCTTTGGAATGGAACAAGTTTGGGGGAGGGGGTATGAAGTGGTGACCTGTAATCGCCCTCTATCTATCTTTATTTTAATTTTTCTGGATATTTGGGATGACTGTTATTAGGATTTGATATTTGGATTTAGTATGTTATGTTGGTTTGTATGGATTTATTTGATTTCTAGGATCATTTCTATTATATATTTGGGTCTGTAATAGTAAATGCTTGGATTAGGCTTTAATCGTGTGTGGTAATCTTTTCCTGCTTGAGCTTGTGTTGTCTTGACTAATTTGGTGATGGAAACAGGGAAAAATAGATATGGAAATCATGCCGAGCCTATGATGATTTTTTTTATGATTGTGCAGAATGTTGAAAAATGCATGCGTGAGAAGAGTGTTAAGCCGAAGTATCATTCGAGTTAAAAATCGTGGAAATTTGGCTTAATCTCCAGCTACTTGTGAGATTTGGGCATATTTTGTTCTTTCATGTGTGATTTGTCAATGATATTTGCATCTCTAGAACTTGTTTCATAACTTTCATGTATTCTATATTTGCTTAGAACTTGAAGATGACCTAAGGCGGTTTTTATCGGAAATTTTGAGCCTTATTTATTCATTCCTTTGAAATTTATCCTTGTTAGCCCCATTGAGACTTTGGTGATTGATATTTGTTGAATAGCCCGGGGTAGAGGGAATTTAAGGAATAAAGGAATTGTTGTTTCAAAAAAATTGTGGGGAGCAAAAATTCGGATATAATTTTTTTTTTGTGAAACAAGTTTCAAAGCCTAGAAATGTGGAGTTCAAAACCTTCCCCTTGAAATGAAAAACAAAATGGAAATCATTAGAGTCGTGATGTTGAATTGAATTTGAAAAAATGAATCTAATGCCGACTTTAGTTCCTTGTGGAAGAATGTGTGAACCAATGTCTTAAGGGGAATGAATCAAAAGAAAAAGAAGAGGTTAAGGATCATCCGTCTTTTGCTTAAGCTTGCTCATTTTGTGTGATATGGGTAGAAGAAAACGTTTAGTTTTACTAGGTTTGGAATGTTAGTAGGATGTGGAAAGGACTTGGAGTCACTCCTACCTAAAATTTCCCTACCCGTCCAAAGAGCCGAACGCTATAACCCTAAAGACCTATGTGATTCTAGTTTAGAGCACATTGGTGAATCATGTTGAGTTATTTTGCAAGCTTATGGTGGTATGCTTTTATTACTTGATATTGAGTGAAAATTTGTCCCTTATCTCCATGTGTGAGGATCGTTGTGATAAGAACTACCTTTCAAAGAGAGTGGTCAATTTTCTCATGATTGTTACTCTTATGATATGAAGCTTTGATCTTGTTCTTTGCATGTGGATTGTTGAAAAAAAAAAGCTGAGGCATTAGTGGTTATGTGTTTCCTTCTAGTCTTGATCTTTCCTTGTTCTTTCCAAATGCTTGTTTGAGGACAAACAAGAGTTCAAGTTTGGGGGAGTTGACATGCTCGTATTTTAGTCCTAATCCGAGCATTATTTCGTTTGTTTTTATCTTGTTTTAAGTTTGTTTAGTAATCAATTAGGGTAATATTAGTCGTTATTTAGAATAAGTGTTGCTAACGCCGATTATTTAGAAAACAGGTTTAAAATGAGCAATCCAGGACTTGAGGATCGAAGTACGCATCGAAAGGGACCCGAAAGTTGGATCGGACGGGCGAGAAAGCACGAAGACCGAGTCGGAACCGGGAGGCAGGGCAGGACCTGCAACGCGGCGCGACCCGGGGCCTGGGGCGCGACTCGCGGCTCGACGTCCGCAGCACGTTTTCAACCACCTGCAACGCGGCGCGACCCAGACCCGGGCCAGCTCGGGTCGCGCCTCACTCCACGCGGCCCGAGCCACGGGGCGCGACTGGCCCCGTGTCGCGCCCCTGTGTCTTGTTTTCGGGAATATCCGGATTTTTGTCCCATTTTTGCTTTGATAGTATAAAAGTCATCCTTAGTTCAAAAAATGGGAGAGACTTTTGATATTTTGCCAATTTTAGAGTAAGAAAGAGTTGTGAGAGCTTGGAGCTTGGTGTATGGAAGATTCAAGAAGTTTTTGAAGTTTTTGAAGATCTATATTCAAGTTTTTGGGTTTTTTCTCCTCCTCTATTATGTTTTTCTTTTATGTGATGTTTTTCTCTATTGTGATTATGGATAGCTAAATTTCTAGGCATCTAGGGTATTGTGATTTGGTGATGGGTTTGTAAATTAAACATGGGTTAATGCTTAATTTTCCCCTTCTCTCCCATAAATCATGGTTTAGTTGCTTCTATTCTTTGATTGGCCATCTTAGGATAGGATTTGGTGTATGATTGAGTTCGAGAGAATCAATTGTGCATGGGTAAATGATTTATGGTTTCAATTTTGCATTAGATCGAGAGATTAATGTTTAATTGAAGTTTGTTGATTGATCATGCTTGATTAGATTAAATTACAATTTAATTACAATTTAGCCCTAGAGATAGGGGAATTGAGTTTAATTGAAAGGTCTTAGTTGCTCGAGAGAGGACTTCGACTAAATTTGGTATCAATTGTTGTTTGGGGAGATTATGCATGAATCCATTGTTTAATGAACAAGTTTTCACTAATGAACAATGCCCTAGAGCCATTATTTTTCATTGAGATTTTTATTAAGTTTTTATTCACTTATATCCCTTTTGTGTTGCTATCTTTGTTTATTATTGTGAATCTTGTTTTTCTAGTTAATTCTCCAATCAAATTCCGAATGGTTTGACTAGTGAAAATGTTCGATGTGATGGTACTTGTAGACTCATTTATGCAATTAATTCCCCGTGTTCGATCCGGTCTCCTATGCTCCGTATGTTCACTTGCATAATTGAGATTTGGTTAATTAAAGCTTGTGTTAGTTAAATCGTTGTGAAAGAAAAATCTCATCAATTATATATTTATAACATATACAAAAACAAAATTAAAAGTATTAAATAAATGACTTAATATAATTAACTTTTAAAATATTACAGTATTATAAAATATTAAAATAAAATTAAAAAATAATATAAAATATTAAAAAATAAAAAAAATCTAAACATATAAGATAAAATATTAAATATATTAATTTTAAATTTATAATGAGTAGTAATTGAAAAATAAAAAAATAAAAGTTAAAAAATTAAAAAATAATATAAAATATTAAAAAAATGAAAAATAGCAAGAATAAAATAATTAAAAATATTAAAAAGATTAATTTTAAATTCGTTATTAGTAGTAATTGAATAATAAAAAAATTTAAAAAAAAAATGAATTTAATTTTAGCTACAGAAATATTCTGTAGCTAAATCCGTCGCTAAAATAAAAAAAATTAAAATTAAAAGAAATTCCGTCTTTAACATAGCCACATAAAAATCCATCGCTATTCTGTCGTTAAATTTAAAAAATTAAATTCAAAAATTAAATTATGATGTTTAACGACAGATTATTCCATCTTTAAGTTAGTGACGAATGTTCCCTCGTCATATCCGTCGCTAATTTAATCTGTCACCAATTTCGTCGTCCGTGATGACAATGGATTCCACAACCATTTGCGTCGCCCGATTTGTGTTTTCTTGTAGTGGAAAGGGTAACATAGTAATTTAATAATTCAAGTTTCTTCTTCAAATTTTTTTGCCGTGTTTATCTTTCCCCTTCTCTCTCTACTTCTTCTTCTCCATCATCTTTTATTTTTTTCGCATCTTTCAGATTCTGCTTTCATCTTTTTGTATTGTAGATTCGACTTTGCTATTTGTATAGTTCATCGGCCCTGTCTTTGTATAGAGACTCCATGTATATTATTTATTTTATATTTTTTTATTCATTTTTACAATTTGGTGTGTCGATTTTTTTTCTTCTTCTTGCGAATTTTTTATTTCTCATCTTAATTATTTAGTTTCTGCTTTCATCTTTTTATAGCGAAGATTCGATGTTGTTATTTTATGGAGATTCTATGTATGTTATTTATTCTATATTGTTCAATTAATTTTTACAGTTTGGTGTGTTGTTAAGTTTTTGCAGTTGATTGTGTATTTATTGAATATTGGCGGCTATCAAAATTCATTATTTTTGTGTATTTACTTTTTTGTATAATTGGTTTGATTTGTTTGTTTAAGTATCATGTCATAGAAGTTGTTTTTCATTGTTATAATGCAGATATCGTCATATTAGGAATTGCAGGGATATTGCCATTTTTAGCATGTACTATTATTAATTTTAGCATGTTCAAATATTCATTTTAGCATGATAACATATAATTCAGTGTCTATCGATTAGTATTCTAGTATATAGTCAACAGTAGTTAAAATGTACATAACAATAAAATAAAAATGAAAATTAACAAAAATTAAGACTAATATTGACAAAATAATCAATCTCAATTCATTAAATAAGAAATATGAAATGAAATAAATGATATTGGAAACATAATAATTTCTCAAATTTTTTTTTATCAAAATTAAGAAATCAAGTTCAGGAGTAACAATATTCTAATTATTTCTTATCAATTAGCGCCAACGTTGTATAGTTAATCTTAAATTCTTAGTCATATATACTAGCTATTTGTATTATAGTATATAGTTTATATAACTATAGTTTATATTAGTTAATATATATGCACATAACAATAAAAAAAATAACAAAACTTAACATTAAATATGCTAAACTAAGAATAATAATTAAAAAAAATAAGAATTAATAGTCTCTTAAATAATATAGAATTATTAATTTATAAATTATCTTAATAAATTGTAATATGATATGACTTTGAGTTGTGATTCATAATTTATGAATCTTACGATCGACACACACTCAATAACTAATACACACACATAATATATATATATATATATATTATAAATATAAGGGAAAATTACAATTTAATTCCCAACGTTTGAAGATTTTAATAAAAATAACCCAACGTTTTAATAATTACAATTTAATTCCCAACATTTAGATAGTCTAATAGAAATAACTCATTGTTTGAACATTTTAACAGAAATGACCCGATAATTTAGGCGAAAAAAACCATTTTGGTTATTTTTCAGCAAAAATGTTAGTCCTTATATGGGTCTCTAGCCCACTTGAGAGTAAATGTGATTGAAATCAACCGAAATAGTTTTTTTAGCCTAAAATATTGGGTCATTTCTGTTAAAATTTTCAAACATTGGGAATTAAATTGTTAATATTAAACATTGGGTTATTTCTGTTAGAATATCCAAACGTTGGGAATTAAATTGTTATTATTAAAACGTTATGTTATTTTTGTCAAAACCTTTAAATATTGGGAATTAAATTGTAATTTGCCCTAAATATAACTAATAGACAAATAGTATAAATTTATAAATATATACGAAAAACAGAGGAATAAAAAAATATCAATATTGACAAATAAATAAATGAGCTGAGCTCGAGCCAAAGCCGAGCTCGAGTTCAGACTCGAATTTTAAATAATCGAACCGAGCTCGTGTTCGGGCTTGAATTTTAAATAATCGAACCAAACTCAAGTTCGGGCTCGAATTTTAAATAAACGAGATGAGACTGAGTCGAGCTCGAGCTCGAATTTTTCCTGTCGAACCGAGCTCAAACCCGAGTTCAAAACTCGAATCGAGCTCGAGCTCACAAATACTTAAACCAGCCGAGCTCGAACTCAGTGGTACTCTGCTCGACTTAGCTCGACTCGTTTACACCCCTAAATATCAGCATCACTTGCCCTAGTATTTGATGGCAACTCAAACATACTCGGTGGTGGTATATAATTAAATATCTAAACCCCCCCCCCCCCCCTATATTATATTTATAGTGGCCATATATGATATATGTAATTAAATTTTGAGATGATTAGCTGTGTTTACATATAATCTATCTCTCCATATCGCAAACAAATTAAATGACAAGTTGAAAACTCCATTAGACCAAACATACATACTAGTACTACAGCAACGTGAGAGATAATGTTGTCTAACTAGCTAAGTTGTTCATGTCAATAAAGTGTTTTTGGATTTGCTTCGAATAATTACTAGGACTTGTCACATTACAAGGATTTGATAGTACTTCAATCGAAGATTCTTAATTGGTAATTTTGAACTCTACATGGTAGAATCCAAGATGACAAACTTTTGACGACATATAGAAAAAAAAAAAAAAAAAAAAAAAAAAAAAACTTGGCTATGCGTGATTTTCTTGGTACAATCAAATAGATATGGAATCAATGACAGATCAAACTTTATTGGCATTTTTCTACTTGTTTTCTCTTTTAATTTGTTTGTTGGAACCTAGCTAAACTACGAATGTCTGTAGACATGTGTAAAGATACATATATATATTAATTTCAATTAAGTTGTTTTCGAAAAATTAAATCTCATTTTACTGCAGCTACATATGCATCGTATGAAATCCTCTATTACACGTTATGCAATATTAGATGTTACATAATTAAATTTATTAATTTTTCTTTGATTTTTAATTCAATTTCAATTTATTGTGTTTTAGTTTAATATTACACTTATTAATTAGGATTCATCCTATCAAATTATGGTATAAAAACATTTTTTTCACAAAATAATCAATTATTAATTAGAAAATGAAATTTAATATTGAAAATTTAATTATATACCCTAATTGAGTAGGATGAACCATAAATAATAAGTATAAAATTAAAATAAAGTATAATAAATTAAAATTGAAATTGAATTAAAAAATGGAGATAAATTAATAAATTTAATTATGTAGCATTAAGTGTTGCACAAAATGTAGTAGATGATTACATCGGCGTATATAGTGTGTATGCGTGTACAAATACATATATTATTTCCTTACATATAATGTCCAATTATTTTTTATTCTCTCTAATTTGGGTGATGAAAATCTTGTTAGAAATTTTTTATTCATAAATATAAACATCCCATGTACGCACATACTAATAGTGCATAGTGAGACACTTTTTTAGCCACAAATTTTAAAATATAATTTTTTTAGTCGTTTTATGCGGTAACTGACTAAAATAATGTTCATTTAAATTAAAGGTATTCATCATTTATATCTTAAACTAGTATTTTTTTTTAATAAAAAATATCACAAACTAACATTTTTATTAATTAAAAGACCTAAACTATTTAAAAACTAACTGAATATAGCATTGGATGCATTTTCTGAACAAAATTACCAAGTATGAAAAAGTGGCAAAAAAATTACGGTAAATATATCATGTTATAGTGGTTGATCTGGCCATAACAAAATCACATGTAAGAAAGAAGTATTTAACCGAAACATAAGATATTTTTTTGCCAGAAAATGCATCTAATGTTAGAATTGACAAATTTTAAATAGTTTATATATATTATTGATAAATTTGATAGTTTGAAATATATTTAAAAAATATAGAATAATTTAGGATGTAAACGATACTTTAGCCAAAAGAAAAAACCCCAATTCTCCCACACTATCCTTAGTATTACTCACATATATGCATTACTCTGCTAAAAATAAATAAAAATAATACCATGCAGTCACATGCACTGCACAAATATATGCCTTGCAACTTGCAAGTGGGAATTTGAATTCTTTGCTCTTTATGTATAATAAAAGAGCATATCGAGTAGTTGTAAGAGTGTAATAAAGTATTTATTGAAGTCGCATGTGGAAAAAATGAGACCATATATGGTTGTGATCTGTGTGTCAAATCCTAAAAGATTTGAATAGAATACCATTTATTTTTAGAATACATAAATATTGTGAGCTCGTTGTCCATTTGTAGCCAAAATCTTTGCTTGGGACCTGAGAATATATGTATGCCTTGTTTATTTTGGGGTAAACATATAGAATCTCAAGGATTTCTTGCAATATCTTAGCTTTGCAACTTGCCATAAGCGTGATATGAGTGCAATATATATTTTCTATGCCTTCTCCTAATAACTAATCCGAATCTTTATTAGATTCTTCAAAGTTCAAAGGCATGCATTTCATGAGGTACCTACATATATAATATTTATGCATACCTAGCTTCATGCATTTTCTATCATGAAACATCCCGCTCTCAATTTTCCATGAATTTTGTGAAATGATGAGAGAGAGAGAGAGAGAGAGAGAGAGACACACACACACACACACACATATATATATATATATGCTATACGCATACTCACTCTTAACTTGAAATAAAGCTTAAAATTACCGTTGGATGTTACCAGTCACTAAAACTTGTGTTAGGTCATTAGATTCGTCAAGCGATTCCCATATGTAGAAAGTATTAATTAGTTTTTGTTCTTAAAAAGTATCAGCATACATATATATATAGATATAACCTTAATTATAAGCATTGGATTCAGCTACGAGCTAGTATCACCTAACTATCAAACAGTTCGATAGAATTTTGCCCGTTACAAGTAGTGTACATACTTGATAAAGCTTAATAGTGTAGATATGGGGAAAAGGAAAATAGATTATTAATTAATTAGGAAGTAAATTTTGTAAAGAAAGTAGACCTAATTAGTGAAAATTAGAAGGCTATAAAAAAGTGATTTAATTAATTGGGACAAGATGGGGTTGGTAACTATAATTAGAAATTGACTTTTGGGATTTGGTTGTTGCCTGCAATAGCTACAAAATTGATCCCACAATGAAGGAGGAAATCGTATAAATTTGTATATTCCTGCGATTCTTATATATATATATAAACTCGTGAATTATAGTATATATTAAAGTACTACAGTCGTGCATCACAACTTCTATCAAATCTATATTGCTTACGATCAAAGATTCTTTAATTATCTTCATCCAAAATGGGAACCAAACAAAGTAACCATTCCTACAAAAATATGTCATATCAATTCTTAAAGCATCTCATGACTCAAATCTTTAGCTTCACATTCGCAACCTACGCCCACTACAACCATTAATTCTGTGGGTGGTTTTGGAGTTAATATCTATGTTACATTTTTCACTTGGGTTTTTTACTATGTTTGTAACATTGTTGGGGGGTACGTAAACGATATGATCGACCCAGAAATTTATTACTTTTTCATTGAGGGCACATTATAATTAATTTGTATTTGTCAATTTTGTGGCATTAGTTACGTACCACAATTTGCATTGAGGGCACATTAAACATATTTTTATCTCTACTGATTACCGACATTCATAAATTCCTTCAAATTTTGCTTTCACTAAATCTTCCTCACACATTAATTAATTCGAAACTCTCTTTTCGTAGATCTAAGATTTATCACACCGAAAGAAAAATAAATGCAAGTATATGCACGGGTTGTGTTCGCGTTCAACTGTCCTTCAATGTGTGTGTTGCACAAGTGTCGTGTTTGTGTGTGTGTGTGTGTGTGTGTGTGTGAGAGAGAGAGAGAGAGAGAGAGAGAGAGTATGTGAGAGAATTTTAGAATCGATATATGTTGATGGAAAAATATGATCAAAATAATTACAATCTTGGCAAATAAAAATATTATATTGTCTTAAATATACGACTAAAAATTACGAACTAGACATCCTAGTTGACCGTTGTTTTCAATGTGCGTTCAAGATATCTGATTTTAGACCAAACTCTCACATAATTATATACTCCTCGCTCAAATAATAAAATAGGCTCATATATATAGTTAATTTACAATTCATTCATCTTCATTACAATCACTTCAAAAAAAAAAAAAAAAAAAGAATCCCTCGATCGGCCTCACGTACAATATTTCATACACCACCATATGTATGTACGTACGTCAAGATTCACATCCCAAGCAAAAAAAATAAAATAAATATATTCTCTTTCTATAAATAGAGCCTCGTTACATTCTTCACCCATCACCAAATTAAGTTCATCACCATATTCTCGGTGGTAATATATCCAATTTCGAAAATGTCAAAGCAATTTCCCATTTCTTCCCATTTTTTTGCTTTCACAACTCTAAGCTATTTTCTCCTTTGCACCTATGGGGAGCTTAGACCATGGCCTAGTGCACTCCCAAACGACATCATATTACTCGATATCTCAAATAGGCTTCACAACGATCTTGATTCCATTAAAAAAGGTAGCCACGACTACGGAAATCTTGTTCACGAAACCCCATTTGCAGTTCTTCGCCCTTCATCGATCGATGATATAATCGATCTCATAAAACTATCCAACAATTGTTCCACTCCGTTTAGCGTCTCCGTTCGCGGCCACGGCCATTCCGTTAAAGGGCAGGCCATGGCACGCGGCGGCGTGGTGGTGGACATGGAGGCCCTTAGCCTTAGTGAAAATGGGGTTGGTGTGAGGGTTTCTCGGCAGCCCTCGTTAGGGTATTATGCCGACGTCGGGGGAGAGCAGCTGTGGATCGACGTTTTACGAGCGACGTTGGAGCACGGCCTTGCGCCGCTCTCTTGGACGGATTATCTCTACTTGACGGTGGGGGGAACGCTCTCTAACGGTGGAATTAGTGGACAATCGTTTCTACATGGCCCTCAAATTAGCAATGTTCTTGAACTGGATGTTGTTACAGGTATATTAATTAATTAATTAATTAATTTGTGTGGTGGGGCAGGGGCATGCATGCCCTGACATCGACATCGTATGATCAAACATAAAATCTTTGAGAATACTAGGTATCACGTAGTACAGATGAAGATCACATGTAGATATTGATGGGCCTACACTCACAAGTTTCAAAATAGATCAAATTTATATATATATCAAATGAGTAGTAATGTATATATATATATATACGTTTAGATTCTAGGTGATATTTTTCAGATCAAATTTGTCATGGAATATACAACTTAACTCCACGTGTTATGTACTATGCAATAAAACAATATACATACATATATATATATATGGTGTGACAAATGATTTATATGATCACGTGAATGACCGAATCTTAAAATATATACCAATATGCTCAACATTTTAGTGATGACTTTATTTACAAATTTTTGCTTTTTAATTTGCTTTTTCAGGCAAAGGGGAGTTCATAACTTGCTCCCACCACATGAATTCTGAGCTATTTTTCGCAGTTCTTGGTGGCCTCGGCCAATTCGGCATCATAATCAGAGCAAGAATCGTCCTAGAAAAAGCTCCTACAAGAGTACGAAATTAATATTTATTTTATAATTAATTAATTCGCAATAAATAATATTTCCTATATAATTCGTATGAAATAATTTAATATAGGCAAAATGGGTGAGAATGCTATATGTTGATTTCTCAAAATTCACAAGAGATCAAGAATATCTCATCTCAACGAGTGGACCAAATTATGTGGAGGGATCCTTAATCACAGACAAAAGCCCTCCAAATAACTGGAGATCTTCTTTCTACTCACCTTCCCATCAATCCAAAATTGCTACTCTTTTCAAGACCAATCATGGGATCGTCTATTCCATCGAACTCGTCAAATATTATGACGATCACACTGCCCATACCATTGATGAGGTACATTTTTTTCATCCTACCTATATACATATATATTAATTAGGATAAATTTCATATTATTCCCCTGTGTTTTCCCTCAAAATCAAAAAATCCCCTGTGTTAAATAAATAGTCTAAAAACCTCCTATGTTATGTATTTCTAATTATCTATCACGTGCATGTACGGTACGCCTCCTGCATGCAGCCTATATATATGTGACGAGTTATCGAATTGACGATGATAATATATATAAAAGTTTTCGTGTAATTAATTTTTACAGGAAATTAAGCTGCTGATCGATAATCTGAGCTTCATCCCTGGCTTCATTTTCAAGAAAGATGTTCCACTCTTGGATTTTCTAGGAAGAGTGGGGAACTTAGACAATCATAACTCGGAAGTGGAGTCTCATCCATGGCTGAATCTGTTCGTACCGAAATCTCGAGTGGTGGATTTTAACTCCGGTGTTTTAGTGAACATAATTGGGAGGCATAACCAGACCACAGGGCCAATCCTTTTCTACCCATTTAACCGAAAAAGGTACTAATTTTGCATCCAATTAAATTTTTCTACTTTTTTTTTTATTATTATTTTCACTTTAGCTAATTAATAGGAATTAACTTTGCAGATGGGATGATCGAATGTCTGCTGTCACACCAGATGAGGACATCTTCTACACTCTAGGACTGCTTCATTCCTGTGGGGCCCACGAGTCGGGCTACTTCCACGACCAGAATAATAAAATAATTAAATTTTGTGAAGATGAAGGCATCGAAATCAAGCAGTATCTTCCACATTATGAATCTAGAGAAGATTGGATGAAGCATTTTGGTCCCAAATGGAAAAATTTTCAAGAAAGAAAGATGGTGTTCGATCCAAGAATGATTTTGTCTCCTGGCCAAAAAATATTTGCTTCTATGAAATACTCAGATATTTGAGTTAGATTTTGTATAATAATTATTTAGGTCCACTTTAAACTTTATTTATTAACTATTCGAGCAATGCATAGTCTGTACTAGTACCTCTCTTTTAATTTATTTTAAAAGTACTCGTACTGCATTATCTTTTGGCATATATGGGAATGGGACATATGAATGCAATAATGTGGTTCTTCTCTTTACGATTTTCATTCTTTTTTTTAAATAATTTTGTTTTATTGTTTCTTCAAATAAAAAAAAACTAACAATGAATTTAAGAAATATAAAAACTGTCTCAAACTCAATTGATCTATCGATAATATTGGGGATTGGAGATTGGACTCGAAACCCGTGGAACCACTAATTAAATTTCTAGGCTTGGGATACATCGATCATGCATATTCAAAAGAAAAAAAAAAGTCTAAATTACCTATTTTTGAAAGACGTACAAAATCTATATTATATCCAATTTATGAAAAATATTCAAGAAATACACACTTTTCAGTGATTTTGTTTAATTTTTAACTTTTTTAGATATGCGTCGAAACCGTTTTCACAATGTGTCACGTGCGTGCAGGATTGTGATGGCAATTTGCAATCGTGATCGAAATTTTGGTTGAAATACAATTTTCAGCACTGTGAACATGACAAATCCATAGTGGCAAGCGTCTTCGATCGATTACAAGCGTAAACAATGCCAATAAAAAACTGAGTATGCTTTTGTTTGAAAATTAATTATGTCAACTAGCTATAACATGTGTAAGAAATATCATGAAGTGACTTTCAAGGGTTTTTTGGACAAATAAACTAAAATTGGATATTTTTTAAATGTTTTTTTATTTATAAAAAGAAATATTGGGTAATATATATAGGTTATCTGTACAAAAGTGAGTATTTTCATATGTTATAATCACGTCTATTCAAATTAAATTAAAACGCCAATTTCTTAATTAGAGATCCATGTGAGGTGGAAAGATATGAACAATAACCGTCCATATATAGATTATTATGACGATTCTATAAAGTGATTCCAATAAAAGATAAAGTAACACTTTTAAATTTTGTTTGGTTTTGGAAGTTTAGGTCCAATTAGAGTAGAGTTTGTACATAGTATTTTAGAGATAAAAAGACGCACACAATGATTCGCAATTTGGTGCACTTTAGAATAATAGGAATAAGCAATGATGCCTCGATATATTGTTCACACGGCCAAAGTGAGACAAGCCGTTGTTTCATTGTTCCTAATTTCATTTTAAATTATATCATTAATATTATCATAACAGTTTAATATTGACAGTTTACAAGAATGATTGTGTCGCACTGTTTCTAAAAAAAAAAAGAAAGATTTTGTCGCACTGATGCACGAGGTTCATAATTTTCATATTGCAAAGACGGCTAAAAAGATATGTAGAGTAGTAGGGGAGATCCGAAATTTGGAGAGAGAGAGAGTAATATAATTATGCCAAATCTCCTCTGCATCATGATGTATGGGCCGGCCCTTCAGACGATCCGTTCTGATCCGATCCGATCCGCTCGCGATCCGCCAAAAAAGAAAAAAAAAATTCACCACCAATAGTACCATTTCGTATTTATTTGGTGTTTTTTAGGGTTTATTTTGTGTTTTTTTGGGGTGTTTTTAGGGGTTTTTTGGTGGTTTATTTTGTGTTTTTGGGGGGTTTTTTTGGTGGTTTATTTTGTGTTTTTTGGGGGTTTTTTTTGTGTGTTTTTAGGGGTTTATTTTGTGTTTTTAGGGTTTTTTTTGTGTTTTTAGAGGTTTATTTTGTATTTTTTAGGGGTGTTTTTGTATTTTTAGGGGGTTTTTTTTGTGTTTTTAGGCGTTTATTTTATGTTTTTAAATGTTTATTAGTTCTATTTTAGAATATAAATTCATATTGATTTCAAATAAATTAAATCAATTCATTTAAATTTTAGGATTCACTAACTTTATTTTTAGGATATAAATCAATTTATTTTAGAAAACAAAAGAAGAAAATAGAAAATCAGAAAAAAAAAATTGAAAAATCCGCCCAGAAAAAAAAATAGAATAGTGACGGGCGCGTGACGCACATGCGCCGTGCGTGGGCGCCACGCGTCCGTCTGATATGTAACGGTTGGGAGATGGTGCACAGGAGACCTCCCCATATAATTATGACCTGTGGATGAAAGGGAAGCACTAATTATACCGACGTGATCCTCTGTTCTAAATTTGATATTTCGTGTTCCATGATTAAATTTATAAATTTTTCTTTCATTTTTGTCATCAATTTTAATTTATTATGTTTTAGTTTAATTTTATGATTGTTTTTTAGGGTTCACCCCACCCGATTAGAGTTTATAATTATTTTTTTAATATTTAATTTAAAAAATAATTATTATGGTTGATTATTTTAAAAATATGATTTATAATTTTTTAAATTTTAATATTTTATTGATAAATGTGATTAGGTTGATTATGTTATAATTAATTTTTATTTTTATAATATTTATTATAAAATTGTAAATTCGATCCTGAAATACGGGTTGAAACATTAAATTTAGAATAGATCGGATCCCATCCCATAATTATATGCATTATGTTTACACTTTTAAACTAACTTTTCTACAAGAATTAAGTGAGGGGCAGCAGATTGCACCTTCACTTTAATGATAATTAAGTTCCAACATTTGAACTCACATGAATCTCTCTCTCTCTCTCTCTCTCTCTCTCTCTCTCATATAATTAAGATAACTAACAGCAGTCCCCTTGGGGATGGCCTAGTGGTGGAGTGGTGATATCTTGAGGCCAAATGTCTCAAGTTCGAATCCCACCAACACCACTACGTGTGAGCCTGTCACACCTGGCTTGCCAAGTGTGGTTTACCTCCCCTGTGTGGTTTGCAGGCTATTACACAGGGGCGGGGTTTACCCAGTGCGCACCTTGGTAGTGGCTGCGGGTTACCTTCGACAAAAAAAAAAAAAAGATAACTAACAGCAGCTTCCAAGATAAAAAAAATAATTGAAAAATCATCGACAGCTAGGCATTTGAACAGTTTTAGATAGAGTAGATACAACAATTTAACCTTATAAAGGTTAGAACTAGCTAACCTAGTAACATAATAATATTTTTTTTCTTCAATTTTAATTTATTGTGCAGTGATGAAGACTCAAATTCGTGCTTTTTCCTTTATCTTTTTACACCCTTTTGTAAGTGTTTAGTATAGAGTCTAGTCTAGTTTTGGGGGTAAAACTGATTACAGGAGGATGAGGGCACAAAACCACCACAACAGGCACAGACAGGTGCTATTTATGATGAGGGCACAAAGGACCAATTCGCTTGCCGAGGACCCAGTCAAAGTTGTTGCGAGAATTACGCAACAGAATCGCGGGCCAGCTCCTTTATGAACGTGGAGGCGATGTGGCGGTCAGTTCCGAGTCCTGGGGAGGTCCAAACACGTTGGGAAGGAAGTGGAGACATCAGGAAGCTACTGGAGGCGCTAGGGTTTGTTGCTATCACTCCAAAAATCAAGGAAGAACATGGAGCATGAACGTGATGAAGTGGAGGAGTGCAAGAGCCCTTGCGGGGGTGAAATCTGGGCTACTTGAAGCCTTAATTCATTTGTTATAAATACTTTTATCTGTTTTTCATTCGGGGAGACATTTTTGCACCTCGAAGATACAATTTCCCATTTTCGTATTTAGTTTATTTTCTGGATATTCTGTCTGCCTGAAGCTGGCGATTTGCCCGCAGAGAGGTAGTTCAGTTGTTCTGTTGGCAAAACTGGGGTTGGGCCCAGAAGTTAATCTAGTTATTTCCTTTCCAAGTAAGATGTCTTTTATCATTTCTTTTACTTTCGTTTCTATGTTTAGTGGCTAAGTACCCACTGTTCAGGTCAAAGTAATGGTCTAAGGGTAGAATATGTGCATGAGGTAATCGGACTTTAACGCCTTAAGGGTTCACAATCTTAACTTGTTTTTCACTTAGACATAGGTAAAGGGTGATTGGAGATGAAGGCGCGCATTTCTAATTAACTGGTACTAGTGTTAGTTACGTGGGAGTGTATAGATGATCATGCCTCGATACCCGCATAGTAACAAGTCCGGGGGTGACAGCCTTGGTAGTTAAGATTGAGTAGTATATGCAGGCACAAGACCGTGCCAAACCTACTAGAATCGGGTCACTTTTGCCCTCAAAGCTGCTATACTTGCAAAACCTTTGTGTGATTCTCTCATCAGGTTCCTGTATAGTTAGGTCCCTAGGTGCCGATCGCATCATCTAGACGATATAATGTAAGAAGTGATTGGGGAGTGGCTGATCGTATCCATTTCCTGTAACCGGTTAACCCTCAAAGTGACAATTACCCATATTTGGCCATGGGGATTCGGTTTTTGACCTTTCTGCTAGTATGGGCACAACGGGTAGTAGTGGTAATTACATATGTTTTACCCGGGATTGCGCATACCTACCGAATGACTCGATGCTTTGACTTGAACACTTTTATTACTGATATTTTCTCTTGTGATTTCCTTTTCAGCATTTAGTTAGTTTAAGTTTATTAGCAAGGTTTTTAGAGTGACACTGAATACCCAAACCAAAACTAAGAAAAGACAGAAGGTTATGAACACTCCTCGTGGGATCGACATCCGTCTTCATCAGCTATACTAGCCATTGAGGGCAGATTAAGCATTTGTGGACTATTTGCCCGCAAGTGTATTTTGCACATCAAAACGACGGTGTGCCATGCAGGTAATAATTAAAGTTCAATTTTAAAATTATTAATTAATTAGAATTTATTTATTCAATTATGATTTATAATTATTTCTTAGAACTTAATTTTTAATTTTAGTTAATAATTGATCATCATGTTTGATTATTTCATGACAATTCGAATATATATACATAATTTCAGTAAGTTTCTCTCATTTCTACATTTTCAATTCCATTTAGCATGATTGACTAGATCTTTATTTTCAAGATCTGAACGACATATAATGGTTTAAAGAAATTCAAATACTCGTGAGATCCTGTGGGCATATTACTGCATGAATAAGTTTCTGCTGATTTTTATTCTTGTTCCAAGTGAGTGTGAGATTAATATGACTAATGTGGCTGATTCACTCTTTAGTTATAATGGGCACACCATGGTTAATTGGATTAATGAATCATGACTGTGTGTTAATCCAAGCAGTAACTGGGAAATCGGTGGGTTGTTGTGGAACACGAGGAATCAGTAAACACAATAAACTTAGGTTCGTCTAGGGCACAAGGCTGCCTATTCATTTACATCTCTTAGGAGAACATGGAGGTGAGTGATAGGTTAGGAGTTTAATCGATGAAGAATCACTTTTAAATATATTCTAAAAGGATGAATAAGAAGAAGTAGCGAGGAATCCGGTCTCCATAACTGGGTGACTTAATCATGCATGAAGATCGGTGTGCCCATGATCAAGTAAATATAGTCTAAATTGGATTCTAGTTCAAATTCCGGAAGCTCTTATTATTTGATATTTCTTTAATTTACTTTTGTAAATTTACATTTCAGTAAAGTGACAATACAATTCAACTCCCCTTTGTGATTGATGACCTGAAAGTAAAATCGCATCGGCTCTCTGTAGGATCAACTCTTACTCATAGCTACGCTCATTGTGGGGACCAAAGAACAAATTTATTTTGAGCGCGAAACGATCGCGTGTGAATGTCTAAGCCATTATAATGACAAGTAATATGTCTGTGGTATATTAAGATATTTGAAGGTGTCTTTATAGTTAATTGCACTCTATTTTAAAGGGAAAATGATAATTTTGGTACTCTATATTTGACCTCTTATCATTTTTAACACTATACATATTGTATCTGTTAAAATGGTACTTTAACAATACATATTATATCATTTTTAGTCTCAATAACGACCTGGATAATAGGTTTCATCAATCAAACTTAAGTCAAAGCTAATTGAGAGTGTTTTTCTTTTTCTTTTTCTTGCAAATTTATTTAAAATTATTGAATTAAAAACCATTTTTAAAATTTTCACCTTTTTTTTGTAAGTCAATTCTTCTATTTCCTTATTTTTTTCATATTTTATAATATTGAATTAAGAATTTGGATAATGCAAATCTCTAAAAAAACAAAAACAAAAATAAAAATTGCAGAGGAAAGTGCAAATACACAAGTATTTCTATTTTTCAATTTTTTTTTTGCTTTTTTATTCTTTAAGTTTAAATATTTTATTCGGTTTAATTAAAAATATAGAAAATGCAAGTTTTTTATTACAAGAAAAATGCAAATACGCAAGTTCCTACTTCTTCTTGGTTTCTTTTTCCGCATTTTTCAAGTATTTAATTAAATATTACTCCATCCGTTTCTGAATAAATGTCATTCTAACATTTTAATTTTATTCTAAAAAAGTGTTATTCTATAAATTCGAGACAAAAAAAATCACATTTTTAACACATTTACTCTGATTTAATGAATTTATATATCTATATTTAATTCATTTAATGTATTCATATAAGGGTATATTAGGTAACTCAGTTAATTTATCAATATGTGTGCATTATCCATCCAAAATGACATTTAAAACATGAAAAATAAGGAAATATAAGAACTGAAAATAAATTTGGGTGAAAATTTTGAAAATTAATTTTGATCCCATAATTTTAAATAAATTGTAAAAAGGAAAAAAACCCTATACATTTGATTTAAAGCTTGACAAAGGGAAAGAGATTATTGTAGGTCATTGGAACTTAAAGTGATATAATATGTTTTGTCAAAGTACCATTTTAGCACATGCACTGCACAAAGTACCAAAAGTGATAAAACATCAAATATAGGATATGGGAATGGTCATTTCTCTCTATTTTAAATATTACTTTTCAAATTAATTAATATTAAATTTTCAGCTCATTGATTATAACCTTAATCTTTTTTAAAGAACATTCATAATTATACTACACACGTTTGCAATATTAGACTACAACTTTCGTTGATTATGTTGCCACGATTGTGAATATTATTGCAATTTTGTTAGGTTGTGAAATTGTAGGGGGGGAAAACAAAGAAATTGGAAGAGAAAGAGATGACAACTTGCAAGACTTTTTAGGTTCAAAAATATGATTGCACCATATTCTGTCTCTCTTTACATAAACATATCGTATCTATGCCCCAAAAGTGCATGCAAGCTGTTGAATCTTTTTTTCTTCAGCTACATTGATTTGTAGAATCTAGGTATCTATCTATCTAGAAAATTATCCAAATGTAAACATTACCCTACTGTATAAAATAAAATAAAAAAAATTTTACTCACACACCCGATCTGTGGTATTGAGGGGATTTGAACTTGTGATCTTTGATCACCAAGTAACTTCACTCCACCACTAGACCATCCCCACTGAGACAAAATAAAAATTAATTTGAACCGTTAGATGGACGAATAAGATATTTCTTTTTTTATAAGAGATATACATTCTACTTTTAGCATATGTATGTTGGTTGAGTTAGCATTGTATTTTCTAACATATATTAAAAAAAAATTATCACCGCAATTTTTCAATTTACAATTTTGTAAACGTTATTTTTCAATTTTCGAAATTATATAACATTGTGAATGTTTATTGAATTGAAGCATTGCATTTTTTAAAATAATTTAGAAAATTGTTATATATATATATATATATATATATTATCAATCCATTAGATCATCTTATTGGATGGTTCAAATTTATTCCTAATTTACACATTGGGGGCGGGGGTATGTGTATACGCTAACACCCTATATATAGAGGGAATTATTTGTGAATCCTAGGCCTAGTATGTAAATTATAGATAAATCATATCCATTAGATTTATTACATGGATGCTTATGATCAATTTTATTTTAATTATTTTTTATAGTTATTATAAGTAGTAAAATCATATTTTTCATGAGAAATTTATTGTGATCTTTAAAAATCATTAAATCCCTTTATTATAGAATTTGATATTTCGAAAATGAAATCAAATTTATTTCGAAAATCAAATTTATTTTTGAAAATCAAATCACCATTTTTAGTTTTTAAGAGTATCTTGAATGTGAAAATTGCATAAAGAAATAACAAATAAAACATTTTCAAATGTAAAACTAGCATTCCAATATGGGTGTTGCTATTTGCACCACTATTAAATTTAATTCAAAATAGATAACTATTATTTTACTTAATTACCCTTTTACTTTAAAAGAAATCTTACTAAAATTATTTGCTTCTTTTCTGGATGTATCTTCCTCTTCGCCCACAGCACTCTTGAGTCCCCTCTAATACGTTGGTACAACCACCCACAACCGCCAAGCCAAACTTTGCCTCCACGGTTGGGACTCATCATCCATTTCTATGAACTCCTAATAACTTCTTTCACCAGCCCTCCACTTGATTCAACATTGAAGAGCTTCAATTTCTCTCTTGCCACCAAACCCACTTTGAACATATCGATGAAATTGAATTTGAAGCATGTTCAAAAAATTCAATCTAAAGTGCGTCATATAGACTCGAAAATTATTCTTTGGAACGTATTGTTCATATTCGAAAAATAATTCATGTTCAGAATTTATTTTTTGAAAATATTAATGGGGTTGGAAATTATTTTTAAAACACTATCACTACAAGAAAATAAGCAAATTCCAGCGGGCTTCAAATACGCTGGAATTTTTCGAATTCTAGCGGTTATTCCAGCAAAAAATATTTGCTAGAATTTTCCACCGAACATTCCAGCGAAATTTATGCTTGCTGGAATTTTCCACCGCAGATTCCAGCGGATTTATATCCGCTGGAATTTCCAGCGTACATTTGAGTTGATCCCAGCGGAAAAAACCCATTGGAATGATTTTTAATTATTTTTTTCAAACTTTTTCAAATTCCAGCGAAAAAATTACGTGGAATATTTTAATATTATTATTTTTTTCGATTTTTTCCATATTCCAGAGAAAAAAATACCGCTGGAATGTTTTAATATTTTTTATTTTTGCGAATTCCTACGGTGTTTTTCACCTGGAATATTTCAATATATATTTTTTTTAATTTTTTTCCGTATTCCAACGGTATTTTTGCGCTGGAATATAATATTTTCATATATTTTATTTATGATTTTTTCCGGATTCCAGCGATTTTTTTTCGCTGGAATATTTTAATATTTTTTTTATTTTTTTATTTGAAATTTGTTTTCGGCTGGAAAATTTGAGTTATAAGATAAAATTTATGTATTCTTGTGAGTTATAAGTTATAATATAATGGAAGTTATGAATTATAATTTTTGTTACATCTATATATATATTATAAAGAATAATTATTAAAAATGAAATTAAAATTAATTTGTAATCTTGATTAGATTTTTTTTTTAAAAAAAATTATTCATTACCACCAAATAAATAATATATCATTTGAACTTTCATAAATTAATCTAACAAATGTAATATTAAAGTTTATAAATCATGGATTATACGATAATACATAGTATATAAGATATACACATAATATATAATAAATATAAAATATATAGTATTATTAATGAATTCATCACTTGGTGCAAGTGGCAAGAGCTTGCGCACATACACGAGAGATCTGGGGTTCGAAACTTTGGGAGCAGCAAGGAGGGGGGATTTTCGGCGGGCTTGGCGCGCGGGATGGGCTGGCTTTCCTTGGGGTGGTTCGCGGGCTGGGTGGGGGAGGTTTTTTTTTTAAATAAATTTAAACAATTCCAGCGGATAAAATGTGCTGGAATCTGATTCCAGTGGATAAAAAAAAGTGCTGGAATTTTGTTCCAGCGGATAAAATTGTGTTGGAATCATATTGCGTTTGAATTTTTCAATTCCATCGCACCATTTTCCAGCATCCGAGAAGCGCTGGAATTGATGATTCCAGCGAAAATTTAGCCCATTCCAATGAAAATCGGTGCGGATTTTCGGCGGGCTTGGCGCGCGGGATGGGCTGGCTTCCCTTGGGGGGTGGTTCGCGGGCTGGGTGGGGGAGGTTTTTTTTTTAAATAAATTTAAACAATTCCAGCGGATAAAAAAAAAGTGCTGGAATTTTGTTTCAGCGGATAAAATTGTGTTGGAATCATATTCCAGCAGAAAAAAAAATCGCAGAAAAAAACATCGCTGGAATAGAATTTTCGCTGGAATTGCGTTTGAATTTTTCAATTCCATCGCACCATTTTCCAGCGTCCGAGAAGCGCTGGAATTGATGATTCCAGCGAAAATTTAGCCCATTCCAGTGAAAATCGGTGCGCTGAAATTTGTGAGTTTTCTTGTAGTATATAGCGTGCTTCAAAAAATTATTTTCGAAATTCATAGTCTACTTCGAAAAATTTAGTTTAAGGTGTTCGATATTTTATTTCACCTAAAATACTACTCGTAAGAGAACGAGATAAATTATAGTAAAATAATGGTGAGCAAAGGTCGTATCAATAGAGACTGGCTATGTAACTCGACTAAGTACCTAATTATATTGTTTCACTTTATCTAGAGAATCAAATTAAGAGTTGTTTTAACTAACTAAATATTGCGAAATGAATAAATTAATCAAGCGAAAAAATTGGATAAACAAATAAAAAGACAGATCCTAGGGTGTTGCTGTTAAATGAATTTCCAGATATTCAGACAATTTATTCAACCAATTTAATTTTATATCTCGATTTCGAATTGTTATCTAACTCCAATTAATACCTCATATTTATTCTCCTCACCACACCTACCAATCTCTCGATTTAGTAGACTCATGTTATAAAATCTTAATCCGTTAATCTATTATCCCCTCTTAAGTGAATAATAAATTAACTACATAAGTGCGAAAGCTTATCAATTCAATCACACAAGACAACAATAAACGAGGATGCACAAACAAGAAATAGAAGGAACAACAAATTACTTCAATCATAAATCCATAAACATCCAACAACCCTAGGATATCTAATAATTTAGCTACTCATATCGTGTTCAAAATCTAAAGATAATAAATACGAATAAATAGTTAACATGATAATCACGAATGAATAAAGTATAAATAAACTTAGTCTAGATGATGCTTCTTCAATCTCTGCAGTCTCTTCTATTTCTTCTGCACCGTGTTCTTTACTCTCTTTATAGGCTAAAAGTTGTTGTAAATTTCATGCATATTGAATCCTTACAGATTTTATTCCCTATTATTAAAATGTTGAATGTACAAACTGTCATACACTTTTCAGAAAAAGCTTTTTTTTTTTCTGATTTTGTGGGCCAAAGGGCTTAAATATAGTACAAATTGCTCAAATAACTTCTATAGCATTAAAACTTGCCCAACTACACAAATTTTAAAATTTAATTATCTAGATAAACTTTTTTCCCTTTCAAAATCTATTTTACGCACCATAAAAAAATATATCTTTCGCCACCATTTTACATCAAAGTCTTAGAAGTCATACTGCCAGGGTTTGTTGTTGTCTTATGTTGTTATAGTTGTTGCCGTCTTCTGTCACTAATATTGCTGGAGATGAAAATTACAAGATTCAACCACCGTCTTTGCCAAGGTTCAAATGCCCTCATCATTGAATAATTATGGACGATGATTTCGAACAATCTCATCCTCATGATGAATACATGAGTACATGAGTGCAACAACGTGAGTAGTCCAAGTCATGTTCTCGTGTATTAGTTCAATAATGATTTAATACATGAGTACATGATTAGTTCAATATGGCGGTTCAAAAATAACTCATACACGAAAATACGATTAGGGTGGTTCGTGTAATCGTGTTTTCGTGTACACATGCAGCAGTTGATCAGTAAATTGATACACAACTGCATGAGTATGCCTATTCATGTACTTGTGTACTAGTTAAAAAATGCACAGATATCGCTAATTCGTGCCCTCATGCAACAATTAAAAATGAGATATTGCACGAGTTCACAAATAAATTGTTGCACGAATAAACTCCAATACTCGTGTACCAAAATAAATTGATTCGTGCACCAAAGAACATTTAATTTTTTTCCACCCATTCCAAAGAAAGATTCAAAAAACTTAAATATCTAGATCGATAAAAGAGTGCAGATCCGTACATATCATATACCTGATTGCTGCAAAAAAAAACACGCACGATGTCAGCAAAACTTTAAAAAAAATCCCATATTCGCAAAGAATCTCTAATTTTCGATATTGCAACAGATAATTTATTGTTGAAACGGGGATTAGAGGGAGGAATAATCGTGATAATCTTCAAAAATCATAGCTTGACGATCTTCACCAATGATATTTTTGTTTCAATTAATAAAACGGATATTGAAAAATGAGAGAGACGAGAGAACGGCGTTTGCAGAGGGAAGAAAGAGAAAATCAAATCTTTTTCCTAATAGTATTGATCTATGAATAATATATAGATATACATAAATAATAATTCTTAATAATAAATATGGAATTAAGGATATTATAGTACTTTTTTATTATAATACTTTTTAAAAAATAACTATTTACATTATTTACTAAGTAATAATAGCTGTTTAAAAAAATTTCTCATGATAATATATATAGAATGAGGCGAAATTACTTAGAGACGTATACGTATAGTGGATTTAATCCTTCCAAAAAAAAAATGCATATTATAATGTGAAAGATATAATTAGGATGTAGGACATTCGTGTAAGAAGTAAAAATTCAAACAACATAATGATTAATATGTTGTGCATGCGTGCGTGCATTTACAAATTAACACCGAAATGCAAACATGTAATAATTTCTTGGATTTTGGTTGATTTATGTAACACGTGATATGTGATTAGGGACATGATTATCCTATCTCCCTTTTCATACATAGCTGTAATAATGATTTAACAAATACTCATTAAGCTAACTAATTAATTTGTCGCCTACACCTCAAAATACGTTTTTCTTTAATTGTGGAAAAAAAATATGGAAGCAAACTCTCGTTTGGATAATCCAAAATATGATTTTCAAGTTTATTTCCATTGAAAATATTTCTATTAATAAAAAAAATGGGAAATGATCAAAAGTAAAACTAAATACTCTCCCTATTAATATATACCCCTATTTAATATATTCATATTAGACATGAATTTAATTTCAAAGAAATAAATAGAGGCATATTAAGAAATTTTTTGATTAATTGTCTTTCTCAACCATTTTCTTAATCCTCGTGAAAATTCAATCATCTTATTCAAATGTGACGGGAGGAGTATATGAATTATTGAACCCAAAACAGATTAACGGATTCACGTCGTAATTATGGTCAGTTCGTATAACTTTATTGCGGCTTGCTTGTAGTACTACTTGTTTTGCCAAATACTCCCTCCGTTTAGAAATGTTTGTTGTTTTATTTTTTTCATTTGGAATTAAGAATTAATTTTATGGACAAATATACCCATCCCTCATATATGCCATAAAATCTAATTCATCTATATTTTCCTAAAAAATAACAATATTTTTTCTCTCCATATATTTTTCTCTCTCCATATATTATAGGTAAGTTAGAATCAAGAAATCTTGTAGGATTTAAGAGGGTTAAAATTGGGAGAGAGGATGTCAAATTATATAAAACAACAAACATTTTGAAACACAAAAAAAAAAACCTAAAACAACAAACATTTCGAAACAGAGGGAGTATATAGGAATTAGTTAGAGATTTTTGTGTAATTTATCAGGGGCGATTAACGGTTGTTCAGTTGTGACAAATAAGGATTAAAAAATTAGAATGTTGGCCACATATTTAATACTCTCGGTTTCATTTTATTTGTTGTTTTAGATTTTTTTTTATCTAGATTTAATAATTAATTTTGTGGATAATATATACTCACCCCTCATATATATCATAAAATCTTATTCAATTATATTTTTCTAAAATAGGATTTATGATAGGGTTAAATTAGAGAGGGTGTGTGAAAATATATAAAACAACAAATATTTTGACACAAAATAAAAAAAAATCGTTAAAACAACAAATAAAACGAAACGAAAGGAGTACTATGCATGCATATGCAGGTGATTTACTTATTTACCGATCGAGAAGGCATAACTAAACCTAAGCACAAAACATAAACTTGACAATAAAATCTTTTTTTCTTCCTTTTTTTTAAGGTGCGGGTGGGATGGGAGTATTGGGGTTCGAACCCTAGATCTCTCACCCTTAATTAGGTGTGAAATACTACTACATGTTTGCCGTAATTAATTAACATGGAAATCTTGCATCCATTATATGTGAGATCCCCTATTATATTCTCCATAATATTTTCTGTACCAAATCTATATTTTTTCATGTATAGATTTTATTTTCTGTTTATTATGATTTTATTTAATTTAAAAAATTTATTTAGGATTCTTCCTTTCCCAATTAGAGTATATTAAAAAAAAAGACTACTTATGACACATGAGATGTCACACTATTCGTAGTAGGAGATCCGGTCTAAGTGCATAATGTCTTAATTTCTAGCTACATTATTACGACCAAATTGACACATGTACCCCTTCCATTATAATTAAGCTCGGAATTTAAATTACTTTAATTTTCTGCGGAGATCTAATCTAGTCTAGTAATTAAGGAAAAACGTTTTTGGGGGAGAAAATGGGCAACAATTTATACGCAACAATTTGTATGTTACGCCAATTATAGTTTGTTGCAAAATGATAGATTAACGGTGAAATTAAAATCCTTAAAATTGGCGGATACTAGTCAGATATTTTCACGTTGATCGAGGTGGTCATCATTTGTAAATTATATAGTATTAAATGTCTCACATTAATTGAATAAAGTGTTATGTGCCATTTTATTAAGTTGAGAACAGTCATCCCCTTACAAATTGATTTTGTGGGATTTCGAGTTATGCCTAATATTCATATATTTTAAGCACGGTATCAAAATAAGTCCAGTTTCAATTTAGAGCTATTATCCATTTCTAGCTAACATCTATTTTTTTCTTTTTTTTTTCTTCTTAATTTGGGGGCAATTAAAAAAAGACACACACACACAACATATATGTAGCTTTGTAGCTTTGTCTAAAACAAACAAGTATGGTTCGCACAATCGTAAAATATATGTAATTATGCCATTAAAATTTGATTGTAAAGATTAAATTTTGTTCCACTATATCCATCCCAATACATAGTAGCTAGCTAGCTTAGCTTTGATTGTGTAAAGATTGAATTGCGATATATATATATATATATATATATATATATATATATATATAGAGAGAGAGAGAGAGAGAGAGAGAGAGAATGATCACTTATTAGTAATTACCCGCAAATTAGTGCTCCCGCCCGATATTGTGCATGGCAGTGCAACACTAGCTATCGTCTGACAATATATATTTCACTTTATCATTTAGCGTTTATTATTTAATTTATAAATAAGATTACTATACAAGCTACGACATGATCACCTGTAGGCACAAAAGATCATTTTTTCCATATCTAGAAAAATTAAATTACTACATATATAGTTTTACAATTAGATTTGTATGTAGAGGATCGGATATGATGAAGGCCATATATAGAATTAATTATAGACATTATTAAAAATGTTGTGGGCAGGTGACAATATGAATTTGGGATCAAACATAAGTTTCCTTCGTTGAATAGTTTCCCATTTGGAGCCATAATGCTTAATCCAATCTTGCTTGGATTTGTAGTGAGGAAGATATTGCTTCACCTTTATCCCATTGTCTTGGCAAAATCTCATAATCTCATCGTTAAATTCATCAATAATATGATATTCACTTGCCTCACTCGAATGCAGCAGTCCAAGAGTGTAGAACACCTCCTCCTCTGGTATCACTGCAGACATTCGATCGTCCCATCTACATCACCATATAATTAAGGGGTGTAATCCAATCGAGTCAAAATTGAGAATTATACCATGCAATTACTTGTTCAAACTCGACTTTTTTTAATATATATATATATATATATATATATATTATCAAAAGAACATGAACTTAATTTGTAAAACACATTTAAGCTAGCCTAAACAAACTTTGTAAATTATACATTTAAGTATATATAAATATTAGTTATTTCCTTCAAAATTAATAAAATAATTAGATATTAGACATTCGATCTAATTAACAAGTCGACTATAGTGATTTTTCCTATGTTAATTAACGAAGTCTTGTTAAACAGCGTTCTTTTAAGCAAAATCTGAGTAGATAGCAGCGGTTCGGCTCATTTATAACCCTAATAAATTTAGCACGTACTTGTTTCTATTCAATGGGTAGAAAATGATTGGGCCGGACGACGCCGCGGCGGCGTTGAGTCTGGGAATCACGGTGGCTAAGACTCCATGGTTGAAATCAAGAATGCGAGATTTGGGAATGAAGAGATTGAGCCACGGATGAGAATCCGGCTGCCGTTTCCGACCACCCAAATCTCCGACTCGATGTAGGAAATCGAAGAATGAGACATCTGCAGTGAAAATCAACCCTGGGATGAAGTTCAACCCTTGGATCAACATCTCGAATTCCTGATGAAATCATGATATATAGATATTTAATTAACATTATTAGAAAAATTATACAAGCATGTAAACTAAAGTCTCAATATATATTTTGGTAATTAAGTATATATATGTATAGATATATATAGTGCCTGATGAATAGTGGTAGAAGCTTTGTTGTGATCATAATATTTGACGAGTTCAATGGAGTAGAGTAGGCCTTGCTTCTTCAACAAGGAAGCAACGTTTGATTGAAGTGAAGGAGAGGAGAAGGAAGATCTCCACTCATTTATTGATGATGATTTCTCATTTCTAATTATGAAACCTTCAACGTAGTCTGCACCATTATTGCTTGATATCAGAGCTTCTTGGTCTCTTGTGAATATGGAGAAATCGCTGTAAATCAATCGTCCCCATTTTGCCTGAACAAATTTATAAATTCAATAAAACTTTTATTTAATTACTAAAAATAATTAATGTTAATTCTCTAGCTAGTCCTTAATTAATTATTATTACCCTTGTTGGTGCTTTCTCTAGTACAATTCTTGCTCTGGTGATTATACCGAACTGCCCCAACCCCCCTAGAACTGCCAAAAATAGCTCCGAATTCACATTTTCCGAGCAACTCAATAGCTCCCCTTCACCTACATATATATATCATCACTAAATTAAATTCAATATATATACATATATATACAAATTAAAAGAAAATATCACAATAAATTACTAGTATTAGTTAATTACCAGTAATAACATCAAGTTGAAGAACGTTACTAATTTGAGGGCCATGCAAAAAGGACTGCCCACTGATCCCACCATTAGAGAGCGTACCCCCCACGCTCAGATACAGATAATCCGTCCACGACACCGGCGACAAGCCGTGCTCGAGCGTGGCTCGAGCCACGTCGATCCACAGCTGCTCGGCGCCCACATCGGCATAAAACCCTGACCAATTGTTCCCAGAAACCCTAACGCCACCACCATTTTTACTTAAAGATGACATCTCCACCACCACGCCGCCGCGCGCCATCGCCTGCCCCCTCACGGAATGGCCGGCGCCTCGGGCCGCCACCGTGAACGGGGGGGCGGAGACGCTTCTGTTTGAGGACTTGATCAAATCAACGATGTCTTGGACTGATGAAGGTTGGAGAACTGCGCTAGGAATTTCGTGAACGATGTTTCCGTAGTCGTTTGACGCTTCTTCTATGGCGATGGGAGTTGTGTTCATCTTCATTTGATTGTGGTTTTGATCACTAGTAGATATTAACTGCAATTAAATGTGTACAACTCTATCTATAGGAAACTAAATATCGTCACTGCATCTGCATATATATATATATGTATATAGAGGATGGATCAAATGAGAACCATGACCCCATGTGGGAACTAGGAACTCATCTCATCCATCCATTGTTTTGATTTAGATGGCTAAGATTTGGTCAACTTTTGGTCAAAGGCGGAGTGGCAAACTTGTAATATTTGAGCATAATTTTCGAAAATCATATAGACAACACTTTAAAACCGTTGTCTATTCTTATAAATTTCGTATGCTAAAATGAGAGTACTATCATGCTATTATGAACATATATACATGCTAATATGAATATATATATGCATGCTAGTATGAACATATATACATGCTAGTATGAACACATAATGTCTTACTATTAACGACATTACTACTGCTATTATGAGTTAAATTTATGTGTTTTATGAATATTTTTTCATGCTGTTATGAATATTTTTTTCATGCTATTATGTGTATACTTCTATGTTATCGTGAATATTTTGTCATGCTATTATGAGTTTAACATCACGCTATTATGGACGAAAAATATATTCTCGAATAAACATATGAATAATGGATCTTAAATGAAAGAGCACGAAAAGAGCTTTAATTTGATATATAATTTGCGTTAATCTAATGAAAAATGAGCAAGTTATGGATGTTTAAAGTTTAAATAAGATTAAAACATTGTGTGGTTGAGATTAGTTCCTAGTTCTCATATGGGGATTGGTTTCTCATGTGAACCATACCCTATGTATATATATATTTTGGAATATATATAAGAGATTGTGTTTGCAAATTTATAGGATGCGAATCTTATAAGCTACAACTCAAGGATCGACAAAGATACGAATGCAGTACTACAGTAGTAAAAATCCAGTCGAAAACGTGTTCTGTCTTCTATTCCAACAATATTGCAAATTATCCCATAAAAAAAAAATTGTGCACTTAGGTTAAATATATATTTCTTCCATTTGTAAATAAGTTTCGTTCTAATACTTAAGTTTTATTTCACAAAGAATGTCATTCTACATAATCCATGTGGAAAATTAACATTTTTTTTTCACATTTGCCACCCTCATTTAGTCTATTGAAACATCCTCATTTGACTTATTTAATGTATTTACTAAAAGTGTATAAGGTGATTTGATTACTTTTTTGTTGTCGAAGGTAACCCGCAGCCACTACCGAAGTGCGCACTGGGTAAACCCCGCCCCTGTGCAATAGCCTGCAAACCACACAGAGGAGGTAAACCACACTTGGCAAGCCAGATGTGACAGGCTCACACCTAGTGGTGTTGGTGGGATTCGAACTTGAGACCTTTGGCCTCAAGATATCACCACTCCACCACTAGGTCATCCCCAAGGGGACAGGTGATTTGATTACTTTATTAATATATATGTGTGTGCATTTATCCAGAATAACATTTATTCAGAAACAGAGAGAGTGCGTATTTATGATGCCATTAAATATAGACAATTTAATTAGATGGACAATACGAAAGCAATAAGAGATAAATAAAATATTTAAAGTGGATGGTGTTACTGTTATATGATTGATTATTATATTTGTTGAGAATGATGTGTTCCAGATGATGTTATTGTTTCGAGTGATAACATTGGAGTCAACGTTGTATCGGATGTGTTCTGTCATTTTCGTGACATCGAGTACAACTCTCTGGAAGTTAATATTATCCTTTCCGATTATTTAGGATTAATTTATTTTAAATTAATCTGATTATTTTGTGATTTATATCACATTAAGTAAATTTCACTTTTGATCCCATTAGAATAGGGTCAAAATATTTTTAGTCCCAAAAGTTAATTTTTTGGTCCCAAATGATATTTTTTCAACAATTTTGGTCCCATAAGACATTTTTCCGATAATTTTAGTCCCATAAGATAGTTTTTCGACGATTTTAGTCCCAAATTAATAGAGAAAGTGATACCATCCTAGGTGGGGTGCCGATGAAAAAGTTCGACCGTTCAAGTATAGACGAGGAGCGATTGACGCACGACCTGGGTACAGTCGAGGCACGACTGCGCGTTGACACTGAAGGGCGAAAACCAGTAGATGAGGCGTGACCTGCGCGACCAGCACGGCACGACCAACACACTTGTGACGAGAGGTGTGACCAACCCCGTGTCGCGCCCCTATACGGACAGTTCTGGATTTGCGAGTTTTCTTTATTTTATTTCCTATTTAATTTAGAACTTAATGAGGGTTTTGTTTTATTTTGTCTCACCTATATAAGGGACTCAGTACGTTATTTTGGAGACAACTTTCTGATATTGTAATTTGCTATTTTCTTTGCTTGAGATTTCTTTTGAACCGTGTGTCGTGCACATTCTTGTCTGTGGCGTCAACACCTATAATCCAAATCAGAAAATGTATTCGCATCCTTTTCCACTTTAACTGAAGAAGTAAATACGTAACTAGGCCCCCACCTGTGATGCAAGTTGTGAGGAGAAGATGTGAGTTAGTTCTCTATAACGACAATTTACATGAATATTTTTTTATAGAAGTCTTAAGAGTACATGTAATTTTTGACATCTATCTAAGCGGAATTGAAATCATCGAAATCATCAAGTGTATATATATATACTACCTCCGTTTCATAATGTTTGTTGTTTAAGGTTTTTTTTTTAGTTTCAAAATGTTTGTTGTTTTATATAATTTGACATCCTCTCTCCCAATTTTAACCCTTTCAAATCCTACAAGATTTTTTGATTCTAACTTACCTATAATATATGAAGAGAGAAAAATATATGGAGAGAGAAAATATTGTTATTTTTTAGGAAAATATAAATGAATTAGATTTTATGGCATATATAAGGGATGGGTATATTTGTCCACAAAATTAATTCTTAATTCTAGATAAAAAAAAACAAAACAACAAACATTATGAAACGGAGGTAGTATATATATATATATATATAGATACACACACGTAGCCAGCTAATTAATTGTGTTTGCAAGGATTCCCAACTACTAGCTAGCTAGTAGCCTAGTATGACTTCGATCCAAGAACTTATTGTGTGTACAAGATTTTCTTATTTTTATTATCATGATATATATTCTTGTATTTTATAATATAATCGCATAATCACAAATATAATAATGGCATAAAAACATAAATGTAACAGCTAAACTAATTAAATACAAATTAAATTGGGGCCAGGGCACTTGAGATTCTCTAGTCTCAACTTGTTATGCAAATCATGTAAATAAACTTAAAATTATTATTTTTTCTTTCATTTTTTTCTTCAATTTTAATTTCTTTAGGTTTAGTGTAATTTTACAATTTTATTTAGGGTTTATTCCACCCAATTAGGGTTTATAATTAATTTTTAATAATTAATTTTCATTTTTTAGTTAATATAATTGATTTTTGGGGTTGATTATTCCAAACTTAAGGTATATAATTTTTTAAAATTTCAATTTTTAGCAATAAATTAAATATTAATTATGATTAGTTATAACATAACAAATTTTATTTTTACAAAAATATTATTAATAATATATAATTTTAATGTTGGCACACGATTAATACACAAAGTTGGGACTAGATGATCACTGCTCGGCCGGGGGTTATATTTTTTTGTCCGCACTCTGAAATTTTGACGATAAAGTGACTATACTTTCTTTTGCCAATTACGTGCCCAAAATGAGTTGCTTTTTTTTCCCTTTCACCTATAAGTATATTTTTTTTACATATAAGTATTTTTAAATTAAAATGAACAATCGAGAAGATCGATCATCCACAAACAAAAGAGACTCGACCCAACATTAAGAGCTTGGAAAATAAAGAGAAATTCTAGCAAAACGATGCGTCACAATGTTGCCAGATGCTATAAGAATATGGAAACCACCACATCCTCTCACTTAAGATTCTTATAATCTTTTTTTTAATCACGGAACGTCATTCACAAATTTAAAATATTTCTATTTTATACAAAGTCTCTGTATGTAAGTCTTTTCGACGGGACAAGATTCTTATACTAATTAAGTGAACATACATTATACATATGAGTAAAAAATAGTACAACAATCCCGTTTGGTTTCATTATCAATAAAATCTCATCGTGTTTCCAATTATCTGTGGGTTTCAGATCAATATTTGTGGTTCAACGTCGTTGTGAAGCTAGGGTTTCAGATTTTCCTATCCTGTGGAACCAGATACAGTCCTGGGTTGAGATCGCATCAGAAAGTGAACAACTGTTGAAGCCAAGGTCAAAATGCGTGAAATGATGGTTTTTTTGGGGGCATTTCTTTTGTATCTATTGATATGGTTCAGTATTATGTTGAAAATACTTTGAACTTTTTTTATTGGTATTTATTTTGATATTATTGATGTGTTTGAGGATGCCATTTTTTACTTTGATTTTAACGGCTGTTAACTTTTTTTGTTAGTTTGGGACTAAAATTATCGAAAAAATATCTTATGAAACTAAAATTGTCAGAAAAATATCTTATGGGACCAAAATTACTGAAAAAATATCTTATAGGACCAAAATTGTTGAAAAAATATCATCTGGGACCAAAAAAGTAACTTTTGGGATTAAAAGTGTTTTGACCCTATTCTAACGGGACCAAAAGTGAAATTTACTCCACATTTTATGTTCCACGTATTTAGCATTTATTGTTTATTTAAATTTGTGGTAAATCATGGATTTTATATAACTTTGAATTAGTCAAAGTCTGTTCTGATTTTCTCGGGAACGTGATGTTCCCACTCTATCTTGAACACTAACCATTGCAGGTAAATATGGGTGACTGAAGTAATTGCTACTATTACACGATATTGAAGAACGTGTGATACACAAAGCAGAAAGAATGTATCTTAAGACCCCTACAACAATGGGGGTTAAAAGCGGTTGATTTAAAGCCATATCACATGTATTCGTGGAGCAACAGCTGGAGCAAGATAGAATAAGTATTTAAGGTCTCCTTAGACCTTGAAATTATTCGGGCAGGCATGATTATCACCGTGGTTTGTGACAATTGAAACTTATGCGGCTTTTAAACACTTTAGAGCTCTTGTGCAGATCAACATCAATACAAGTCGAATCCACCTTATATAAAACATTCAAACATCAATATTGCAATTAAAAAACCATCAATTCTAAATCTAAATAAAAATACCTTGAAAAATGATCTTATATATAATCAAGCATGCAATTCACCCATTCATCACGTACTTCATCAATTTCCTTTACGGAATATGGTTCTTTTTTAAACTGGTAACATAATAAGATATTAATATACGGGTAAAACTCGTTGAACATGAACATTTCCTATGGTTCAATTATGAATTACTATAAGAAATATAATTGAGTAAATTTTTTTACCTCAGTTGAAATTGAACCATTTTCAATGATTTCTTTCATGTAGTGCAACACATAAAATCCACACTGCTTGGAATCAGGTTGTCGATGAGCCTACATTAATAAAATAAATGTAAGTATATGTATATATATATATATATGTGTGTACCTTTAGGATTTCCCATGCCTGTTGTTTCTTGTCTTTCTTTCCCAAATTTTCATTAAACAAACTCATTGCCCTTTATACAAGAAATATATTAGGGATTCATTTGAAGACATTGTTACAAAAACTCAAAAATTCATGAAGATAAGTAACATATTAATTTACAATCAAAGTTAGTTATTACCAGTCCACAATATTTTTCCAGCTGTCATCACGCATCCTGTTTCCAAGAGGGTCGAGCAAGTATACCACCTCTTTGTGGGGAGCTATCACTCTGAGTATCCAATGGAGTCTTATCCAAAAAAATAGAAATTGATTAGTTCATACTTTATAAATTACCAATAACGACAAAGTAGAAACAAGAATCAGAAGTTGTAACTTACCCAACATTGCATGGCACTATAACAAGCTGATTTGGGCATACCCCATTTAGCCTATCTCCCAAAGCTTGTGTTCGTGCACTCAGTGAGCACTTTGCCATATGTGATATGGTAAATGTGTTAAGAAATCAAAATCCACTGAGTGTCCTTGCTTTCCCCATTTTTCTATACAAGTACCTACCAATTCATAAATAATTTAGTGTGGCATAAGGTGCCACTATGAATAAAATTAATGAAATTATTTAAAATTTAGGTTCACAAATACTTACCATACATAGACTACCATGCAGTTGCCTGAAATTGGATCCAAGTCACAAAAGGGAATGATGTCCTCAAGGTGAATGTAAATCTCACAATTACTACCAAAGACATCATCCTCTAATGGAATAAAAATTCCTTCTCCATTCTTCATAGCACCCTCAGCATAGCAATACAATCCTTTCAGTGATGAATTCAAAGACTCATAACTCTTCACCAATCACTTTTTAACTATTTGTTTTGCTTCAACTTTCTCGTTAATGTGCTTCTAGAAATTACACCACATATCCATCACTTCTATAGTGAAACCAAAGATCTGATAAAAAATGTGCGGATAACATATTAGACAAGGTGACAATCAAGCATATTAAACATGAGTAAAAAAATAAACTAACAAAACATATAGTAAAAAATCCAAAAAATAAGCAATAAAATCAAGAAATAATGTTAACTACCTAACTAAGAGTTAGCATTATCAATCCATTTTCCATCACGGTCTCCACGAACCCAAGGCGGTTCATCCTCATCATGTTCGTCATTTAGATCCATTGTTGTACTCTTGTGGTGAAACATTGATGATGGATACCAATATCTCCTAATTCGTCACCATTGATGAATTCAATGTACTCTTTACTGGAGATATAAGTACGACTGACCATGATGGATTGCGTGGATCATCAATATAGAACACTTGTTTAACAAGTTTACCTAAAATGAAGAAATCATTTTTGTACCCTATTTTCTTTAAATTGACTAATGTAAAACTGTGATCATCTACTTTGACACCACTTGTTATCTCTATCCAATTACATCTAAATAGAACAAATTTACAGATATTGTAATCAAGCTCCCATATTTCCTCAATTATTTCATAAAACATCATGTCCGCCACAATTGGATTTTTATCTGTTGCACTAGCAACTTGCATTGTCTTTGCAACTAAGCTAACTCCAGAATTTTGAACAGCTCGAAGATCATCATGTTCTCCTGTATGATAGGTAACACCATCAATCAGATAACCTTGATACTTCAGAACTCGATTGCAAGGTCCATGCGCCATCCATTTTAGCCTAGGTGATATTTGACATGTTGAACTTAGTTTAAAAAAGTGCAAGGTGTACTGAGGCGCAAAACCCATCCCGAAGCCCAGGCACAAAAGCGCAGGTGGGGAACGGGTGTTTCATAGGTGAGGCGCACCAAAACTAAAAAAAAATATAATATATTTACCTAGACTATGTTCTCAACAGCTCTACTGAAAATATCATATCACTTATAAATTAACCAAAAATCACACAAATGCAATAATTAATCATGCAAAAAATGAAAGTCTTAAAATTCACACAATATAATAAATCCAAAGTCTTAATGTATGAGCATTGAACAAGAGCAGAGGGCGGTGTGAGAGGGCTTCACGATAGCAGAGAGCGGCGTGGCGGACGGCAGCGTGGCAGATAGGGGTCGCGATGGAGGGCGGGACAGCGGATGATGGGTTGTGGAGGAGGGAAGGTGTGGAGCAATTGAGCCGTGACTCGTGAGAAGAAAAGAATAGAATCCGTTTCTATCTATTTTTTAATTTAACACTATTAAAATTATAAAAAAAAAACTAGGGTTTGCGCCTGGCTGCACTTATGTTCTTTTGCGCCTCCTGCGCTTCCGCGCATTTGGGCGGGCTTCTTGTAGGAGTCGCGCCTGGTAGTAAAAAAATCTACCAAGATGTTGTGTGGATATACTAACAATCAAGATGTTGAATGTGTGGATATACTAACAATCTACCAAGTAAACAATAGGTTAATATTGCAAACTTATTGTAGGATTGTTCTATATACTATTATCTTATAACTTACATGTTCACGTAGCCAAGTAATAAATGATCGATTATGTTCATCTTGGAAGCATTTTCACTCTTAACTTTAGGAAATAATGTCTTCAAATGTGACATGTGCTCTCTAGTTAAAAGATTACCATCATATAGTTAAATATTTAGCAATATAAAATTTAAATGACAAATCAAAGAAGATTTGAGGTCGTACTCGATATAAAGATCAATTTCAGTATCATTTGTCAATACATGAAGATGTGTCTGCTCCAACTCATCATCACTGATCAACTACAAATCAGGTTGTGATAAAGGCTTTGTTTTGTATGTTTCAGTCTTACTAGATGAGATTCCAATTGTATTCACATTAGACAAATAGTCTGCACAAAATTCAACTACCTCTTCAGCAATATAGCATTCAGGAATACATCATTCGGGTCAATTGCGATTGCTTACATATCTTTTTAAGATTTTCATGAATCTTTCAAACGGAGACATCCATCTATACCAAACTGGCCCACATAATTTTACCTCTCGTATAAGATAGACCACCAAGTGAACCATTATATAAAAGAATGATAGAGGAAAATACTTTTCCAACAAGCATAGAGTCATCACAATATCACTTTGAATCTCGCCCAACTTTGGGGCATCACTCACTTTGTTACATACTACATTAAAGAAGAAACACAACTTGGTGATTGCATATCAAACATGTTTAGGTAAGACCCCACGAATGGAAACTGGAAGTAATTGTTGCATTAAAGTGTGACAATCATGAGACTTAAGTTCAGTCAGCTTCAAGTCCCTCATCAAAACTAGATTAGCTATATTAGAGGAATACCCCATGGGCACCTTCATTCCAAACTAAGAGTTGCACAATTTTCTTTTCTCATCCCCGATTAATGTATAACAAGCAGGGGGTAAAAAGGTTCGCTTTGCCCCCACCTCGGGTGCCAACTCAGTCCACAGCCCCATCTCCAAAAGGTCTAGTCTCAATGCAGTACCATCCTTTGTCTTGCATGGAATTTCAAGTAATGTACCGGTGAAACTTTCACATACATTTTTCTCAATGTGCATTACATCAAGTACATGTCGAATTTGTAGATATTTCCAGTATGGAAGCTCAAAAAAAATCGACTTCTTCTTCCAGTAAGATTGACTATCATCCTTCTTTGAATTTTTCTTAGAGTTCAATTTTCCCAAACACGGTTAATATCCTTAACTCTTTCAAAGACCTCTTGGCCAGTCAATATTTTTGGGGCAGGGTTAAATTCTTGAAAGCCATTAAAAGTTTTTTTTTCCTTCAATAAGGATGATATCTTGGTAAAAAATCTTCTATGACCTGCATATGACATCTTTCTACAATGTTCTAACCATTGTGCATCAATTTTGTCACCACAATATGGACATGCACGATATCCTTTAAAGCAACATCCTGACAGGTTCCCATATGCAGGGAAATCATTGATGGTCCATAACAAAATAGCTTTGAGCACAAAGCTTTCTTCTCGATATGCATCATAAGCTTAGACATCTATATCCTATAAGTCTTTTAAGTCATCAATTAATGGCTCCAAGTACACATCGATGTCATTCCCCGATTGTTTGGGACCCGATATTAATAAAGTTAGCATCATATACTTTCTCTTCATGCACAATCATGGTGGAAGATTGTATGTGACAAGTATAACTGGCCAACAACTATAAGTTGAATTTATCATGCTATGTGGATTTACACCATCTGCAGAAAGGGCCAATCTAAGATTTCGATGCTCCATAGCAAAATCTAGCCATTTGCTGTCTACTAGTCTCCAAGCGGGTGTATCAGCTGGATGATGAAGAAATCTATCACATCTTTTGTTATCAGCATGCCAAGTTAAGTGCTTAGATATCTCTTTATTTCGAAACATTTTCAAAAACCTTGGAAGTGGAGGAAAGTACCACAAAACCTTCGTAGGGACCCCATTAAGCAATTTATTCCTCTTGCTAACCTTCCATCTTGACAACCCATATGTAGGACAAGTGGTAGAGTCATTATACATCTTTTGATATAGAATGCAATCGTTGGGGCAAGTATGAATTTTCTCATAACTCATCCCCAACGTGCTTAAAGTTTTTTTAGCATCATAAAACGAAGGTGACAACTCATTCTAATTAGGGAGGATTTCTCCTAACAAACCTAACAGCTCCGTAAAACTAGCATTGCTCCACCCATACTTTACCTTTAAGTTGTACAACTTTATAATGGCTGATCACTTTGTGAATTTTCTAGTTCCGGGATATAAAGGTTTCTCAGCATCCTCAAGTAACATAACAAATTGAGATGGATTATCATCATAAGCCTCATATGCATCATGGACCATATCAATAGGATCCTCAATATCCTTCTCAACATCATGTTGCTGATCAGTATCTTGTCCCATTTTATCTCTTTCATTTACTAAGTTGCTAGACCGAAAAGGTTCTCCATGGAATATCCATCTTTCATATGTTAGATTCATGCCATTGCGATACAAGTGTACCCTTATTGTGGTGACATTAATATTTTTTAAATTCACACATTGTACACAAGGACAATGCATAAGGTTAGAATCTTTTGCATTTTTTGAAGTAAATTGCAAGAAAGATTCTATCTCATCCTCATATACACATGATAGCCGATTGGTGGACATCCATGTTTTGTCCATTTTGGATATTCACCTATTAGAGTATTATTAAAATTTAAGTTAAGAAATTAGAAATTCCATTAATTGTATTAAGTTATTATGGAATATTGCGATGGGTATTTACAAATTATGTCAATATCATATCAGTACAACAATGTGTTTTTATTGAGCAGTATTTTTAAACAAAACAAATAATCACAAGAATAAGATAATCAATCAAATTTTTAGGCATGACATATAATCACAAAAATAAAAAATTGAGCATAAACAGATTGAGTTCGCGCTGCCTTATTAACAGAATTAACAGCATGATTCTGACTTCAGAGATAAACATAAAATCAGGGAATGATTGTACCTCTCCAGTAAACTGGACAATTGTATACTTGTTGTCAATTCTAGAAGTTCCTTCAAAAACCTGGTTAAATGAACAAGAAACAAAACAGTTTGTGATGAGTGCCTCTTAGGAGGAAAAATAAATATCCAATTTTTCAATATTAAAAGTAATACTTTACCTGCACAAATAATATATATCATTTCTCTATTATATTTGAATATTTTATATATCACTAAATGCTCACTTTTTTTTAGTTTAGCACGTAGGAGCATTATAGCAATAGAACTTGTAATACTAGAAAATCATATCTGATATCTCTTCCACTAGAGAGGGTGAGTGGAATTCAAAGCCATCTAGTTAGATAAAATTAGCTAGGGGCAGCAAACAAGGGGAGCCATGACAGCTCCCAACTCGAAAGCAAGAAGTCACTAAAAAAATGAGTATTAGTTGAGCAGGAAGATTGCGGTAGCAGATGCCTTTTTTTTTCCTTTTTTTTCTCAAAGTTGATCCCTACTTCAGGGGACTTATTACAGAAGTTGAAACAAACAGGGGCTATTGCCCTTCATGCATAAAAACCCAAGTGGTAGCACATTATTGCAGCATAATCATCAAGTGTAAACAATGCATTTATGTACTATCGCGCAGATACAGAAGCAAAGAGAGGTAGCCTCTTTAAGGCCCCGAAGCAAAGGATTAATTCAATTACATCCCTGTAGGACTCAAAGATATTCCACAAAATAGATAAAATTAGAACAACAACCTTACTTGCCTAAACACATTATATCAGACTTAATCCCACAAGGGGTATAAATCAGAGTTAAAACTCCAACAAATCAGGATTAGTTGAGCAAATAATATCAAGCATAATGTCTTATGCTTGTAGAACAAAGACTTTTACTGGGATAGCAAACAGACACCATATTATATTAAATGATTAAGTGTAAATGGCAAGGTTTGCATCTAAGTAATGACAAGTAGGAGGAGCTGCATAATAAACTCAATCAAGAGCAGACTAGCAAGGGGTTAGCAGACTTCTGCAAATTCCAGATTAAAAATCACATTCAACAAAGATATTCTAAATTAAACATACAATTTTGTCCTCTTTCTAAACGTTTTAACAATAGCACAAGATCAAGAGTTTATACAGGTTAGCATGATTTAAGAGGATATAAAGCAATACATAAGTACTACAGCCATGTAAGCATAATCGATACCGACAGGAAGAACTAACTAGAAGAACATATGCACTGCAGCCATTTAAGCATAACTCTTAAGGTAGGAAGAACTAACTAGAGAACATATGCAGGCACCTTATAGAGCATAGATATCTCTTACAGCTGCAGTAGCACATCTAACAACTTAAACCATAGCCATTATTTATGATGAAGCAAACATTTAACCCATAAAGCCACAACCTGCAACTTTAAAGTTAATGGCAAGAGTATAGAGGCAGACATATCACCTACTTAAACACCACAAATTTGGTTCTGATGCAGTAGTAGATTGATTGTCAACTGTTTGCCTTGTTTTGTTTTATTATTATTATTATTATTATTATTATTATTATTATTATTATTATGCACACCATTCCTACATTTTCAAGCAAAGCAAGAACAAGAGAATAGGGTAAAAAGTAGATTCAATTTACTCACTTACTTCCGCCCTATTAGGTGGAACCCAAGCTACTACATTTATTTGAGGGAAATTGGGTATTGCATAGCAAATAATTGCAGCTGGGTTTTATAAATACACAAACTTGGCCCAAATACAATAAGCTTCGGGCGCAAACTCAACAGATGGAGTCAGGGCCTCAAAATAACACCAGATTTAGTATATAAACCCTATTGAACATTGATCCTACCCAGCAGGTATGCAACAACTCAAATAATGCATATGATACATTATAGGGCAAAACCAACACTGAAACGTACAAGAACATTTCAGACAGATATATTTCCAATCAAGATCAAGAGTATGGTGGCTGAAATAACACTAGAAGGCTTTAAGTAACAGCAAGCATAGCAGGCACTAATGAAACTCTTGAAAGTATGCATGCTTGAACACATTATATAATTAAGAACATATATGCTTCAACATAATACCAAAAAAGAGTTGCATTTTGTACCAAGTCTTCAGAATAAAAAAATACCCATATGCCAACACTGATCATACAATCCAATTAAATTCCAATTTTCTATCTTCACAATTTAATATTGCAACAAAATTTCACAATATCTCAGTTAAATCCAATTTTCTGATCTCCACAATTTAATAGAAAATTAAAGAAAACAAACCCATAATAAATGTTAGAACAAAGAAGTTTCTGGATTGGATGACAATTCAATATGAACAAGTATAGTTCATTGCGCTATAGAACTCAGAAAATAAAAGCACAAACAAAGGAATGATTTATACATTACTTTTCCCAAAAAATCAAGACAGAGGCAGACTACTTACTCAAACACAAGATGATAATCATCCTGCATAGCCCTCATCTTCAATGTTAAAACTAGAGTTGCTAAATTCTTGGATATGTGAAATTTTATATAAGCTCACGCCTTTTCCTAAATTATCAATTTCTGCATTCATAAAACCCTAATCAATCTGGCCCGTTCACATCCAAACAAACATAGAACACTCAAGGAAAAATGACGAAAGATAAGATCGACTTTCATTACCTGATTGGCCGAGCTTAGTTTTCTTTGACAGAGAGAACAATGAAGATGTCAAATTCTTCTTTGAACTGTGCTTACACTTTTCTCCATGGGTTTGCCACTCTATATTGTGCTTCTGATTAAGATTAATTGAAGAAAACCAAAAGAAGAAGAGGGTGAATTTTGAAGAAGAGATGGAAGAAGAAGAGCATGACTGCATAGAGTGAAAGGAGTGAGAGAAGCGGGAAGAAAAGAGGGTTTTCGATCTATTTTCCCAACTAGGTTTAATTATTATTTTTTAATTAAATTCATGACAGCGGTTATTTAACAACCGTTGTGGGTAAAAATGCGCTCATAGACAACGATTTTAAACAAACCCTTGTCTAAGTATGCATGAAGACAACACATTATTGAAAAACTATTGTAAAATTTTCAAAAGGTACACTCATAGACAACGTTTTTTGATGAAACCGTTGTAATTTCTTAAATTACAACGGTTTTTCAGAACAGCCGTTGTCTAACTAATGTTGTCTTAATGCTTTTTTGTAGTAGTGGTAACATATTGCATATCTGATTCAAAATTAAGAGATTAAAAAATGAAAAAAAAAATAGAATCACACACACATACATATATACTCAATTCATTGTTGGCAAGTGAGGTTTGAGTAAGGGTAGAGTGCAATTTTTCTATTATGGAACTGTGTTACCCTTACTTTACCTTTTATTAATATTACATTTAATACTTTACACTAAAAGTAAAAAAGTATAATAGTAAAAGGATAAAAATAACTAATTATGGTAAGTGAAATTTACTTTTGAGTTAATTTTTTTAAAGCAGATGATGCATGTTACTATCTTAAGGCACTAGAGTAGTGCCCTGTGGGGCACGGTAGAATTTTCATTAATTCCTACCTAATGTAAGTATCTCAACATAATATTTTGTCAGTGAAAGATAAAGATTCTTTGTTACAAAAGGAAACTTCTATCCTATCCCATAGCATAATATACTCATGGGGTAGAATTTTGACAAATGCACAATCACTTTTAGTGATTGTTCATTTATCAAAATCCTATCAATTGTCCATGCCACATGACAATATCTTATCCCATGTTGATAGAATTTCCCATTACGTACAAAGTGTGTTATGCTACATTGATCATATTTTCATATCATACACATCATCATATCATAATTAATTATATATATATATATGACAATGCATACGCACAATTTTATATATATATATATATATATATATATATATAGGGGATGGTTCAAATGAAAACCCATCCCCATATAGAAACTAGGATCCATTAATAACCACTCATCTCATTAATATGAATGGTCAAGATTGAATCTCTAATTTAAGGATCTAATTGCAAATTCTCAGTTTCTTCAAATTTTATTAGATTTTGTAAGGTTAATATTGTACACAAAAATACATCCATAATCCACACCTCCTAAATTGTAGGAGTAATCACAATAGACAAGGAAAAAATAAATTGTAAATATATCCATTAAGCATTCACCCATTAATGCCTCTTCAAGCAAAATCTCATTTCCAACTACGATCATCAACATAAATAACCCCACGAGCAGTGGGGAAGGGGTTTAGCATAGAAAAATGAGATTATACAGAGGAGAAGTCGATGATTTTACACCAATCGACGGCGGTGGATTAAGCATAGAAAAATGGAATTCTCACCATTCAACAGCGGATATGTAAAAAATTTCATGTTAGTGAACATACGATCTGTGATGATTTTATTTATCATTTTGTGTCATCATGAAGAATTAAAGGTGTTGATTAGAGTTTCTCAAAGATATTATTTGAGGATTTGTATGTACGTGTATGGGGAAGTAGCAAACAATTCTACATAAAATAGTCATTATTCGATAAATTATTAGCAAAATTTTGTCAACCAAAGTAGCATGTCATATAAGGATACTAGCAATTTGTTACGTTAATATTAACAATCAATGAAGCAATGTAATTACGAAATTAAAGTTTTAATAATGTATCATGCATGTCATTTAAAGAATATTAACAATTTAAAGGGATTTGTTTCATTAATATTAGCAAGCATATAAGTAATATGACTAGGCTACTGAATTGTTAATCTAATTAGCATGTCATTATAAGGATACTATCAATTTATTGCAATAATATTAGCAAGTATATAAGCAAGGTACAAATATGCTACTGAAATGTTAACCCAGTTAGCATATCATCTTAAGATTATTAGCAATTTATGACATTACTACTAGCAAATAGATTTTATCTTGCAAAAATTCATGTAAATTAATATACATTCAAAGTCATTACTTCATGCTAATACTATAAGAACAATTTGCTAATATACAATGTAAAATATGCTATTAACATATATATCGGCGAATAAGTATGCTATAATTTATTCTACATGCGCAAACTTTATTTTAAGTTTTAACATTCACACACATACATGTAAAAATATCTAGAAAAAAAAATATGAGAATAACATTGCTCATTTGTTACTATGAGGATAACGTTGCTGATCATTTGTTATATATAAACACGTCTAAACAAATGCAAGGAATAAAAGTTGAATTATGATACGAAATGGACTAAACATCCTAACATCTGAATATTATTCAATTTGTAATAATATTATTATTTATTTTATGTTCAATGTATATCTATAATTATCATATTGTACATATGAAATTTTACCACTAAAAACCAGAGATAATGAATCGAAGTATTTTCTAGCTAGTATTCAGTTACATTTTTTTTGTACTAATTAATAATTATTCGACAATTTCTTTTTGGATATATAGGTGTTGCATGTATTAGAAGAAAATGAAATAACAAAATATATTGCATAAAGATAGATATGCCATAAAATGTGGGATTTGATATTAAATTACTTCCATATCCTCAATTTATAAATTTCTTAATTAATTGCATCTTTGACTCCATCAATTATAGATCAATCTTGACCATGGAAATCAAATAAATGAATGGCTAAGATTGGATCCTAGTTTCTACAGGAAAAGAGTGTTAACATTTGAACCAAAATCTATATATATATATATATATATATATAGGGGAGGGTTAGCATGCATATAAGCGCCTAGTGTATAAATTATGGATTAATCTAAACCATTAATATGTGAGATCGACGGATGATATTAATTCTAAGAGTTAGTAATCACCATGCTCATTTTTAATGTATGAATGCACTTAAGGATAATTTCGTAAACTTGTGTATGTGTTATATGGAAAGAACGTGATTGAAGCGAATTTAAAGACAATTAATTTTTACAATTGTGAGGGACGTTATTTTTTTTAGAGTTCTTCTTAATACTATAAAAATATAACAAGCATCACAATCATTTTAAGGTGCATTAATAAACATTGTTTTTTAGGTGGATTCATTAAAATTTATTATATTTTATTTTGAAGTTGAATTTGTAAAGTATTCAACAATGTCAATTTTTTTACATTACATGATGCTTTAATTGTATTTGATAATGCTAGTTTAGTGTAATTGTGAATTTAATAGTTTTAATATTTATTAGAGTTTATAGTGATGCAATTAATATTCGACAATGTTATAATTTATTTTTTATGCTAATTTGACAGTATGTGATGCTTTAATTGATATTTAATAATGCTAATTTATTTTTATTTTTTGTGAATTTACTAACAATTCACAAATATACCAAACAAGTTAATGAAATCATTATTAACCACAAAATAAACATGCATTTACTAAAAAAAGCATTAATATTTAACATATGAATTACAATAACCTAACCTAATCGGTTTATAAAACATCAAAACAAACAAAATTAAGCATTGCACAAAAAAAAATCAATATTATCAAATTTAATACTAAATTTAATTTATTCCAAAAAAATCTTACTATTTTTTTTTAATCCATGTAATCCATAAAACTATAAATATAGAAACTAAATATCTAAATTAAAATGACGAACAAATTATGCTTTCAACCACACACAAAAAAAAACATTAATAATATGCTCGAATAAATAATTGAAATATTTCGAGGTAAAAATTCATACTAAATTCAACGATGCATTAGCAAGGACCAAAAAGGTATTAATAAAATGAAAAAAAAATCAAAAAATAACTTTACAATAACCTAACATAATAAGTTATTAAAGCATCAAATTAAAACCAATAAAATTAAACATACTCACTCGAAAATATTTAGTGTCACAATATATTGTTATGTTATTTTTATGAACTAGATGCTTTTTATACTGTTTTATAATGGTTTTTTTATTTGATTAGTGTATGTTTAGGTTGTTTGATGCCAACATAAATTGTTAAGTTATTTTTCAATTTCATAATGCTTTTTTTCTGTTTTTATATGCTTTAGCGCGCGATAATGTCTTACTATATTATATGATGATGCTTCTTTTGTTATACAAGATGCTTATAATTTAGTGGTCTAATATTTGTATTAACCAAGTATGGAACATGCAAATTTATTATTTTTGTATTGTTAAAATATACATTAGTTCCTTAGTATTAAAAATATTTTATTAGAAATTCAAAAATGTTGTAATTAATTTATTTGTCTATAGAAAATATTGCTTATTATTAATAATGTATGGAATAGTATAAATAATAATGTATTGATTGTTCTATAACCTTTATAAAAAAATATTTAGCGTCATAATATATTGTTATGTTATTTTTATACACTAGATGTTTTTTATACTATTTTGTAATGCTTTTTTTATTTGTTTAGTGTATGTTTAGGTTGTTTGATATCAACATAAATTGTTAAGTTATTTTTAAACTTCATAATGCTTTTTTTCTATTTTATAATGTTTTAATGTATGATTAACGATAGTAATATGATGATGCTTCTTTTATTATCCAAGATTCTTGTAATTTAGTAGTTTAATTATTTGTATTAACCGAGTATGGAACATGAAAATTTATTTTTTTATTACATTAGTTTATTTAATAGTTATTTAATTTTAGTTTTTATTCTCGGTTACTAAAATATTTTTAATAGTAATGAAGTAACTAAAAGATAACCATGTAATAATATTGATATTGATTTAATTGATTTCTCCATCATTTTGAGAGTGATATGCATAATATATTAAATTCATGGGTGTTGAAAATGGTTAATAGGAGACACTATTTAAATCGGATGCTATTTTTAGTCGGTAGAATGCTTATTCTATATTTTTATGATGCATTATTGTATCATTAGTAGGGTGTTTTTTTTTTCATTTTCAAAGTTTTTTTATTTGGGAGTTTAAATAATATTATTGTAGCTTTTAATACTTTACTATCTGATTAGTTGATTTTTTATACTATTTTTAATGCTTTTTATTTGATTAGTGTATGTATATGTAATTTGATGCCAACATAAATCGTTATGTTATTTTTAGATTTCAGGATGCTTATTTTGTAAATTTATAATCCTTTAATGTATGAATAATATCGTACTAGGTTATATGATACGGTGCTTCTTTTGTCATCTACATGCTTGTAATTTAATAGTCTAATATTTTGTACTAACCGTGCATATGGAACATGAAAACTTATTGTTTTTAATGCTGTAAAAATATAATTCCTTAGAATTAAAAATGAATTATAAAATTAAAGTTGTTGTATTTATTTTGTTAATATGAAATATTAATTATTATCATGATTAATAATGTAAGAAGTGTATAAATAATAATGAATTGATTGTGTATAATCATTGTAAAAAAATATTTATCAGTGCATATCATAATATATCGTTATGCTATTTTTTTGCTACTATGTTTTCTTATAATATTTGTTAATGTTTTTTTATTTACTTAGTATAGGTCATTTGATATTAACGTAAATCGTTAAGTTATTTTTAGATTTCGGGATGCTTATTTTGTAATTTTATAATGCTTTAATTTATGATTAGTGGCTTACTAAGTTATATCATTTTTTTTTTTGTTATCGGAGATGCTTGTATTTTAAGAATGTAATGTTTAGTATTAACATTGAGTAGAATAAGTGAAATTATTCCTTTTGGCATGCTAAAATATATATATAACAATTCATTAATACTAAAAATGTATTAGAAGATAAAAAAAAATGTTATATTAATTTATTAATAGAAATCAATAATTATTATAACAATTCATTAATGCTAAATAAAAACTAAATGAAAAATTATTATGATAAATTGAAAAAAAAAATTAAACACTACGGTAATCATTAAAGATAATGTAAATGAAAAATGAAATTAATAGATTCACTACTTACATATAAATTAACGAATTAATCATTATGCTAAACTAAATTTACAAATGTTTGATAATAAAATATTTGAAATGGTTGATAAGTATTTGATTTTGTTAAGGACGTATAATAAATATTCATTTTTAATGTAATTATAAAAATAAATTATATAATTAAAAATAATACTAACATATTAATAAAGAGGCAAATAATGGAAAGATCATAAATCAAGGAATTCAATGATTTTAAAGATATCAATTAATTTGTCATGACAAATATGCCCTTTCTACATAAAATAAATATAAAAAATATATTAAAATAAAATTGATCCTAACCATTCATCTAACTAATCTAATGAAAATGGTGAGTCCACAATTTATACACTAAGGGAGTGTTTATAAATGATTCATTCCCTATATATATATATATATATATATATATATATATATATATATATATATAGGATTTGGTTCAAATGAGAACAGTGCTTCGCGTGAGACCGTGAGAACAGTGCTTATTTACTATGAATTTATAGCTTACTTTATTATATTTTAGTGCTAATTTTTTTAAAAAATATTTATAGCTTATCTTGTTATATTTTAGTGCTAGTGTTAATAGCACTAAAATACAAAAAGTTAAGCTATAAAATCATAATAAATAAGCACTGTTCTCACGGTCTCACGCGAAGCACAGTCCTCATTATAACCCACCCCTATATATATATATATAAGAGATGCAGACATTTTGTAGCATGAAAATCAAGGTGCCACACGGCCTAAATTTATCTTAATTCGGTGGATTTGCCAATAATATTATAATTATTTATTATCAGAACTTGTACATCCTTGGATAAAATTTAAAAAAAAAAAAAAAAAAAACTACCTTCAAACATGCGAGTAATAAGAAACAGTCAAATGTGTAAGCTTGAGACCGAAGATCTTGAGTTCAAATCATACTAATATCGCTAAGTGTGGGCTTGTCACACATAATTTTTCAAGTGTTATTTATAGTTGCATATTATTGTCTATGAGTGAAATTTACTCCGTGTGCTTTTAGATGGACGATAATCTAAGTCATTTAATTAAGTGTCGAATAATCAACAATTAATTCCTCCTCGTTGTCAAGAATCTTTGAATTGATCAAATAAATTTATATTTTACGGAATTGTGATGTAGCAAGCCATTGGTCGTGGATAAGATTCTCCCAAATTTATGTGAAGCACATCACCAAAGATTTTGTTCAATTTTTTTTATAGTCTTTGTAGATGAAGGGGACCGCTGCCACAATGAAAATCTCAAACTCAATTTCTTACAATAATTTACCGAGATAGTGTTGTCGGAATATGCATTGCTATCAACCTTCAATTTTCTCTGAAGTTAGTAGACTATATACATCAATACCCACGACACCGTCTACGTACTTACAAGCCATATTATATTTCTTACTTTTGTTTAGGCTCGAAAGATTAAAAAAATTATTATTCGATGTCATTTAACCCCTTGTGTATTTATTTTTATTTTTCTTGGGAAAAAATTTGCAAATTACAGATGTTAGTAATTCAAGTAATTCAACTGTAACATGTTTCAGTCAAATCCAAAAAATGAAACACAATTTGGAAATAGATGATTTGATTTGACACACATTGATCTAGATATATTTATTAGATATAATTACAATGTATAAGACATGGAAAATAGGTTTTATTACAAGTTAGTGTTAGTTAAGGAAATGTCAACAATTTATATTGATTTTGACCTTACATTAATTAGAGTCTAATAAGCAAGAAAATAAATTAAATGTATATCTCAATTCAATCAACAGATCAGGTGTATCTTTATGAGTAGCCCACATGCCCAAATGGCCCCAAACATTAAACCCATCAATCACAACTAAATCTAGTCCCTCAAGATTTGCCTCTTCCTCTTAAAGAAATTTGATCAAGACCATTCATACATCCCAGATCACGGGGAATCTACAATTTGGAAATCAAAATTTGAAATGCAATAACTTGGTTCAAATTTCATGTTCAAATTACAAGTGTGGTTTACCATTTATGTGTGCATTATTGGCTATTACACAAGAGCAGAGTTTAACTCTTGATTACCCTCAACATAAAAGTAAAATAAAAATGAAGGGTAATGTCACAAAGATTAAACGAAATTTGAAAATTTTAAATATGAACGTTTGTATTATTTCAGTTTGATAATTAACATTTTAACTTTTCATAAAAATGTCCCGAGGTGATATTTTACATGGATTTTTCACTTGTCATGTCATACTAAATCACGTTTGTTTTACAACAATTTTAAAAAAAAAAATCCAAAAATCCAACCGAAACAATGTCTTTTTTTTAAAAAAAATTATAACAAACCTACGCTAGTGAAAAAAATCAATGTCAAACTCCGGCAAGCCACGTAGAATTTTCTTGGCCGAAAATATATTTCATGACATTTTTGTAAAATGTTGAAACTTAAGTATTAAAAATGACAATATCCAATTGTTGTGACATTTTTAAAAATTTACTTGAATGTTGGGAAATTATATGACGTTTACTCAAAAGTGAATCGAGGATTTTACATTTATTCTAAAAGGCATAAATAAATTGAAAAATCGGTTATGATGTATCATATGTTTAATTATCATTACTATTTTTTTCAAGATTAAGATATATATATATATATATATATATAGTATTAGGTCAATTTCTAGTAGATCATTCACATCCAATTATATACATATAAAAATGGGACGGTCCATCAAAATCTGTGAAGATTCTTAAATAATTGGATATCGATGAAGAATGAGAAGAGCACAATAAATTGGAATCGTTCTTCAACAGTGATTGAATAGGACTGGTCGAGGAAAATCTCCAGAAGAAGTTGTAAAGATTTAGTTGATCAATCTAATTCAAAATTATTATTATTTTTGGTTATGATACTGTATGAATTATATCTATTATTTGGAAAATTCTACAATTTGAGCTTACAACGTGTCGAATTTTGAGAGCTGCTTAAATATTTTGGATAACTACATACATAAGAAATTAATATGACATTGCAAATGAAGTATACATATATATATATATATATATATATATATATGAGAATATGAAATTTAAATGCATTGGTCGGTTTCCAACCCACCAAAGAAAAATCAAAACTGAGCTAAAAAAATTAAAAAAGTAGATTTGGAGGGGACAGTTGGTTGGGTTGTGGGAACCAATTACCATCAAATCTCGATATTGACATGACACGATTTCTATGATCTACGGATATTAATTCAAAGGGTATAATATTTTTTTCCCGACAATTTGTAACACTTTAATCTCTCATTGTGTACCACACATAAAAATATTAATTTAATAATTATTATTATTAAAATAAAAATTAATTATAAAATAATCAAAATGTTTTAAATAGATTTCATCATTCAAAATTCTAAGAATAAAATTGGAAATAACAATATGATTTTAAAAATAATCACAGAAAATTAAAAACAAATCCAAAAAATTAAAATATACACCCTCCTCTGAATTATTGTTTGGTTGGATTTTTCGAAGTCCACTCAACTAAGCAGAGTCCATAAAGGGAAATTTTATGCTACCTTCGGACATTATCCGAAGTGTCACAATAGGTATTTTGTAGTGTCACAATAGGTCTATTGTTTGTCATAATAGACCAATTGTGACACTTATTCTATGTCCGGGAGTAGCATAGAATTAGCCATCGATACATATTACTTTGCTGGTACAACCGTACAACCGGTCGATTTTTTTTTAAAATACACATAATTTTATTGTTTTAATATTATTGTATGTATAAATAATATATATATATATATAATGATATAAAAATACGTGTGGCAAAACATTACTTTTGAATTGTCGATATAGTTAGTTATACAAAAATATGTCTGTATCTATTGTAGAAAAAACAATATGGGCAGTATATATTAACATACATAAAAAATTGATCGTATCCACATTTTTTAGTGTAACATCGAAAATACATGAAATATTTTAAAAATACTCGGGTAGTACCGCACTCGGGCAGCATCCACTATATCTGTCTAAATTAATTTTTGTGATACTTAACTGAGGGGGTGTATTCATTTGAGATTTGGATGGATTTTAATGGACTTTTAAAATTCGGGTGTATTCAATCCAAACTTTTAAAAGTCCTTTAAAATTCAGAGGTATTCAATCCAGACTTTTAAAAGTCCTTTAAAATCCGGAGGTATTCAATCCAGACTTTTAAAAGTCCTTTAAAATCCGGAGGTATTCAATCCAGACTTTTAAAAGTCCTTTAAAATCCTGAGGTATTCAAAAATCCATGGACTTTAAAAAGTCATTGACTTCATTGGATTTCAGCTGGATTTGATGTGAAAATTATAAAGGATGAAATCCGACCTCTGGACACGAGATTTCGATGGATTTGGAAAATCCGGCGAGCGCTGTGTTCCAACGGTCGGTGAGGAGTTGAAATCGGACACCCCAGCCGTCACCCGACCCCAACGGCCGCTGGCTTTGCCGATGATGGCACTCCAGCGACCGCTGGGTGCTAGCAATCGCTGGGAGCAAGGCCGCGGCTCCAGCGGCCGCTCGGACCAGCGGTCACTGGATTAGCTCCACCTCTCCTCCCAGCGGCCGCTGGCTTCCAACGGTCGCTGGGTTCCATTTTTTCCCAGACCCACCGATCGCTGTGTTCCATCGAGCGCTGAAAAAAATGATTTCAAATCCGTTGAAATCGTCCAAAATTCATTCGAAATCCATACACAAATCCGCCAGACTCTGCGTGGAGTTGGGGGACTCCATGTGGAGTCTTGGAGACTCCATGTGGAGTCTATGGATTTATAAAATCCATAAAAATCCATGGACATTTTAAAGTCTAACAAAATCCATCAAAATCCTAATTGAATACACCCCCTCAATCTTGAACATGCAAAATAACAATAACAATATAAAATAATATATTATTATTATTATTATTAAATCCATAATTAATTTTTCCCTAGCGAAGCACAAACATGATCATCTGTTACCGACAATGTAATATTTCATATTTTCTATATACATCACCTATAAAATGGATGGCAGCTTAATTTTACACATAATATATAGTAAATGATACAAAAAACATAGCACAGATGCACAATATATATGTAACAAGAATTCGCACTGTTGTAAAGTTAGTGTTACCAGATTTATTTATGGATTAAAAAAAATGACAACCAGATCTAAATGGATCGTTTCTCAATTTAATTTATTCACGAATAAAAAGCCCAATACAACCTAAGCCACATGCCTTACAAAATACAAACTAGCCTATTTATAGGCTGACACTTGACCCACATAAATTTTCTTACTTTTATTTTAATCTTAGATAGTTTAATATACTAGCTAAATTAAATATCCCAACATTTTTATAACTTATTATGATTAGATCCCAACTTATAAGCTTAAAAGCAATTTTACCGCCCAACTTTTTTATTTTCTCCATAATTCTACTTTTCGTCAAATTATTTAACGACTTGCTAAACTTTCAGTAATCAGAAAATTGATCATATGATATAATTATAAAGAAAATGAAACGTTCAGGGTGAAATTTCTATTAAATATAGGTTGTAGCGTCATAATTATAAGCTGCAAATCTTGGGGTATTAATTATAATTAACTCTTTTATTTATATATGCTTCCCCTTTTTGTTCTCTCAAAATTCAAACTTGTTAAAGGGTCTTAAAGAAAAAAAGGGATTCGAACCCTCAAATATGATGAGAAAAATAGTCAATTTTTTTTTTCTCTAATTAACATACAGTTAAATTCCAACTATTTAGTTATTAGTGAGGATGACTTGCGATTTTTTTTAATTGAAAGTATAACTTGATTGTATATATGAACATCAATACTTTACATATTTCAATATTATTTTTCGTTTGTGATTTATCAATATTGCAGTCGAGAAAGCATATATACTAGCAGAGATTACGTGCGTGCATATGATTTTACTAAATAATGATATAATATGTATAATTAACAGTTATAATGTATATTATAACTATTGTGTTAAATTTCATATTGAATATTGTAAATATTTCTTCATAAATACAAATTCAATTCATCATGTGTGAAATAGAATGTAAATTTTTAGAACAAAATGAAAAAGCTTAAATTGGTCTAAATTTAAAAAGCAAACTGATTAGGCGGTATCTCGATTTAATGATTTTAAGTAGTGTATTTAATCTCTTTTAATTATAAAAATGTTGAGCTTTTAACAAATAAATCTTAATAAGTGTATTTTACATTTTATTTTTTTATCATAATGCTTATTATTTTCAATAATTTCTTAAATCAAGTGATGAACAATTTATGAACTTTCACTACTAGAAAATATGGATAAAAAAACATGTTTTAAATTTGATTAATCATAAATGTATAATGTAAATTTTCATGACAAAAGAAAAACATTTAAATTGGTCTAAATTTAAAAGGAAAATTGATTGGACAATATATTGATTTAATGATTTTAAATAGTGTATTTTATTTTTTAAATTATAAAAATATTGAGCTTTTAACAAATAGATCTTAATTAGTGTATTTTACATTTTATTTTATTTTGTCATAATGTTTATTATTTTTAAATAATTTCTTAAATTAAGTGATGAACAATTTATGAACTGTTTTTTATTTGATTAATTATAAGTGTAGAAAATAAAGCATAACTAAAGTATTTAACTGTAAAGGACACTCTTGGTTTGTTTTGTATTTATCTTCAATTCTAAAAGCTACTATATATTTAGAATTTAATTGAATCGGTATTATATGTGGTTATATTTCTAATGAAATATTCTACTATAAATACAGTACCTATTACAGACTAAATGAGGATAACACGAATGTTAGATCTAAAAAAAAAAATACAAATTGCATATTTGATCAATCAAATAACTGTAGAATGATTTTAATTATTTTTGGTGATCTACTATGATACTATATATATCTATGCTTACTTGCAAATATTTTATCTAAATTCATTATTATTTTTTGAATTGACGGGAATGGGAGCAGTGTGAATCTCAAACCACATACATCTTATTTTAATAGATAGATGTCTCCACAATTTGGCCGTGCTCAAGCCAAGTTTGTTGTTAATATTTGATAATATTAAAAATACTAAAACAATTAAGAGTTTTAAATGATCATTTTCGAATAATTTGTCCAACTCAAGGACCGTTATAATATTCTAAAAAAAAAAATCAAATATTTTTTTTTCTTATATAATTCTTATATATGTGAACACAAATATATTCTTGTCTTTCTACGTAGCCAATTTATTTAACATATATGGTTTTTCTTTTCTTTTCTTTTATTTAAATTGGTTAATTAAATTTAATTTTTTAAAAATTTGGGTGAAAATGGAGGAAAAAAAAGTGTGGCTGTCTAAAGTAAAAAATAATGATTTTTTAAGATTATGGTGAATTTAGTAAATATAGCTTATAAAGTATTGGTGCCAAAAAGATTATAATAATGATTGAATAATCAGAATAATTTAATTTATACCGGCACTTAATGTGTTCTTTCTAATAATAATTATTGAAAATAATAATGTTTAGAAATATATTCATTTGTTACATATAAAGCTCCTATATATTTCATATTATAAAAGTTGCACTTTAAATCTATTATAAACAATATGAAATACTTATAATCTAAATTAAATTAATATCAAGAAATACATTAATACTTAGATATATTTTTGTTCTCATCATTAATTCATTATTTGATATTTATTTGTTGTCACTATAGTGTAAAATATACCACAAAGGATATATTTCCTTGATTTACATGCTATATATATATATATATATATATATATATATATATCTTAAACTTACTTGTAAGCGTAAAGTTAAAGTTAAATATTATCTTATAAATAATACTAAATAATTATTTTTTCGCTAGTCTTTATATTTGAATATTAACTTCTATGCTCTTATAGTTATATATATTAAATAAAATATTATCTTTGGTTTCATAAGCTGTGAATCATATTTTGATAAAAATAAGTAATTTTTGCAGACTTTTCTATAATTTGAATCTCACACGGCATATTTTTTGCAGACTTTTCTATAATTAAGTTCAAATTTAGTTAAAAGGGTGCAAGTAAAGTCACCGAGATCTAGAGTCTATGGTGCTCGATAATTTGTTTATATTATAATTAACTATTAAAATGTAATGTATAATAAAATTAAATATAATTTGAAAGGTAAAATTGCATATGATTGAAAAATTCATGTCACATTAATTTTGTAATGTTAATTTCAACTCTAATAAATTTCATCATCTAAAATACACCAAAATGAATCCAAAGTAAGCTTGGTAAAATTCAATAACAAAATATACTCCAAAAAGATTCATTCAAATAAATTACACAATACAATAAAATTATAATATTTATATATAGTTAAAATTTACATAAGAAACTACATAAAAAATATGAATCCTGTTAAAATACATGAAGCTTTTATGTTATACACAAACACGTTAAACATATTCTTCTTCTTTTGTAATTTTAGAGATCACTATTTTAGGTTAATGTACAATACAAACTAAATTAAAAAAAATAACCACCAACAATAATATCCATACATCATATATAATGTGTTTAAAATAGAAATCAATCTCGATTTACAAATGACTGGTCGGGAGTTTCATTTTATTTAGAAATTGAAAAACATAACCTCTTAGAAGTAGTATCTCAACAATGGTTTTCTTGTCAATCTATATTAGTGAAGTTACAAAAAGTGATAATAATAATAATAATAATAATAATAATAATAATAATAATAATAATAATAATAATAATAATAATAATAATAATAAATAATTTTTAAGTAGAATGGTAAGTTTTTTTTAAAAAAAAATAAATTATTGGGGAATCTCTAGAAGCGATTATTAATAAGTACAAAAAATAGAAAATGAAAAAAAAAATGTTAGAGAACTCTTGATTTGTTTTACATTTATCTTTAAAATAGTACAATAAAGGTAAATAAAAATAAACTATTATATATTCAATTAAATTGGATTACTAAAATCTACATTTTAATTAATTGTACCATTTTGTATATGATATGCTATTATGAAATTATTATTATACTCTAGCACAATATATTATGAACTATTTTTTTCCTGATATATAGTTGGAATAGTAAGTAAAAAAAATTGATATGAATTATTGTATACATGCTTGTGATATATGTGTTGAAAATTTTGTTGAAAAACTTAATTTATATCGACACTTGATATTTTCTTTCTAATGTTAATTATTAAAAATAATAGAGTTTAGAGATATATTCATTTTATATATCTACGACTCCTATATTCATGTTATAAAATGTACACCTATTATATATAGTTATATATATATATTATTTTTCTAAATTACAATGATATAAAATAATTATATATTGCATTGATTTTAAGTTCAATTAAAAAGTATGAAAAAATATAATGAATTTGATGTTTGAGTTTGAAGGTTATTGCAGAATTTGTTCAACCAAATAAAACAATTATGATTTTAAATAACTCTTTAACAAATTATACTTTCACGCATGTAAATAGGTCATTACTTACATTACATAGATGGCATATAATAATTGATCAAAACAGAAAATTAAATTAATTCAAATTGTACTTTAATAAGTAATTTGGTTTAACAATGTGAACTCGAATAAATATTTATAAACCTACTTGGTTAGGTATGGTAAATTAATTAAGTATTTCATTAGATGCATCATATACTTATACGTATTATAAGTCTACAATCATTCTCCAATTTATTAAAAAAAAAAAGTCTACTCTTTTATACAATATTCATCAAGTTCTTTTTTTATTTGATCAACCGACTAATATTCATGAGCTTACTTATTAATTATTTTGATTAATTATTTTGACTCATGACATAGGCACGTGGAAATTTGTTCCATCCTCGAGATATATTGTTAAATTATAAAAGAAATATTTTTATTTAAATCACAAATTCAAAATTCAGTATGGATTACAATTGTGGCTGTTTCATTTGAATAAATTGAAAAAAAATGATCTTTCAATTATGTTCATTGTTATTTGTTTGTAGTTGGTCATATTTGAATCTGGGTTGAAAAACAATGTAAAAAGTCTGTCACAACTTCAAACATATAAGCAATAATGTATATGATTTCATGTATAAAAATTTGATATGATATGATATGATATAAATTAATTAGAATCATAATAACATTATAATAATATATTATCCGAATAGATTAGTTATTAATATAATAGTAATATATTAAATTATGTAGATTAATTAGAATTGTATTAGTATTATAATAACATATACTGAATAATTACATTATTTTCTTTAAATAAAATTAAAAAATAGGATTATAATAAGTAAACCTAAAATTGTAAGATAAACCACTTTTTATATTAGGATAGATATGTTGTTAAATAGAAAATTTATTTCAGAAGTTTCGTACTCGTAAAAATATAGAAACGATGAAGAAGATAATTGAAGCTTACGTTTTAGCGCGCGGTTGCTGCAATTATACAATTCTTTCTTCCAAAAAAAGCCGTAAAACTTCTATTTTTGGAAGACCAGCATAATTTACTTCACGAGAATAATCATTTTCTATTTGGGTCACATAATAAATCGATGTATAACAACTTCTATAAAATGTCCCATCTATATTAGGGGTTTTTAAAAAAAAAATCCAATTAATAGAAATCCAATTTGTTTTTAAGCACAAAGAAGGTGGGTGTTTAATTAATTATAATCACTTTATTAACTTCACGAAATAGTAATAAAAGTGACCTTCAATTATCCACAATTTAATTTGTAGATAATTACTATATAATTAATAGCCATTTTCTAAAAAAAAAAGTGATTGATTTATTTCGAATGGAGGGAGGGGTTGTCACACTATTTGTGCGTTATTCACGTTGAAAGTTGAAACCTATATCGAAATTCATGACTGTGGGATCGATCGGTATATATCTAAATTAATTAAATATATAATTTTATGATTATAATACTTGCTGGTTGTCTTCCTTTTTAACATGCTATAAAAGTACATTTAATTTAATTAACTGTTTTTCTTACTTAAAAATAATGTTATGACCATGTTTGCCGCAAAATGTAGGTGGTGAAATGAGAGCCATTTTATTAATTAGACATCTAATTTAATGACATTAGGTTAGAGTGATTAGCATATTCAATCTAATAATTTCTTTTAATTTAATTATGATGATAGAAACTCGATGCCGTTGCCTAATATTGCGTTTTGAGCATGCATGTAATTACTTGATTACTTCATATATGATGTCTAATTAAATCTTTCACGAATTTTTAGTTGTAAGAGATGATCCATGTTTAAGAAATTACAAATTAAATGGCATTACTTCTGGCGACGAAGACTTTATAATCGAAAATATAATAAAGCGATCTGTTCGAAATTTTATTCTTATAATTAATATAATATTCCTCATCCAACAAATAATCAAATTCTTTATCAATCTTTACGCACCCCATCTGAAAAGGTAAATATATATGGCCAAAAATGGGAAAGGAGATTGATTTGTAAGAAAAAAAAAATGCCGATTAATTAGTAATTGACTAATTGTAGGTGCACGAAAGGTCAATCATGTAAACTTATGTTTAGGTTGTTAAGAGATACCATAAATCCAATGATTTTTTTAGGAAAGTAAATCTTCTCTTATTAATAACATTTACTCAATAAATTTTAAAATTACAAATACAGATATGCGTAAAATTTTAAGATTATTACCTTATGGAAATGGGAAACTATGCATATGATAATTAATTACATGATAGTTGTTTTTCTATATTTTTTTTATATTTATTTTGATCATAAATTTATCTATCTAACTAACATGCACAAGCATATTTTTAGCACATAGTAGAGTTATAACAATTTAATATATGGAAGAATATAAATAATAATGAATTTATCTAAAACAAATAATAATAATAATAATAATAATAATAATAATGAATTGATTGTATTATGACCATTGCAAAAAATATTTAGTGTCATAATATAAGGTTATGCTAGTTTTCTGTTACTGAATGTTTTTTATACTATTTTTTAATGCTTTTTTATTTGATTGGGGTATGTTTAATTAGGTCATTTGATGTCAACATAAAAATTTTAAGTTATTTTTAGATTACTGGATGCTTATTTTGTTATTTGTAATGCTTTAATGTATGATTAGTATCTTACTAAATTATATATGATGATGATTCTTTTGTTATCTAAGATGCTTGTTTTTTAGTAATCTAATATTTTGTACTAACCATGTATGAACATGCAAGATTGTGGTTAAGGTTGTGAAAATGTAATAATTCATTAGTAATTAAAAAAGAATTATAAAATCAAAGTTGTTGTATTATGTATTTATTTTAATTATTATTAATAATGTATGAAATATAATTAAATTATTATGTTATAACCGTACCATTGTAAAAAAAATAGTGTCATAATATACTCTTATGCTATTTTTATGCTTCTTGATGCTTTTTATACTATTTGTCAATGTCTTTTTTATTTGCTTAGTTTAGGTTGTTTGATGTCAACATAAATCGCTAAGTTATTATTAAACTTCAGGATGCTTATATTGCTATTTTATGATGCACTAATTAATAAGTTTAATGTATTACTAGTTTTTAATAGGTGATATGATGGCGCTTCTTTTGTTATCTGAGATGCTAGTATTTTAGTAGTGTAATATTAAGTATTGAACATGTAGGGAACACACGAATTTGTTGTTTTGATGTTGTGAAAATATAATAATTCATTAGTATTAAAAATGTTGTAAAATAGAAAAAATTGTAAATATTTGTCAATAGAAAATATTATTTAGTATTAATAATGTATGAAAGATGTTTAATTTTTCCTTTAAAATCTAACAATTCATTGACTAGTTAATTCTATTTAATTTGGTGGATCTATTTAGTTTGGTGAAAATTAATTTTTCCAATAAAAAATAAATACTGAAAATTATTATGAAACCTTGATTATTTAGTTTGATGTTTATTTGTAATGCTTTAATATATGATTAGTATCTTACTAAAGTATATAATGCTACTTCTTTTGTTATCCAAGATGCTTATTTTTTAATAAATCTTTTATGTTGTACTAACAGTGTATGAGCATGCGAGATTGTAGTTTTAAGGTTGTGAAAATGTAATAATTCATTAGTAATTAATCAAAATTGTTGTATTTATGTGTTATCATTAATTATTATTAATAATGTATGAAATATAATGAAATTATTATTTACAACCGTACCATTGTAAAAAAAAGTGTAATAATATACTCTTATGCTATTTTTATGCTTCTTGATGCTTTTTATACTATTTGTTAATGTCTTTTTTATTTGGTTAGTTTAGATCTTTTGATGTCAACATAAATCGCTAAGTTATTATTAAACTTCAGGATGCTTATATTGTTATTTTATGATGCACTAATTAATAAGCTTAATGTATGACTAGTTTTTACTAGATTATATGATGACGTTTCTTTTATTATCTGAGATGCTAGTATTTTAGTAGTGTAATGTTAAGTATTAAATATGTAGAGAACACACGAATTTGTTGTTTTGATGTTGTGAAAATATAATAATTCATTAGTATTAAAAATGTTGTAAAATATAAAAAAATTGTATTTATTTGTCAATAGAAAATATTATTTATTATTAATAATGTATGAAAGATGTGTTTTCCTTTTAAATCTAGCAATTTAATTTGGTGAAAATTAATTTTTCCAATAAAAAACAAATACTAAAACTTGTTATCAAACCTTGATTATTTGTGTTTTAATTTGGTGTAGATGCCGTTGAATTGGATATTGTAGATAATGAATCAAAGAAACTGAAATTCAAAGATGTTGAATGAAAATTTAATCAAATATTTTAGAGTGTTTTGAAATGAGCATTATATCATGATTAAATCAAATAATTTGGTAACGGTCGAGTGCATTTGGAATAAAGGTAATTCAAGGATGGAAATACATTAAAAGATGTTAATGAATTTTATGTACAATTATAACCTTTCCCACTTAAAATAAATGTAAAAACAATATTAAATTAAAAATGATCCATGCCATCCATCTACCAAAATTAATGGTTAGGATCAATCCCTAATTTACATACTAGGGATCAATTTACAAATGATCCATTCCCTATATATATATATATATATATATATATTGCTTTAGACTATTGAGATACATGCATCGCAACTCATCTTCAAAATCATGTGTGTGTATATATATATTTATATATTTTTAATTGATAAAGCGTGCTTAATTATAAAATGCATGTGACTCGCTAACTTCTGTTTAACAAAAATAATAATTTAATTGTTTTTGCAAATATAAGAATCTCATTGCAATTTTATAGAAAAGGTCAAAGCTAGCATCCGAAGTCTTGCCCCGGCCTTTCACATATCATTTATATTAATAATACTATTTTTTTTCTCAACGTGATATTTCATTATATATTGGTGATTCTCCTAAAAAATAATTAATAAAAATTGAAGAAATTTACGTATTGTAATGGAAGAAAATATTCATGGTTCATCCTTAAAAAAATAATAAAAAATTATTAACTCTATTAAATTTCAATTAGCTAGTTTTTTTGTTTTTTTTTTTAAACTCACACACCCGACCTGTGGTATTGAGAATATTCGAACCCGTGACCTTTGGTATTCAAGCAATCTCACTCCACCATTAGGCTATCCCCACCGGGACAATTAGCTAGTTTGTTAATGGTTTATTAGATGCGTCTTTGACTACTTATGAGGAATAAGAGCTTATCCCCTGGATACTACCATAAATTAAGTATATCCATACACACGAAATAAAACTAATTTGTACTGTTGTGACAAATTAAATAAAACAAATATTCACTTTACGTGGTAAAATTGCTCTAATATGAATATATTATAATATGTTGTTATAAAACTTTCCAAATTTACCTTACTGTAAAATTAACGTGATTTAACTATGAGAGGGTTTTGATACAAAGAAATGTACATGAAATTTCCTGTTACACTTTTCGTGTTACACCCCATGTTATATTTTCAAATTACGAGTATTTCTTGTACTTTTTTTTCTTTAATTTTATTTTTATGTGATTTAGTTTAATTTTATAATTATTTTTAGGGTTCACCCCACCCAATTAGGGTTTATAATTATTTTTTAATATTTAATTTTCAATTTTCAATTAATAATTCATTATTATGGTTGATTTTTTCAAAATTACATTTTTCAATCTTTTTAATTCATTTTTTTTGTTGATAAATGTTGACTATGATTATTTATGTTGTAATTAATTTTTATTTTATAATAAATATTATTAAAATCACAAATTTAATAATGAAACACGGAGTGAAACACGAAATAGTGTAACAGGAAATTTCAACCCACGGATGAGATCCTCTATTCCAGACTTTGTGTTTCAATCCGTATTCCACGATCAAATTTATGAGGGTTTCTTCCATTTTTTCATCAATTTTAATTTATTATGTTTTAGTTTAATTTTATGATTATTTTTAGGGTTCACCCCATCCAATTAGGGTTTATAATCATTTTTTAGTATTTAATTTTTTAAAGAAATGAGTATTATGGTTGATTATTTGAAAAATATGATTTATAATTTTTAAAATTTTAATTTTTTGTTAATAGATGTGACTAGGTCGATTATGTTATAATTAATTTTTATTTTTATAATATCTATTATTAAACTTGTTAAATCAATCGTGGAATACGGTTTGGAGCACCAAATCTGGAATAGAGGATCTCATCCCGTGAATATAAAATACAAATTGACACTCATGATTAGACTAATTACAACTATTTAATTGAGGTTAAATTTATAATTTACAATTATAATAAATTAATTGTTTGGGTGTATATATATGTGTTGTTGGAAAGCACTCCGATCAAACTAGTTTGTTGAAAAAATAAATTTCCGGTCGAATGAATATAATACTATTAATTAAGAAACATGTATATATATATATATATATATGAAAATTTGGGTGCATCATGAAAATAATTATAAATATAAACATAAAAAAATTATTTAATACGAACTTTTTATATACTCTTTATATGGCTAATTCTCTCAATGTCTTTTTTTTTTTTTTTTTAAAGTTACCCACACACCCGATCTGTGGTAAATTCTCTCAATGTCTTAATATATATAAAGATTGCCTTAAATTTAAAAGATCAAATTGAAAGAGTCATAATACAATGAAATTTATGAGAAATTTGGTACATGAATCTAACAAACAACAGATATGTAAAAAAAGAAAAAAGAAGACCATATCAATAATATGAGTTTTCTAGCTAATTATTAAATTAATCTTCTCATATATATAAATATAATTAATAAGATATGCTGATGTTTTCATTGGATCGGATACTCAAGGTCATACAGAATATCTATATAATTAATTACTAATTAGTAGACCATAAATATGCAGATTTAAGTAAGATATAAAAAGTCGACCAATAAGAAAAGAATTAATCATGAAGAGATTAAATTAGAATTTAGCAAAACAAGCCATTAATTATGAATTATGTAATATATATAGAACATATATACAAGCAATGAATAGCTGTATTATAATATTTTTATAATAGTGAGGTCAAACAAGTTAGTCATTTACCAAAAATAATCCCTCAATTCCACCTCTATAAATAAATGAATTATAACGCAGAAATATTACAACTCTCCATACAAAATAAAAAAATGGTTTCTTCAACCATCTCTATACTATCAATCCTTATCATAATAACCCATTCAATCTGCTCCGCCGCAAATCCACCGTCGCCGCCGCCGCCGGAAACTGGAAACCGGCTTCGAAACGACTCCGATTCCCTCCGGAAAGCCTCGAACGACTACGGAAACATCGTCCACGAGATCCCTTCCGGAGTTCTCTATCCATCAACGGAAAAAGACATTATTGACCTCATCGGAACGTCGTGCAACTCTCCCAAGCCATTCACAGTGGCGGCCAGGGGCCACGGCCATTCCGTCCGGGGACAAGCGATGGCTGGCGGCGGCGTGGTGGTGGACATGTCGGCGTTGGGTGCAAATCGGAGTAGGATTAGAATAGAGGGGAGCAGTTCGTCGGGGTTCTACGCAGATGTCGGCGGCGAGCAGCTGTGGATCGACGTGCTGAGCGCCGCCTTAAAATGGGGGCTGGCGCCAGTGTCGTGGACGGATTATGTGTATTTGACTGTGGGCAGGACGTTGTCGAATGCTGGGATTAGTGGGCAGGCGTTCTTGCATGGCCCCCAGATCGCCAATGTTCTCGAACTCGACATTGTTACGGGTACTTGATGGAATACGAGATGAAATATAATATTATTTTTATTTGAAATTTTAAGATATTCTTAGCTTAAAATGAGTCTAGATTTGCTAGGTAATGTAAAGAACGATTAATTGGTTTAAATATCACACGGATTCCGGTTTGGTTTTACAAATTGTTGAATTTCATTTCAAATCTAGAGAAGCATCTAATGTTTTTATAGGTCATTAATACTTTTGAGAGTGATGTGCACATGTAAGATATATAATTTATATTGATGCATTTGTTAGTAATGAGATTTTCCATATCTTTTTGAGTAGGGAAAGGAGAATTTATGACTTGCTCAAGAAGAAGAAATCCAGAGTTATTTTATGGAGTTCTAGGTGGTCTTGGACAGTTTGGAATCATAACTAGAGCAAGAATAGTCCTACACAAAGCACCAACAAGAGTAAGTTATCCTCTTTTGTTTTATCCCCTTAAATTGGTTAAAAAATATATATTAAGTTCGAATCTAATTAACGATACCGTACCCACATCGAAGCTATGGTATATGATTTACTCAGTGTGCACTCTGTGCTTATGCAATATTTTTTTAATCCAACTTTTAAAAATGGTCAAATTTACCATCAATCTAATTTTACCATAAAAAAACGAGAGATGCCATAATCATGCCACGATTGCATGCACCAATGGAATTCAGTTGTTCTATTTAAATACCTACTACCTAAACCTTAAACTAGTAATTTTCCAAAAATAAAAAAGTTGGACAAAAATATTATTTTTGCAAATTGACCAAATAAAAAGTCTATTCCAAATGAGCACTCTTTGTTGGGCCCAGCAAGAAGTTAATTTGGTCATATTTTCAAAAGTCCAAATTTCATAGTACTTAATATAATTTGTTTCAAAAAATATAATTTGTTTCTTTCCCATTCTAATTTCGCAGGCTCAAGTCGTATTCAAACCATAATTGAACCTATATGAGACACATAGAGTTAGTTAGACAAAAGAAATGAATGCAAGCTAGCTTTGACAATGACAATATAAAGAAAATATTTATAGAAAAAATATGCCTATATATATAAGGCAAATTGCTAGTTAATTAAAATCCATTTATATGTGTGTGTATATATATATCCAGAAATTTTATTATATGTACGTAACATACAATGAAGCAAAATTAAGCTCAAGATCTTTAATTAAGGCTGGTCCAAGCTTAATTGATGGGATTTAACTTAGTGTTGATAATTGTGATTTGTATTATATATAATTAATCCAAATAAAATATTTGAGATGTATTGTATATATGTGTGTGTGTGTGGCCGGCCGAATATGAGATCGATCGATCGGCTGAAAGAGGGCCGCCATATATGGAGATGCGTGGGTTAATGGCGTTGCTCTCAATTTCATCGACACCATTAATTAATTACATTCATTCTTTATTCATTCATTTAACAATTATTAGTACTTATATATTTTATGCGCCTTAATTAAGAGCGAGGAACTCAAATAAACTAGCTAGCCAGCTACCACTTGACTCATTTTAGTTTTTTTTTTCAATCTCTCTCTCTCTCACACACACACACACATATTATATCGTAGCAAGTTAATTGATTATATACGTTTTGAACTAGTTGTTTTGTGTGAAAGTATTTCACACCCATTTTACTTGAGTCGGTGTGTTTATAGTTTGATCATGGCTCGACCTCGACTTAATTAAATAGTTAATATGATGATTCAAGGTTTGAGTTATTAATTATTTGTGATTTCAACTCAATAACAGACTGAGTCAACTCATGTCACAACAATTGGGATTTGAGATTTTTAGCTTGAGTCACGATAACTGTCCATTCTTTTGCCCAATTTCTTCCTTTTCGAAGTAGCAAAATCCCACAAATACATATACATATACATACATATATATATTTCCGGGGGGGGGGGGATTTGCTACACGCGTTATAACCTTTTCAATTTCTTTGAAATCTCAAATCGCTATAATTGAGAATTGAGAATTGAGAATTGAGAAATCCTCTCTCATACACGATACACGTGGTCTCTATAATCTATGAATTTTCTCTCTCTTTTATATATAGGTGAAATGGGCGAAATTGCTATATAGTAATTTCTTAAGATTTTCAAAAGACCAAGAATATCTCATCTCAATGAAAGGTGCAAACTACGTGGAAGGGTTTCTTATCACAAATGAGAATGAGACAAATGAATGGAGTTCGTCGGGCAATCAATCCGACGTCGTTGCGTTACTAAAGAAGCAAGGGATCCTCTACGCCATTGAACTGGTCAAGTATTACGACAATCAAACTGCTGCAACTATTGATCAGGTATATATATATATATATATATATATATATATATTAGAAAAAATTTAGATTGATTTATTTGTTAATTACTGGATCGATCGATCCCTGATTCAGGAATTCGAGAGATTGTTGAAGAAATTGAAATACATGCCTGGATACAACATCACCACAGATGCATCATTTTTCAATTTCATCGATAGAGTGGGAAACTTGAACAATCTCCCAGGGCCAATGCAGTCTCATCCATGGCTCAATCTCTTCATTCCCAAATCTCGAATATCCGACTTCAACGCTGGAGTATTAGCCGGAATACTTCCCAAAATCAACGAGACTTCCAGCATCTTCATTTTCTACCCGCTCAACCGAAACAAGTACGTATACATATATACATGCATGCATGCATGCATATTTACGTACATCTTAATATAATGCATCCACTTAACTAATTTCAACCTAGCTAGCTAATTACTCATCATAATATATATAATGAAATAAAAAATGCAGATGGGATGAGCGAATGTCAGCTGTAGTGCCAGACGACGAGGAAGTATTCTTCGCGTTGTCACTCCTGCATACTAGCCATCCCGATAATTATGAGTATATCGACAAATTCAACAAACAGATTCTTGATTACTGCATAAGTGAAGGGATCAAGGTGAAGGAGTATCTCCCTAATATCAAATCCAACCACGAGTGGAAGAAGCATTTTGGGTCCAAATGGCGAAGGTTTAAGAAAAACAAAGCCATGTTTGATCCCAAGAGGATACTGTCTCCTGGCCAAAGAATTTTCAATTAATTAATGCCTCATCCAAATAGTTATACTCTATATATTAATTTTAAGTACTAGCTTAGGGCTTTATTTGTTGTTCAATATATATGTATTACAAATTTTGGAGAAAATATTGCAAAATAAGTCATATATCATATATTGATGAAATTCGAACATGAAATCTTTTATGATAGTACAAGAATGCGCGCGTGCACCTGGTCAAGTCTAAGCCGGGTCAACTTGACATATTTTTGTTTATTTCTGTGGAGTACTGGTGGTGCTATTTGTTGGGCAAAATACAAATACATAACTTCTCATGTTTTAATTTCCGGAAAATGCAAAAAATAAATAAATCATCTGTTTAATTAATATCATAAACCTATGTTATTATAACATTATGCACATCCTCCCCCAAATGCACTAATTATTTAGTTTTAATTTTATTGTGTTTTACCCATTAATTATATATATAACCTTATTAGAACATTTTCATAAATATTGATGATTTTATTTAGTGAAGACTTAAAATGTCGTCTTTTCTTTTCATAAAGTAAAAATAATCTTAAAGACTTGTAGATGCATTCGAACAAGTTATAATTGACCCAAGGAATTATTTAATATGAATTAATTATCGATCTTTGCAGAAGTTTATAATAATCGAAGAAGTAATTTCTAGTCTATTGATTAATTAAACAAGAGGGGTTTTGCAATTTCGGAAAAGACGGATTATTTGTACATTTTTTTCCTTTTTTTTTAAAAAAAAAAAAAAGAAGAAAAGAAAAGAAATTTGTTCCCTTTCTATTTCTTTTAACACACGAGAGTAAAAAAAGAAAAAAGAAAGAGTAACTAAAAAGTAAAAAGGGGTTAATTTAGTAATGGGAGAAAAGTAAAGGGATGAAATTGATATTTTTGCTTCAAACCCCCAGGCGAACTAGTATCGCAACACTGTCCTCTTCTGGCTTCAAAGTTGTAAAACCTCAAACCTCATCGCCATGGCGATGGCGTTATCACTGCCTTCTAATTTCTTATCCCCTCCTTCAAACACTTCTCCTCCTCAATCTCTCCTCTTTCTCGAATTTCACCCAAAAATCCATTCTTCAAGAATCTTCAGAGCTCGAAAACTCAAGATTTCTTGCTGTCAGCAGACCGTTCAAATTGACGACGAAGCCAATCTTTTGAAGAAGAAGAGAAAGCTGAGGCCAAGTTTTTTGGAGCAAGTTCAGAGCAAATGGTCGCACAAAAACACTTCTTTACGGGAAAATTTCCCGTGGCAACAAGAAGAAATCGGCGAGCCGAATCAAGAATTTCACGAATCTTCATCGAATGCTTCCACTGTAAAAGAAGCTGAAAAGACTCAAAAGAGTAGTCGCACAAGTGAGCCGGTTGCGGCTCATGTAAAAATTAAGTCGAATTCTGCTCCTTGGGATCATGGAAGTAGAAATAGGAATGTGATTATCGCTGAGCGTTTGAAGAATTCTGCAGAAAATGTTGTGAAAGGGACTGATGGGGTTCACGAGCATTGTCAAAATGAGGAATCTTTGGTTAGTGTTGTTCAGAGCTCTGAAAATTTGGTGAAAGATGTGATAATAGATAGTAAGAGAGAGAGGAAATACCGAGAATTTGATGAAGTCTCAATTAGATTGCCTGAGAAAAATGAGAATTTGGATGCTGAGGAAAGTAGAAGTGCTAATGTGGTGGAGGAGTCACCAACTGTTCGTCGAAATGTTGGTAATAGTAAGCGTTCTGCTGGTGGAGATGGTTTGAACAAATTGCCATGGGAGAGAATGAATGATGAGGAAGTTGTGAAGAATGGCACGTCAAGGAATAAGAAGATGGCATTAGCAGAGAGGTCGATACCTGAGCATGAGCTGAAGAGGCTTAGGAATGTGTCGTTGAGGATGGTGGAGAGGATCAAAGTTGGAGCAGCTGGCGTGACACAAGCATTGGTTAATGATATCCATGAGAAGTGGGAAGATGAGGAGGTTGTGAAACTGAAATTCGAAGGGCCTCCCTCGAAGAACATGAGGAGAACACAAGAGTTTCTTGAGGTTACTGCTTGTTTTGATATGGTTTTTGTTGATGATAATATGACTTAGATGCTTTTAGCATTATAATAAGATTGATGAGTACATTAAGTTCATTGAAATAATTGGTTGGTTTACTTGTTATCATGTTAAAGTCTTCTTAAGAGCTTGTTTCATGAAATTGTGAATAGGTAGAGTTTCTTGTGCTATGTGCTTTATAAGCTTTTCATCAAGTAGTGAATTTGTGTGATGGAAGTTATGGTTCATTGTATAATTTTGCTGCATTGTGTTGTATGTCAGAGTAGAACTGGAGGTTTGGTAATATGGAGATCTGGAAGTTCAGTAGTGTTGTACAGAGGGATGACGTACAAGCTCGATTGTGTAAAATCATATAGCCAGCAAGTAGATGCTGGAGCATTAGGATCTTCTGGAGAAGAATCTCCTAAAAGTATCAAAGTTGATCGCCTAAATGGAGATGCACGATCATCTGCCCTGTATAATTCAACTTATTTCAAAAGTTTACCTGAAGAAGAACAAATGAATTTAAGTGAGCTCAACCTTCTGTTGGATGACCTTGGCCCAAGGTTCGTGGACTGGTCAGGTCGCGAACCAGTTCCTGTTGATGCAGATTTACTGCCCTCTGTCGTTCCTGGATATAAGGCTCCATTTAGACTTCTACCTCATGGGACCAGAAAAGCCTTGCGTGATAAAGGAATGACATATTTACGTAGGGAAGCAAGAACGATACCTCCACATTTTGCCCTAGGTATGCATGTCCTATGATAATGTGGCATATTCTTGCTGTATTCAATCAACTATTACTATTGTGTTTGTTTACTAGCGCTTTGTTTCTTATGGATTTAGGAAGGAGCAGAGAACTACAGGGTCTTGCTGTAGCCATGGTGAAGTTATGGGAAACGAGTTCAATTGCTAAAATAGTCATCAAGCGTGGCGTTCTAAATACTAACAATGAAAGGATGGCTGAAGAACTCAAGGTTGGGAATACATAACCGGCCTGCATGTTATATTTTACTAGCATTTCTCTAATTCTTTCTCCTCTAGTCATCCAGAAAATTCAGGGGAAATTAATTTGAATTTAGATTAAAACAGTGGAAAATGTTTCTGTTGGCAGCAATATATCATAAGTTCATAATCACTATCATTTGCTAGATCACTTCTCAGCTATGATCATCTGGTTATCCTTGCAGATATTGACTGGAGGAACACTACTTTCTAGGAACAAAGAGTTTATCGTCTTTTACAGGGGTCGTGACTTCTTGCCTCCACGTGTTTCGAGTGCACTTATAGAAGCCGAGAAACGTACAACCCTCCAACAGGATGAGGAAGAACATGCTAGGCTTAGAGCTGCAGCACTGATTGAGCCAAAATCCAAAGCATCTAAGCAGCAATTACTTGCAGGGACCCTTGCTGAAACTATGGCAGCAACTTCACGCTGGGGGAACGAGCCTAACAGTGCAGAGAAGGAGAAGATGATGAGAGATGCAGCTGTTTCTAGGCAGGCTTCTTTGGTCAACTCTCTTCAGAGGAGACTTGCTTTTGTACGTATGCTATATTAAAGAAATGGCGTTGATGATATTTGTTTTGACTTCAATTTTTCGCACTAGTTACCTGATAGATGTCTGCAGGCAAAAGAGAAGATGAGGAAGGCGGATAAGAACTTGCAGAAAGTGCTAAAGAATAAAGAACCAGAAGAACTACCTACTGATCTGGAAACTTTAACTGATGAGGAAAGGTTTTTGTTTCGCAGGATTGGGTTAAGCATGAAACCTTTTTTAGTTCTAGGTAAGAATTACATAATCTGTCTTTTTGCCATCTTCTTGGAGTGTGTCTCATTTTCTTCTTTCACTAATAGGGAGGCGAGAAATATTTGATGGTACTATTGAGAATATGCACTTACACTGGAAGTTCCGGGAGCTGGTAAAAATCATGGTGGAAAGGAAAACTTTTGCACAAGTTAGGCACATTGCACTCGAGCTGGAGTCTGAGAGTGGTGGGGTGTTGGTATCTGTAGATAGAACTCATAAAGGCTATGTTATAATAGTGTATCGTGGAAAGAATTACCAGCAGCCTCTTGCATTTAGGCCTAGAAATCTTCTCACGAAAAGGCAAGCATTAGCCCGTTCTGTTGAACTGCAGCGACGTGAGGTAATATCTTATTTCCTGACAATTAGATTCAGAAGTGCCTGTTTTAGACTATTTGGCAGCATCTAGGGATAATTCATCGACATATAATTCTATCGAAATATCTGCAGGCACTGAAGCATCACATTGTGGAACTTGAGGAAAATATTGAGAAGATGGAGCAGAAGCTGGTACGAGCATCTCTTTTCTTGAAATACTAGAAAGAGTGTTAGAACTTCACGAGCCCTATGTGTTTTTTTACACGTAATATGATTACTTCTGGTAACTTGCAGGATGATATGATGAGGAGCGATGGTGAATGTGATGGAAAAGAGGCGGAGATGGTGAGACAAGATTTGGCATCACTGTCCCTATAGACCAGGCATTCTAGTTCTAGGAACTGCCAACACGTTCTAGAATGATTTCGTTCAAGATTGACAGAGTCGGGCGAGGGCAGCAAGACCAGCAAAAAGAAGACGAGCAAGATGGCTCGCTTGCTGGGAGAAGGCGACCTTTTGTGACATCGCCATGTAGCTCGAAGGGTCTCCCTTGTGGCCATTGTGAATCTAGCAAGCTAGAGTTGCTTGTTAAGAATGATGCACAGCGATAATTAAGCTATTTGAGAGTTTTAAATTTTGATCGAACACAAATACTGTTCGTAGCAAAAAAGCATTATTGTCCATAAGAATAAATAAAAGTGCATAGATCATAGTCATCTGGAATAAAATTAAAGATCCAAGCGAAATAACAAGAGTTTGGTGATGATTATTAATTTGCGATGTTACTAACATTATGAACATCGTCTTCTTGAGCGTAGCTGTGCAGGTGCAAGCAGTCCTTGGCGAAACGCACAACAGCTGCAGCGAGCTCATCGAGGCGAGAGTGATAGGTGTGATCGGCACCGTCGACGAGTTCCAGGCGGTGGTCCGTTATGCACTTCCCGATCTCATAGGCATCCTCTAGAGCCACATCATTGTCGGCCGTTCCATGAACTGTGAGCACCCTGCACGCACGCACGCGCATATATATGAGTAGCGACTACGGATAGCTCTATAAAAAGCGAAAAATTAAGAAAATCGTAACAATGTGGTGTAAGTAATTACTTGCAGCTGGGGTCAATCTTAAGCCATGCTTCATCAATGTTTGTAGTATTCTCCTCTGCCAGTTCATTATCTAGGGAAATAGGAAGAGTTGATCACTGTGTTTGTATAGATATAATCAATCTTGAGTTTTCCTATTCATCTACCTAGATTTGAGATGATGGTTGAGAAACAAATTAAGATACCTTTTCTAGTTTTGATATCGACGTGCCATGGATCATAACGCCCAGAAACATTGATGACAGCACCTATATCGTGATACTTAGATGCATATTCAAGGACAACATTTGCACCTGAAATATTAATATTAATATTTTATTTAAATGGAGTAAGCATGCATGTGATTAAATTTATCTACATTAATTAATAATCATAAGTCATAACCTTTACTATGGCCGAGAACTGCAGCTGGTACACGGTTAATTCCATACAAATATTCAACCACAGCTCTCAAGTCTTCGATTTCGCTATTATAGTTGCCACTATAATATGAGTCTTCAGTATACCTACAAATGCATATCTCAATTAATTAACACCAAAATTAATTAAATTACGCAAGACACACACACACACACACACACACACATATATATATACACATACATACATATATATATATATACACATGAGTAGTGTTCTCACTCAGTTAGAGAAAAATCAAAGCGAAATGCGCTGATTCCTTCACTTTCCAAAGCAACAGCAAGCTTCACCATGGCGAAATGCTCCTGCATATAATCATTATTATTATTATTATTATTATTATTATTATTATTATTATTATTATTATTATTATTATTCAGAATATCAATCCAATAAGTTAGACTCAAAGTTAATATTTTATCAAATAATTATTAAATAGAAAAAAGGTCAAATATCTTTACATTACATGCATGATGCATATATATATACTACTCATACAAATCTTTTGTTGTAACAATATTGAGTGCATTTACTAACCCTGTCTATAGTGAAAGTGGATTCATGTATCATGACTTGTTACATTAATACTAACAAGTTTTCAACTAATTATACTTATCGAGCATTCAATACGTTCACACATTCAATTTTACATCATTTCCGATGAATACACTAGGATTTTGTTCTTTAATCATAAATATTGATTATATTACAAATTTGAACATGTTCACAAAAAATGTGGGTGTAGTAATAATAACAATAATGATGATGATGATGATTATGATTTTCTTTTTGAAAAAAATAAAAATTGAAGCGAGAATATAAAATGATAATGGTTTTCTTGTTTTAAAAAAAAAAAAACAATAATTGAAGGCTTGCCTTCCAAATTCCAATTGCTACAAAACACCTTTTTGTTAAAAAACTTGTTAAAAACATTCTTGAAAGTGTGTTTTACAGCATATATAACTTCCAATTATATACAATTAAATTAACATTCATTACAAATGTTTGAGATATTCTGCTTTGGCCATAAATCTACTCCAGCCCACCAGTCTCCAGTATTCAACATTAATCACCAATTAATTATAATTAATCAACAGAATATTCGCAACAATTAATTAATTATAAATATATAAAATTCACCAATTACCTTGGTGGATCGAAAAGCATGGCATAAAACAACGATATTTGTAGATCCAGTATCATGTAACACCCCTTCAAGTTCTTTGCCATGCTTGTTCACTATTGTAATTTCCCTCTGCATAATCTGAGAAATTTTGAATTTCTTTCATATATTTATGTATATATTTATAAATTTATAACCACCGTATAATCAAACTTAAATTATTATACACCACTATTTTCATTTTCTCCGCACACTTCCATCTAATTAATGGAAATTAGAATGGAAAATGAAAACGTGCATGCAATGTTTCAGGCATATCAGAATTCATTTCAATATTAACAATAATAAGTTTAATTATTTCATGAGTATAAACATACCTCCATTTTGAGCTACGACAGGTTCTTTCCAACTTCAAGAGGTGATTTTTGTGAACAAAAAAACGCTGACTTGTATGATAATGAAAAGGGATTCTTATTTTAAAGCGACAAATTTCTAACAATCACCACAAATTAATATGGATACGTGTATGTGTGTGTAGCATTTAAAAAGTAGGTGTAATTATGTTTTAATTTGATGGGGGATTTTAAATATGGATGAATGTTATCCTACAAGGACAATGTCTATTTCTATAATGTTATAAGTTTTAAATTAAAAGTCATATAACATTAGTTGCTCACGTTGCGGCCATATGACAATATTACGTAACATTGGAATAAATATAAAAATAATAAAGTGAATTTATTATACTTTTGAGAATTGCTCCAAAATAATCCAAAGGTGCAACGTCATTGACACATTATATATTTTGGATCTATCTCGAAATCGAGTAACTGAAATGTGAAAAGTTATGGTCTAGTGCCAAAGTTGCGCAGCGTTTTAGGAGTTTTTATTAAAGGCTCTAAGAGCATCTCCAGAAAGTATACAAATCAACAAAATAGTGTAGATTATTAGCTCCAGCTGTGACAGTAGAAGAGACCATAAAACAGTGGAGATGAGAAAGAGACAGTAATAATACTGATCTTCTTTCCTGAACCCTATATATATCCAGCGGATGTTACAGTCCAACCGACACTAGACTGCTGTCTCGACAAAACACTCACAGTCAGCGCTGAGCATCCCGCTTTTAAAGGTTTCTAGCTGGCACTGGCCTCCAACCGATGATGGCATCCTGATTATTGCTAATTTTAATAATTCTACATTTTGTGTATTATTATTTTTAATTCTGCACAATAAACCAATTTAGTATATTATTTTTTCTTTTGTTTTGTGTTTTAATTATTTTTAAATACAATATTTATATTTTTATTTTGTACCAAAAATGCAAACTACATTATATTTACTCAAATAGATAAAATAGAAAAAATACAAAGTACATTTTACATTACTCAAATAGATAAAATACGAATAACATATGATTTTTTTCCTAATAATTTGAGAGATCATCCCATCTCCACCAAGATTGGAAAATTTTCCAAACAAAGTAAAATTACTAGAGTTGGCTTGTCTTGCTCTTTGATTTTGCAAAAATATTTATTTCTCCCATCGGAAGTATTCACTACTGCTTGATCTTCAATAGTGTACAAATTGAGTATTATAATATGGTCTTCTCTTAGCTTTTGATTGGTGTCGGCCATTCTTTTTTTCGTGTCTCATTGTTTTCCCTTCGTAATTCAGCAGCCCTATCTTTTTTTTTTTTGCTTGATTTGCTAAAATAAGGTTTTTAAGCTCTCATTTTCATATTTAACCATCTCTAAAAAATTAGACGATTCTTCATTTTGTTTTCTTTTCATTTTGCTCTTTCTAACCTCCTCTGGCCGTTCAGATGGAGAGCTTAAAATATTATCTTTATCTGCAAATAATGAAGACAATGATGGATTAGGAGACTCGAGAACATATTCTTCAGAAAATATAGGTCATTGCTTATTTCCATTTGCACGTATTCTTTCATTATTGCCCACACATGATTGAATTTGAATCCATTGGAATAATTATTATGTTGCATCAATGCCTCGTTTGCACGCTCTAGCTGCAAAACATATGAACAAAATTATCGTTATTAAAAAAGTAACTAAAATCCAATTGAATAATTGTTATGTTGCATCAATGCCTCGTTTGCACTCTCTCTCAGAAATGTTAGGAAGTCTAGATTGTACGCACTGGAAGTGAAAAAATTATCCTACGGCTTGGGCAGGATTGGCTTCTTAGAAATGTTAAGAAGTCTAGATTGTAAGCACTGGAAGTGAAAAAAATATCCTACAGCTTGGGTAGGACAATATATCAGTCGTAATAGATCTCCAACAATTATTCTTGAAGCTGCCAACAATTATTCTTAAAGCTGTAGCTGATTATGATCTTTGGATATGACATGCCTATTTCTGGATGCCGGATTCAACAATGATATTAATGTGTTGGATAATAGCTTCTAATAGCTTTTTCGAAGTTTTTTTTTTCCCAAAATATTTTTATTATTTTTGAGATAATGCCAAAAATAAATAAGTTTTATTTTTATTTTTCACACAACGTTTTAATTTTTCTAATAATGTTAAAAAATCAAGATTTTTTATTTTTTGCTCATAAGGTTGATTTTTTTTTCCGCATGTGCATATAACGTGTACATAAGAAATCTTAAACGGACAAACAACAGTTTGAATGTGGTTCAAATTTCTCTCAAAATCAGAACAAGTTAAAAAAAACACAAAATTCCTCTCAATTTGGAAACATGTTGTTTCAAACAACATCGATATTTTGCTCATATCTATTGAATCAAATAATGTTATTTAATATCATTACCTATTATGTGTTAGAAATGGCTTGCATATCTCTTCGTTTATTCGTTCTTTGCTCTTTCTTGTTTTATCGATCTATCTTCTATTGGGTTTAATGATTTATTTGAAATTGGGCTGATATGGAGAAGTTTGGGCTTGCTGGACCAAGTTGGTCATAAGTTTGTATTCTGTTTTGCCACTTAATTTCCTTCCACATATGTTGATTTTGCCCTAGCGGAATAATCATTAAGAAGTTCATTCAAGGAATGCGCCGCTTCTTTCTGCTCTTTTGACTTCTTTTTCGGATGTTCGGTAGAACGGTAATCTTCGGTTCCCTATTTAATAGCCTTCTTGGTTGATGTTGAATTATGAAAAGTATTCAATCTCCGTTTCATATAAACTCTGAATCTGAGCATCTGTTCAAGGAGTCTCCAACTCACCTGCTGTGGGTACACACAATAGGTGATTGCTGTGTAAACCTAAGGGATAGCAGTCGGCACTAGGACGTGCACTCGAGTGTCCGCCGAACTTGCTTTCAAGGCAGTGGTATTACCACGACACAGTTGTCTCTCTGCCTTGATTCTTGAATTCCAATTTTGTCAAACTACATTATGTACAAGTTGGACGTACATACGTAAAAATAAAATAAAATAGGCCACATGCATTGAATGACTTAATTGAAAAAAAAATTATAAAAATTAAAACGTTATGTAAAAAACTAAAAATCTTAAAAAGATTTTGATATTGGAAAAAATAAAACATTGCCTAAAACAAAGTAAGAAAATTAATACGATGCTACCCATTAGGACACTAAGCAACGTCCTATTAGCTACGTGTCCTGACTTTTTTTTTTTCAATTTTATTATTTTTATAGTTTTTTTCCAATATATATACCTTAAAATGGAATATTGAATTCTAAAATTAAATCGCCCATGAAGCTTAATTTATTATTATTTTTAAATAAATATATACTCTAGAAATGAATTGCCGGGTCAAACACATCGCCTATCGCGTTATTTTTTAAATAAATATATACCCTAAAATAAAATTATTAAACCCTGGTGAAATAAAAAATAGAAAAAAATAATACTAATAAAAGAGATGACTTGTATATATCATATAGGTTTCATTCAAAAAAAAAAAACCTCTAAAAGATCGTAACTTTCTAATTTTTAATAGAATTTACGCAAACAACATAACAAATTAAATGTTTAAGATCTCGCATAAGCATTTATGGACGAAAAATACAAAACGTTCATTTTCCATTTATATACAAGTTCAAATAAAATTAAATTCTAAAAACATAATTATAAATTATAATTGAAATGTAATAAACTCTAATTGTGATTAATACATTAATTAGGATATAATAAATCCTAAAATATATACTTTACAATTGAATTAGTGAACCAATTATAGTGAATTAATTTAATTATTTTTATGTGATGACTCAAGCACTCCCCCCACGCTAACCTATGTGCTCGCTCAACCATTAATTTTTTCAAAATAAATATATACTATAAATGAAATTAATAACCCCCGAAATAAAAATACTATGCATCGGTCAAATCCATGAACATCAACTACACAATATAAAAACAACACAAAAGCATGCTAAAGCATCCCATATTATATACGTATTAATAAAACAATGGTTGGTAGTATATACTTAAACGTGTCAATCAAGATATAGTTATCATGGGAGCTCTTGATTTACCTTAAAATCGAGGGAAACAACGCTAAGCACGCCTTTTGCTTAAACGCCAAGAATTTGGTTCGTGATATCTGTCGTAAAGTGGTTCAATGCGCTCTTGTCTCTTGCGCTTGCTCATTTTCGTAGGATTCGACACTTTGAAGAATCTTGGGGCTAGTTCAACCAGCCACTTTGGATCTATCACAGTTACCTCGCACATATACTCCTTAGTCGTCATCACCAATTCGTGGTATATAACCCAGTCGGGTTGTCTTTGGAACAAACCACTGCGCGGATGTATATAAACCGGCTGGTTCTCAACAAGCGTTCTATACCCTTCTTGTGGATCCTTCCTCGCAACATGGAAAAAGAAACCAGCAGCAATCGCCTTGCATATTTTTGAAAAGTTCTTGCCAGCACTCACTACATCCAATTTGAACCTGTCAATGGAGAGCATGAATTAGAAACTCGACTATATACATGCATTGCAAGAGGCTTACGGTAATAAGAAATGACTCATGTTATATCAACCAAAAAACATATAAACAACAGAAGACGACATATTGAGGCAGCAGTAATAATAAGAATAGAGTTACGTACTTGTCCATGAAGGAGAGAAGCTGCTTCCTCACATCCTGTGCCTCCCTCAATGATCGTAAATGAACAAAATTCTCAAAGCACCATGGACCCGAGAAATTTTTTGCTTTCCATGCCTCAAAAACAGCAAGTAGAGTCAAATGGTCTCCTTCAGGCTGGAAAAACTTGGCTCTTTTCTGATCTGCTCGAGCTTGTTTTTCCCGTGGCCGGTAGAATATATTTCCAGTTTGAATCATTGCAATAATGGTCAGGATCTCATCACTGCAGCCAAGATCCACACTAGCGATAAGCATTTTGGACAGCGGAGGATCCATTGGAAATTCTGCCATTTTCTTACCTAGCTTAGTAAGCAGACCCTCTTCATCTAGAGCTCCTAAACTGTACAGCTGCTCCATGGCGGAAATGAGAGCCTGAGGTGTTGGGGGATCCATGAAATCAAAAGATAACAGATCATTAATGCCCATAGCTTTCAAGTTAAGAGTAGTCATTCCAAGATTAATCCTCTGTATCTCTGGAATTGAAGTGGGAGGCATCTCATTGTGGAATGCACTTTCTGTATAAAGGCGATAGCACTTTCCTGGTCCTGTACGACCAGCCCGCCCTGCTCTTTGTTTGGCAGATGCTTGTGAAATTGGAGTTATCACCAGTGAGTCAAGCCCTTGTTTAGGATTATAGACGTTTTGCTTGGCAAAACCAGGATCAATAACATAAAATATGCCTCAATAGTCAAAGAAGCTTCTGCTATATTGGTAGCAACAACTACTTTCCTCTTTCCTGGAGGGGCAGGATCAAAAATTCTGGACTGCATTTCACTAGCCTGAGCACCATATACAGGCAAAATAATAAGCTCGGGAACATTTTTGCCTAAACTCTTCATTCTCTCATAGAGACATTGACAAGCATAATCAATCTCTTCCTGACCAGTCAAGAACAGAAGTACATCACCTTCGGGTTCAGACAAGTGAATTTGTAACACGGTGATCAGTGCTGCATCCAGGTAATCACTTTCCGGCTGCTTCGTGTAAAGTATTTCTACTGGAAAAGTTCTCCCTGGAATGGTGAAGATGTTGCAGTTGAAAAAATATCTAGAGAACTTCTCCGCATCCAAAGTTGCAGACGTGACAATCAGCCGAAGGTCAGGTCTCCGTTTTACAAGTTGCTTCAATAATCCAAAAAGGACATCTGTACTAATGGTCCTCTCATGAGCTTCATCAAGCATTATCACCGAGTACTCAGACAAATCTTCGTCAATCAGAATCTCCCTGAGAAGTATACCATCTGTCATGTACTTGATTACAGTCTCTGGACTAGTGCGATCCTCAAAACGGATTGCATATCCAACTTCTTCACCCAGACGACAACCGAATTCCTCAGCAACTCTGTTGGCCACAGACGTTGCAGCTACCTTCCGAGGCTGAGTGCATCCAATTTTACCCTTAGTAATGTAACCTGCCTCAGCGAGATACTGAGTTACTTGTGTTGTCTTGCCTGAGCCCGTTTCACCAATAACAACCAGGACCTGATTCTCATGACAAGCCTGAACAAGTTCCTTCTTCAACTTATAAATGGGTAAACTTTGTCTCTGTTTCTGAATGGAAAGCTTTGATCTTTGTCCGAAAGTTGGAGCTTTGCCATATGCATCCTTCATCCACTCAGGCATGTCATATGCAGACAAGCCAACACCTCTCAGTTCCTGAGCAAGATGCCTCTCGCCTGTTTCTGGCATCGGGTCTTCCCAAGGCCGATTCAGATCCTTTGGAATGGAATCAAGCATGGTTCGTTGTTGTTGCTCCCTAACTTCCCTTCTTTCCTTTATCAGAGCTGATTGAAGTGCTGCTGCACGGCTCAAAGACCCCTCAGGATTCTTGAATATCTTGACAGGAGACATGTCATTAGAGTACCTACTACTTTGAACCTGCAAAAAAGAAAGCTCATCATCGTTCAATTCAATCTCAAGCTCCTCTTCTTCCTGATGGAGCATCCCATCTCCATCTTCATCCAACATAGGATAGTCCTTTACACTCATAACACCAGAAGCAATCAGTTGCTTAGCCTCCCATCTCTCAGGCGAACTCATCCTCTTCAGTGGTCTTCGTGATGGCACAGCATCAACTTCCTCGGTTATCCTTATCCCTGACAGACCAATCCTACTCCCCATCCCTCTACCATCATTCCTACTTGAAGGGTTGGTCATCAATCCATCAGCCGTATCACTGCTTTTCAAGGGCAACAAATCTTTTCCATTATTCTGATCCACATCCCTCATAGACAAACTCAAATTACTTCCACTAACCGAGATAACTTTCACATAGACCTCTTGATCATGCTTCACCACATCCTTTGCATTTGTAATCCTCCTAGTTGCCATCCGGGATACATGTACCTGCCCCTCTTTCCCTCTAAAATCATGAAACTGAACAAAACAACTTTTTTCCATCACCTTTGAAACCCTTCCCTTATAGACTTTGTACAATTCCGGCATATCCGACTTCCCCATCTCTTTCCTCTTATCATCCCTTTCTTCAGCATACTCATTCCTCCAATTCCTATCCCTGCCACCGTGCCTTTGCCTGCCTCTCTCATCCCCATCAGCTCTTCTTTCCTCCCTACCTCTATGTCTGCCTCTCTCATGTTTAGCCCTTTCCCTGCCCCTCTCTCTCCTATCACCATCCCTATCCCTATTCCTGTACATATCTTCTTGCAATCTCCTTCGACTTCTCGCTTCCTGTTCAATCTTCAGAGCTGAAAAGTCAGAATCATCTCCCTCCTTCCTACCCTTGTCCGATTTCGACTTCTGGTTGGGCGGCAAAATCGCGTGAATAATGGTAAGAAGGGAGCGGAAGAAATAACGGGGGATCTGAGTTCCGATCTCCTTAAATTTGACATGGAATTCGTCGACCGTCTCGCAATTCCTACCCATCTCCATGATGAACTCCGCCACCACTTTATCCCCACACTCTAACCCTAGATGGTTTTCCAGTTCCGTACATACTTTGGAAACTAACGACAAATACTCTAGCTTCTTCAGCCCATCATCGCCCTCGCTTTCTGCCCTCATCGCCGAAGACGCTTCAAACTGTATAAATCTGCAGAAATAATCTGTAAATCTAAATCAACATATTATCAAATTCTGCTTGTAAATCTGTGAATAGATATATATTCATATGCCTTTTATAAACATATAATCTTAGGGTTTTCTTTGAGGATTGCCGACTTAGATAATATTATATTATTAATAAATAATAAGAATACGTTAAGTATGTATTATTTCTTTAACGAAAAATCCCAAGAATCATCTACAATATCTCCCTAACGAAAAATCCCAGATTCTTCGCATAAGGCTGTGAATTAAATCATGCAAAATGTGCAAATTATACAAGTAACATTTTTTAAGAGATGAATTAATTATTCATGACAAAAACTCATCATTTTCAACAAAATGCATGAATGACACGTGATGAGTGCTTTGTACCATTGTGCTTGATAAAATTTACCCATAATAAATTGCGTTAATATGAAAAAACAGTCATTATTTACTAAGTAAATAATATAAATATTCACTTTTTAAAAATATATTATTTCTAGTCTTTTAGGATGTGAATATACATTTATATCCTAAGTAATAATAAATAATTTCTAACATTAATTATTTCTTAACATAAAAACACCATAATATATTAACAAAAAAAATTATGGATGATGATTTCAGAATCTATTTTTTATACTCTAAAAAAAATATATCTTTCACCATCATTCTACGTTAAATTCTCAGAAGTCATACTACCGGGTTTTTGTTGTCGTCTTTTGTTGTTGTAGTTGTCGTCTTGTTGTTGTTGTCGTCTTCTGTCACTGATGTTGCTGGAGACAAAAATTACAAGATTCAACCGTCGTCTCTGTTAAGGTTCAAACGCCCTCATTGCTGAATAATTATGGATGATGATTTCAAATAATCTCATCCTCATAATGAATACACGAGTACACGAGCCCAACAACACGAGTTGTCCTAGTCGTATTCTCGTGCATTAGTTTAATAATGATTTAATACACGAATACACAACTAGTTCAATATGACACTTCAAAAATAACTCATACACGAAAACACGATTAGGATCGTTCGTGTATACGTACAGCAGTTGATCATTAAACTGATACACGACTGCATGAGTATGCCTACTCGTGCACTAGTTAAAAAATGCATAGATACACGAGTGTATGGATTTGTTAATTCATGTCCTCGTGCAACAATTAAAAATGAGATATTGCACGAGTTTACAAATAAATTGTTGCACAAATAAACTCCAATACTCGTGTACCGAAAGAAATTAATTCGTGCACTAAAAAACATTCAATTTTTTCACTCATTCCAAAAAAAGATTCAAAAAACTTAAATATCTAGATCGATAAAAAAGAGTGCAGATCCATAAATATCATATACATTTTACCGCAAAAAACAACACGCACGATGTCAACAAAAAATTTAAAAAATCTCAAATTCACAAAGAATCTCTAACTTTTGATATTGCAACAGATAATTTATTGTTAAAACGGAGATTAGAGAGAGGAAGAATCGTGATAATTTTTAAATATCATAGCTTGATGATCTTCACCAATGGTAGTTTTGTTTCAATTAATAAAACAGAGATTGAAAAATGAGAGAACGTCATTTGTAGAGGCAAGAGAGAGAAAATCAAATCTTTTTCTTAATAGTATTGATATATGAATATAGATATACATAAATAATAATTCTTAATAATAAATATGGAATTAAGGGTATTATAGTATTTTTTTTAATGATAATGGCTAGAAACATTACTTTTTTAAAAATGTGACTATTTACATTATTTATTAAGTAATAATGACTATTTAAAAATTTCTCTCTAATAAATTTGATATACATTAAGCATGTGAGTTGGACTTGGAGTCAAATATCATAGACTAATTTACCCGAGTCTTCAAAATAAAATCTTATTTTTATCTATATATTATATTGGACAAATTACACTCTGATACTTATATTTTTTATTCTTTTAAAGAAAATAATTCTTTATTTTAAATTAACAAAATAGTAGATAACTTTTCAAATATTTTGTAAATTTAATATTTAATCAATTTTTTCGACACGAAAATCCTACATAATTAACTATATTTTAAGATCTATACTTACATAGCTGCGTTAAAAATTTCACTCTTAGAGCAACTCCAAGAGTTCTCTTTGCTGCTCGGTAAACATTAAATGTGGTGTGAATGAGTTAATTTCTTTCCTCCAACAGAATGATTTCCTGCTCGACAATTTGGGGGTGTGAACAGCGCCTTGGCCAAACAATCGAGATACTCTTCCCTCTCGGCATTTCAATTCCTTTTTTTTTCATTAGATGCAAAGTAAATTTATTTGGTTAATTTTTTTTTCTATTAGATTTCTTTCAATTGTTTTAAAATAATTTTATACATTGATTAAGTAAATAATATTACATTAATTTAAACATATAATTAAATACAAAATATATAGTTAATTAAATAGAAATACATAAACATTTCAATAACAATACAAAGCCATAAATATTTTACAATAAACAATACAAATACATAATTAATAAAAATACAAACATAATACAATAAGAGTAAAATATTAAAAATACAACACAATTATTTTAGCTAATAATCCCCTGAACAACTTCCGGATTCAGATCCTGCATCCGAAATATCTGGAAAATAACTTCCATAGTTGAAAGTGTTATTTGGTAGGGCAGACTGGTTGGATTGTTCACGCCTTTGTGCCAAAATTTTGTTTGTTCTTGTTCAAACAAAGTACATGCGTTTAGTAAGATTAGAAATCAAATTTGTATCAAGCATTAAAATTTTGTTTCCTGTTTCCCATTTTCTTACTTCAGTAGTTTACTGTTGAGCTTAAATTCTTCTCAATTGTATCTTCATATCGTGATCGTTTTATGCAGATGAAGTCTCAAATAATTCTCGAAGTTTTTGATTATTTTCTCTAATTTCTTCTACAACAATAGACAAGTCTTCACCCTTCTAGAAGGTTAGGTGTAGAATGGTTAGGTGTAGAAGGTTAAGTGTAGAATGGTTAAGTATAGAATGCACCTTATTTAAGAAATGTGCATTATCAATCATTCTACATTCTATCTACCAATTGTCTTCTCTAGAAAATGAATCTCAATTTCTTTAGCTCTGATACTCCAAACTCATCTGACAATGACCTTGAAAATTTGGTAGATAGCTATAATATTGATCAAATGATATTTCAACAAATTTCCAACAACAACCGTCTTCTAGCATTAATTCTCAATAACCAAAATACCATACATATCTATGGAGGTTCCGTTCCTGATCATAGAACAATCCATCGTGATCGAGAAGGAGCCGCTCAATGCATTTTCAATTATTATTTTCTGAAAATCCAACATATTTCGAAGATATGTTTCGTAGGTGTTTTTGAATGTCTCGAAATTTATTTCTTTGTATTGTTGATGCTGTCAAAAATCATGATGGTTACAAAAATTAAATAATTCGATAACAAAAATTAAATCAATAGTAAAGAGTATAAAAAGTGAATATTCCATTGTAGAGTGAAATGTAGAATGATGTTGTTGGAGATGAAAATTGAAAATCGGTGACTTTAATTCTACAGTAATATAGAGTTAACTATATTCTGGTGAAAATTGTTGGAGATGCTCCTAGACGTCTCAATCCAGCACAGAAAAATTCATGCTCACTCAAATCAATAGTAAAGAGTATAAAAAAGAAATATTCCGTTGTAGAATGAAATGTAGAGTAATATTATTGGAGATGAAAATTGAAAATCGATAACTTTAATTCTATAGTGATATAAAGTTAACTATATTCTGGTGAAAATTATTGGAGATGTTCCTAGACATCTCAATCTAGCACTGAAAAATTCATGCTCACTCAAATATTGCTTCTTGTCTGAAGTTGTTCGCTATCAAGAAGAGACTTCCTTCCAAAAATGGAAGAAAAGATGTGCAAAAATAAATGTGTTTTAAAATAGGAAATAAATTCATTTTCGAAAATATAGTTCATCATCGTCAACAACACGTGGATATTTACTTTAGAAATACTTCTAAACCATCTAAATGAATGACGGCTCCAGTGGGTTCCCTTAACCAAGCCACTGCCTATGAGTTGTCGGCTCATTCTTCAACAGGCACGCGGTCAGAGCCCTGGCCTGGCATGGCCCCTCTCCACTACTTGGGAGCTTACGGTTTCATGTTATATTTCACTTCCCGATGGGGGGTTCTTTTCACCCTTCTCTCACGGTACTACTTCGTTATCGGTCACCCAGAAGTATTTAGCCTTGCAAGGTGGTCCTTACTGATTCACACAGGATTCCACGTGTCCAATGCTACTCAGGTCAGAGCGTAAGCTAGTGATGCTTTCGGCTACTGAATTTTGGCCATCTAGGGTGCAACATTCAACTGCTTCGCCTAGCAGCACAACACTTATATTGCTCTCCCACAACCCCGTTTTCACAGCTTAGGCTGCTCCCATTTCGCTCGCCGCTACTACGGGAATCGCTTTTGCTTTCTTTTCCTCTGGCTACTAAGATGTTTCAGTTCGCCAGATTGTCTCTTGCCTGAATTGTGGTGCAATTTTAGTTCAAATTATGTTTTTTTGTAATTATGAAAAATTGGGCTGAAATTCTAGAAATTTAGTTGAAGTTCTTAACCCGCACCAAACAGGGAGCGCATGCCTCGTCGGTAAAACTTGGTGTTCTTATCTACGCGTTGAACATGCGTACCACATTTGGACGCAGGTCGTGCGTAAGTAATAACATTAAGTTTCATTTTTAACCAAAGCGAACACAAATCACAAATTCACAATATATTTCACAATTAAGTTATATATAGAGTTCAAAATAAATTCAACACATTAAATATTACTTTATTCCACTCCAACCCGAAAAGGACAAGGAAATATAAGAAAATTGGCAACATCTCACCGATGTCAATGTTGACCGGTGATGGTGCCAAAGCCGCTCCGTACCCAACGCCAATATTTTTGCAGAGAGAATAATAATTTTTCTCTTTTTTTTTTTATATTTTTCTGTGTGTGTGTGTGTTTTATGTCTAGCCAATGACATTTTGGTCCAAAGTAGCTAAAATAAATAAGTTTAAAAATTAGTGTCTAAAATAAGTTTTTCAAAAATTTGACGAAGTATAAAAATGGGAGTTGAAGAAGTTGAAATCGACTTACAAGATTCTCCTAATCCATACAAAAATGGTTTCCGGACAGTATCTCCAAGAGCCATCTGAGAGAGGAACTTCAATATTCTAACCATACACAGTTTAATCTCGTATTTCATTTCACCGCTAATAATATCATAGCGTACACCGTAAATAAAACACAAGATTCCAATGGGGGCATCCATCACCCACAAGACAACATCTTGACTGCTCATTCTTTTTTGTAAAGTCGATAGAACTGAAGAACAACACAAGTGTGATGGTGATCTTACAACAATAGATATTTGATCCCATCAGTCATCATGCGAAGTGAGAAATTTCTCAATGAAGCCTAATTTGCCAAGTTTCAAAGAGATAAAAACAAATGGAAGTAAATAGGCTTCCATATATAAGTCCAGAAATTAACTAACCTATTTGGAGACTTCTTCACTCTACTGCAAGCCTTCCTTTATGAAACGCAGAACTACTGAAGCTAACTCGTCTTGATGTGAAGAAAACTTGTGATCAGCTCCTTCAATTATTTCCAACTGGTGATTTGGTATGATCTTTGCAAATTCTAGTGCATCGTCTACTAGGATCACGTCATCTGCTGATCCATGAACTGTCAACACCCTGTATATTGCACGTTTCGAAAACTTAGCACAATTTTTCTGGTTGTTACAACTTCAACTATGCTAATGACAAGCCATAATAAATTTGTCTTCGATGTTGCTATATAAGCTCAAAGGAAGCCATAACCTCATGAAAAAATGTGGGAGAATCCTACTCTTAAGCACAACCAGCCCATATTCAAGCTTAATTATGTGAAATATAATGAGACGTGCTCAAAATTGGGGTGATATGAGATCACACACACAGTGGATTTCCAGAAGTCCCCAGTACTCCAGCAGAATGTTGAGAAACATACGAGAAATGTTTAGTATATAAATTTAACATCATACTGACCTGCAATTATTGTCAATTGAAAGGCATGCTTCATGCATGTTTGTATTCAGTCGCTCCAATAAACTCTTTTCTGTGACTCGATAATTTACAGCTCCTACAAAAATAGAGGATACAAAAGACTTCATTTAGCATAGAAACTCTCATGCTGGCAGAGGGGAGGAAATACTATTGGGACTATGCGTATTCCATAACATTCTTAAAGAAGTGTTAGCCTATTTTCATTTTTGAGCACATATATATCTTACTAATGTAAGCAACAAATCAGATAAATTACTAAAGATGAAGTTCCTAAAGCAATCCCCTCCCCCATTATGAAATTGAATAGCACTGTTTGACCTAAACCAGAAATGGGTGAATATGTTCCCAATGTAATAGGATAAGAAGACTGGAGACCGAGAAATTTTAGTAGATGCTCTCAATGTAATCGTTAAGAATTTCAAATCCACTGCACTAACTTGGATATTTTTTTCTGTTATAATACAAATCCTTTATAGCAATCAATATGGCATCTCTCTTCTAACCATTGTTATATTTTTTTAAAGCCGACAAATACTGTAACTATATAAAGTTCCAGGAAACGCCTCTGTGCTTTTTCAGGTACTGCTGTATTTATGTTTCACAGGTCACACTCCACTCCCTTTTCATAGTGAATGCTAAGCAATAACATGAAGAGAACTATCCATCTTGAAGAAGTTTTGTCCTTAAGTTCGAAACATCTAGAAAGGACTAAAGACCCTGTTAAAGTAGCAAAGTGTTTATCTGACATAACTGAACGAAAAAGTTGCAATTTTTTAGCCTTTTGAGGTAAACAGAACTTCTACTGACTCCAATACCAAACCACAGAGAATTCAGAAATATTGATGTATTAAAATAAACATGTTGGCATTACATCACAAGACAAGATAAGAACTGGCAGATAGTAAACTTGCGAAAAAGATAAGACACAATATCAAGCAAATTGATGCTGGAATTAGGGTCATGGTTTCCAGACTTATTGAAAACTTCAGCATGCGTTATTAAAAAGGTAAATGCAAGTGATACCTGTTTTAGTTTTCACATCAATGTACCCATCCTTCTTCACCCTTTCCACATAATTTTCACCTAGGCGTTTTTCAATGCCACTTTTGAGATCATAACGGCCAGCGACATTTACAACGGCACCTATGTCATGATACTTAGATGCATAAAGGAGGACAACACTGCCACCTGCAATATGCAGAAACAGGAGAAGTGCAGAAATCAATTGGTGAGCAAATGGAAGCAACTGCAAAACAAGTGTTCAACAATGTAACATATCAAAATGGAGACACAAGCGTGCGCATGACGGGGCCATGATTAACCAGAAGCAACCGTTCAAATTAATTTGGTTACTGGATTTCTTGATAGGCTTCAAACCTTAGGTTAAATATATAGTGGCCAGTGAGCTAGCGGAGGATTAACCTAGGATTTTATCCAGAGACTATTCCCTTAACTCTATCAATTAGTCTCCCCAACTTTTGTCTTGCCTACAGGTATGCAATTGACTCGCCACCGACTGAGGGTTTATCCAGAGACTATTCCACCCACTAAAGTGCGTTCATATTATGAGCCAGACTCAAGTATTTCAAACTCATCCCATAATTGGACATGACAGTCTTATCTTAGTCGCAATTTTTGGTCCATCTCAAATAAATTTAGCTATGGCATACCTTTACTATGCCCAAGAACACCCACTGTCACACGGTTTACTCCGTTAAAGTATTCCACGATAGCTCTTAAATCTTCCACCTCACCTGAGTAGTTACCATACTCAAAGGGGCCTTCACTTTCCCTGCAATATCACTAATAACATGAAACCAAGAAATCTGAAATGATGATGATGGAGAGTAAAAAGATATGGTAAGACTGATAAATGATTATTATAGACGAGAGATTAGGGGAAGACCACACATTGCACATAAGAAAATTTGAAACTTATTATAACTGGCTAAAGTGCTGCATTGTGCTCTAATTGAAGGATAACCAGTTATAGATTACCACCACCATAAAGCTCTAGTTTGACAAAAGTAGGTTATCAAACATAAAATGTGCTTCCTCAAGGAAAATTATAGCTGATATTTTATAAAATTGATGTAGCTTTCCCAATTTCGAGGTACTTTTCACACAAATCACTAAAAATAGTAATTTTAGACGTTTGTTAATTCTGGTTTCCAATCGTTCCACTTGTGTATTTCAGAAGAAAACATAGAAAGATTGAAAACCCCCTAATATCAGTATATCTATGGAAAGAACATATTGATGATTTTTTTTTTTTTTTGGAAATTTAAATTTTATTTGCTGATGTTTTCAGCACTTGTCTCATTGATGCATAAGATAATTGGGTTCCAATTAGGGCTCTACCATAAATAACCATTTTCTGCATGATACTTTACAATAATGAAGGATAATAGAATACTTGCTCTGTCAAGCAAAACTACATTCTGCATCAAATAGGTCTTCTTTATCTGCTAATATAATGCATTGTCATTCGAAAAATTCAGAACTTTAGTCAGTCCATAAACTGTCCATATAACATTTTTCCCATTCAAAGTTCCACATACCATAAATCTACACCAATGCTAAAATAACTTCAGATAAACAATGAAAAGAGGCCATATAACTTATTTAGGTCATTCAAGAAATATCGACTCTCTTGCTTTTTTTATCTGAAGCGCACTAATAGCTAAATCATCAATCTTTATACAACTTCATGAGAGCTGGACATCCACTTTTGCCTCAGTCTAAGAGTACATATTGCCTAGGATGTGATATTAACCTATTTGCTTAAGAAATGTGTTGCATTAGAACAAGAAAAGCAGCCAAATATGGAAGCAAGTATGAACTTCTTCATTGCACTAAGACAGGATAAACAGCAAGCTAAAACATTTCTGCGAGTTGGTTTTTCAGAATCATTCTGTCAGTAAATATTATACGACATAACGACAAAAATGCAGATATCCAATGTATTATGAACTTACCCATTTCCAGAAAAATCAAAACGAAATGCGCTAATTCCTTCATTTTCCAAAGCAACAGCAAGGTTTACCATGGTGTTGCTCTCCTGAAGATGAAAAGATTAGAAATGACCCAGTAAATTTGGCAAAGCCAGCTGCCTGTCCGGGTTATAGGTCAAATCAGAAAAGTTCTTCACACATCATAATGAGAGGTACGATACAGTTTTACGCGGTAACACTGCAGCATCTATCCCGATAAGAGGCCCTTTTTTCACAATAAACCTTCTAGCTTAGTGCTATCACTCACTCTTGTAAAAGTGTTCTGGGGTTATTGCTACACAGTTTTTATTGTAGAAAAAAAAAAGAAATTTGGTGTAATTAAATTTGACATGGCCGCCGGACTAATACTTGCATTCTGCCATCTGCAACCCAAAAAGACGTAGCAAAGGTATTATCAAAAAATCATTATGTTGAAAGATTTCCAACTGCACCGCCATCTTTTCTTGGTGCTTTGATTCTGCAAGATTCTTGAGTTGATGGAACCTCCAGATTCCGAAACAAAATGGGCTTTCGTTTCCAAATATCAGGCTCGATCGAGTTGGAAGAATTGTTGTTTCCTAATTGTCACCCACAGCATGGTTAATCTTTGTTTCAACATCTTCCAGTGAAGATCTATGTTGATTGTTGATAGAACTTAGCTATTCCATCGGCTATGTGAGGTTGCTTAGAAATCCCATTTCTTGATTTGCTGGAAAATTGAATCCCATTAAAAAACTATTTTGTGTAGAAAAATAAAAGTTGAAAGAAGGGTTGAAGAAATGGCGGCGTCGGAGGCGGCATATGATGAATCGGCGAAAGTGGAGAACTGGTTGTGGAATAGAGCGGTGGACCGAGAGGAATGAAGCCTGGGAAAAATGAGTTCAATCTGTGGCTGGTGAGACTCTGTTGACGATCCGTTTGAGTGGTGTACACGTGGATATCACATGGTGCCACTATCAGTTTAATATAACCGGATTTTAACCGATGTTATAATTACAAAACAATGTAAGTTGGTGTTGTAGAGATAACTTTTTAAAATTCATGTTAAAAATCAGAATTCGTGTAAAGTACGTGAAGCCTAAAAGAAATTACTCTATTTCTTAAGGGAAGTTCATTGTATAGAAATCATTTCCAGATTTTAGCATCGATATACTACAAGATTCAGCAGAATATAGATATTCCTATCCAAAGAGGTGAACAATCAATGAGATATAGTATGAAACTGGTAAGGTAATCAATAATTAAATTTTGATAAAACATTTTACAACAGATCAAACCAAAGGAGCTTACCAACCTTTGAGGCACGGAAACCATGGCCTAAAACTACAAGGTTTGTTGATCCAGTGTCATGCAACACACCAATAAGTTTTTGACCCTGCTTGTTCGGTATTGTTATTCTCTGCTGCATACCTGCTGAAACATTGCAGTTCATATGCACGAACCAGCAAAGAATCAAAGTCCAGAAGGTTTTTCAGTGATTGCTGGTATGTCATAGTTTAACATTATCAAAATCTTTCTGTTAGGATGGTGAAGTTGTAGGATATAGATATTCTGCTTCAAAATGCAAGGTAAAATATTTCTTTTAATATTATTACACAAGGATATTTGTTATCCAAGTAAATTTCACTAACCTACGGAAAATCATTGAAGGGGAAGGCAAAGCTGATCAAGACATTATATGTTTGTGAAGATTCTGAAGATGGATAGACTCCTACAACAACTATTGAAGGCAAAGGGAAAGTAATATAAACTGCAGCCTCAGAAAAAGGGGGACCTTAGGCAAGATCAAGCTAGATGAAAGGTATTTCAAAATCTATACAAGCTCACGAGTTCTTTTAAGTAATAAGGATTCTGTTTCAGATAATGATGATCAACTTTATGGATGCACAAACGCTCTGGTAGTGAATGTCAATCAAGGTTCTTACCAGTAAGTGTGAAACAAACTGGTCCTAATTCGCACAGCTTATCAAACAACTATACAGTCTATACTATGTTCAGTGTCCAGAGTCAGCAATCACAGTTATAGTGGACATAACATAGCATTTGCCCGAGTCCGAACTGCTCATAGTCATACCACGCTTAACAAATACCAGACCAAAATAAAGACATTATGAAAGTTATGGCAAGTGCACTAACAAATCCTAACACAAAGCCCCCCCTTGAAGCACAGCAAGATACAATACTCTGCCAAGAACAAACAACAGGATTGCATTCCAGATAGACACCCCTAACCTTCTTAGCCTGATCCTACTAAATAAAAACAATCACTACCACGTTGAAGCGGTAAGAAAATTGATGACATATAAGCTGGGATATCAATTCATTATCTAAATAATACGTTTTGGAGATTTTCCTACTTCCATTCCATTCTACACAACGACATTCATACAATTAGAACAATCATTTATCAACAAGGTCTGTTCTACACAAACCAACCAACCTTCAAGTACTTCACTCGCTCAGTCTACAACTGCATAACTATATACCGACGCTAATAGTTCATTAAATAAACAAAAAACACAAACGTTTAAAAACCCAAATTGATTATTTCACACATTTGGGTAAAACTCGGTCCATTCATTGAAAGTTGCAATTTTTCTTACCTGGGTTTCCAGCTACGACGAGGTTGGTTCTGAACTTGATTCGCGAAGAAAATATGACTCGCTCAAATGTATAAGGATTCTTGTTGGGGATTGATAAATTCGTGAGCATCAAATTCGAATTCATCACCGTATTTTAATTTAGGAAATTATATGTTAATTTATAGTGGGAATTGAAATTTAGGTGCTACAAAAGCCTTGAGCCCATGTTATCATATAATTATATTTGACAAATATACGATAAGGTGTATACTTTTGTCCGCCAACTTGGGCCGCATTTGTCTGATCATCAAATCCATTATTCAATTGAAGCATTTTCACATCTTTTTTTTTTTCTTCTTTTTTGAAGAGAGATAATTCAACTGAAGTATTCTTAATGCAGTGCTTGTCGAGCTCATTGCAAGTGAACTTCTCAATGATGAGTGAGTTTCTTGTGAGACAATCTCATTCAACAAATTTCACATAAAAGAAATCATGTGCTAAGTAATAATACCCTACTCAATGTAATTAAACATCAATAAAACGTTGAAATTTGATTCAGGAATTAAATTTTCAAACTTTGATCTAGGAAACCATCACACGTTTTTTTTTTTGCGTACAAAATGGCTTAATTGGAAGATGACAAAGTCCATCATCTGTTGACCTGCCAATTTTATAGCCTGCTAATATCGCATCTCTTACCACACTGGCTACGTCGGTCAAATCCAAGAACATGCTAAAAGAATCCACACTCATGTATGTATAGGTCAAACAATACCGTTTCAATCAAGATAGATGCAGGGAGAGAGAGAGAGAGAGAGAGAGAGAGAGAGAGAGATTAACATATAACGGTTTCACAGAAACTATAATCAATACGGGATACCATAATTTTGCAATCCGTCAGCTTTATACAAACTTTGGAATATCTGCTGCTCAAGTTTTGGCTGTTCCAGCAAGAAAGAGCATATCTCTTGACAAGACTCTGAAAAACTAAGCAGCAAAAATGGCAAACAAGACTAAGCACGCCTTTTGCTTAAACGCCAAGAATTTGGTTCGTGATATCTGTCGTAAAGTGGTTCAATGCGCTCTTGTCTCTTCCGCTTGCTCATTTTCGTAGGATCTGAAACTTTGAAGAATCTTGGGGCTAGTTCAACCAGCCATTTTGGATCTATCACAGTTACCTCGCGCATATACTCCTTAGTCGTCATCACCAGTTCGTGGTAAATAACCCAGTCGGGTTGTCTTTGGAACAAAGCACTGCTCGGATGTATATAAACCGGCTGGTTCTCAACAAGTGTTCTATATCCTTCTTGTGGATCCTTCCTAGCACCATGGAAAAAGAAACCAGCAGCAATCGCCTTGCGTATTTTTGAAAAATTCTTACCAGCACTCACAACATCCAGTTTGTACCTGTTAATGAAGCAAGAATTAGAAACGCGGTTTCTACATGCAAGAGGCATGCGATCAATTACCATGACATAATCAGAGAGCATGAAGTCAAGGGTTTTAAACTAAGGCATATAAAGTAACAAGAAATGACTTTAAGGTAATTAAAGAAAGCATTGAATCAACATAGAATCTCTCTTTTGCATATAAGAAGACCAAGAAATAAAATGTACACGAAACTTTCCAAGAAAGTGAGCCTATTCAGACAAGTTTCGGGGTCATTCAAAAGCAAGATGAATAATCAAAGATCGCTACATTCATACAGCTACGGGAAACCTATAAAGAACCAACAGGTGAATGGAATTTAACAACATTTCAAGACCACATATTGTCCACACTTGTGTTATATCAACCAAAAAACAATTAAAATAACAGAATACTACATAAAGGCAGCCGGAACAAAAAGTGGAATAGAGTTACGTACTTGTCCATGATGGAGAGAAGCTGCTTCCTAACATCCTGTGCCCTCCTCAATGATCTTGACTGAACAAAATTCTCGAAGCACCATGGACCCGAGAAATTTTTTGCTTTCCATGCCTCATAAACAGCAAGTAGAGTCAAATGGTCTCCTTCAGGCTGGAAAAACTTTGCTCTTTTCTGATCTGCTTGTGCTTGTTTTTCTCGTGGTCGGTAAAATATATTTCCAGTTTGAATCATGGCAATAATAGTCAGGATCTCATCACTGCAGCCAAGATCCACGCTAGCAAGAAGCATTTTGGATAGCGGAGGATCCAATGGAAATTCAGCCATTTTCCTACCCAACTTTGTAAGAAGACCCTCTTCATCTAGAGCTCCTAAACTGTACAGCTGCTCCATGGCAGAAATGAGAGCCTGAGGTGTCGGGGGATCCATAAAATCAAAAGACAACAGATCATTAATACCCATAGCTTTCAAGTTAAGAGTAGTCATTCCAAGATTAATCCTCTGTATCTCTGGAATTGACGTGGGAGACATCTCATTGTGGAATGCACTTTCTGTATAAAGGCGATAGCACTTTCCTGGTCCTGTACGACCAGCACGCCCTGCCCTTTGTTTGGCAGATGCTTGCGAAATTGGAGTTATCACCAGTGAGTCAAGCCCTTGTTTAGGATTGTAGACGTTTTGCTTGGCAAAACCAGGATCAATAACATAAAATATGCCATCAATAGTCAAAGAAGCTTCTGCTATATTAGTAGCAACAACAACTTTCCTCTTTCCTGGAGGCGCAGGATCAAAAATCCTGGACTGCATTTCACTAGGTAGGGCACTGTATACAGGTAAAATGATAAGCTCAGGAACATTTTTACCTAAACCCTTCATTCTCTCATAGAGGCATTGACAAGCATAATCAATCTCTTCTTGACCAGTCAAGAACAGAAGTACATCACCTTCAGGTTCAGACAAGTGAATCTGTAACACAGTGATCAGTGATGCATCTAGGTAATCACTTTCCGGCTGCTTGGTGTACAGTATTTCTACTGGAAAAGTTCTACCTGGAATGGTGAAGATGTTGCAGTTGAAAAAGTATCCAGAGAACTTCTCCGCATCCAAAGTTGCAGATGTGACAATCAGACGAAGGTCAGGTCTCCGTTTTACAAGTTGCTTCAATAATCCAAAGAGGACATCTGTATGAATGGTCCTCTCGTGAGCTTCATCAAGCATTATCACTGAGTACTGAGACAAATCTTCATCAATCAGAATCTCCCTCAGAAGCATACCATCTGTCATGTACTTGATCACAGTCTCTGGACTAGTGCAATCCTCAAAACGGATTGCATATCCAACTTCCTCACCCAGACGACAACCAAATTCCTCAGCAACTCGCTTGGCCACAGACATTGCAGCCACCCTACGAGGCTGAGTGCATCCAATTTTCCCCTTAGTAGTGTAACCTGCCTCTGCCAGATACTGTGTTACCTGCGTTGTCTTGCCTGACCCCGTTTCACCAATAACAACAAGGACCTGATTCTCATGGCAAGCCTGAACCAGTTCCTTCTTCAACTTATAAATGGGTAAACTTTGTCTCTGTTCCTGAATGGAAAGCTTTGATCTTTGCCCGAAAGTTAGAGCTTTGCCATATGCATCCTTCTTCCACTCTGGCATGTCATATGCAGACAATCCAACACCTCTCAGTTCCTGAGCAAGATGCCTCTCACCTGTTTCTGGCATTGGGTCTTCCCAAGGACGATTCAGATCCTTTGGAATGGAATCCAGCATGGTTCGTTGTTGTTGCTCCCTAACTTCCCTTCTTTCCTTTATCAGAGCTGATTGAAGTGCTGCTGCACGGCTCAAAGACCCCTCGGGATTCTTGAATATCTTAACAGGGGACATGTCAATGGAGTACCTACTTTGACCCTGCAAAAAAGCAGGCTCATCATCATTCAACTCAATCTCAAGCTCCTCTTCAGCTCCTTCTTCCTGATAAAGCATCCCATCTCCATCTTCATCAAACATAGGATACTCCTTTACACTCATAACACCAGAAGCAATCAGTTGCTTAGCCTCCCATCTCTCAGGCGAACTCATCCTCTTCAGTGGTCTTCGTGATGGCACAGCATCAACTTCCTCGGTGATCCTGATCCCCGACAGACCAATCCTACTCCCCATCCCTCCACCATCATTCCTACTTGAAGGGTTGGCCATCAATCCATCATCCGTATCACTCCTTTTCAAGGGCAACAAATCCTTTCCACTATTCTGATCCACATCCCTCATTGACAAACTCAAATTATTTCCACTAACCGAGATAACTTTCACATACACCTCTTGGTCTCGCTTCACCACATCCTTTGCATTCGCAATCCTCCTAGTTGCCATCTGGGACACATGTACGAGGCCCTCCTTCCCTCTAAAATCATTAAACTGAACAAAACATCCCTTCTCCATCACCCTTGAAACCCGTCCCTTATAAACTTTGTACAATTCCGGCTCATCCGACTGACTATTCTTCCCTTTCCCAGTCTCTATCCTCTGATCATCCCTCTCTTCATCATATTCATTCCTCCAATTCCTGTCACCTCTATTCCTATCCCTGTCTCCGTGCCTTTGCCTGCCTCTCTCGTCTCCATAGCCATCCCTATCCCCACCGGCACTTCTTTCCTCCCTGCCACCTCTATGTCTACCTCTGTCCTCCCTATCCTCATATCTAACCCTTTCCCTGTCCCTCTCTCTCTCTCTGTCCCTATCTCTATCTCTATCACGTCTCCTCTCCCTCCTATCACCATCTCTATCCCTATCCCAATTCTTGTGCCTATCTTCATCTTCCTTCTCCTCATCCAATCTCCTCCGACTTCTCGCCTCCTCTTCAATCTCCTTCTCCAGCTCCTTCACCCTCTCTTTTCCATCCCGGATCTTCAGAGCTGAATAGGCCGAATCTTCTCCCTCCTTCGAACCCTTGCCTGATTTCGACTTCGGCTTTGGCGGCAAAATGGCGTGAATAATGGTAAGAAGCGTGCGGACGAAATAATCTGGCATCTCCGCTCCATTCTCCTTCAATTCGGCATCGAATTCGTCGACCGTCTCGCAATTCCTACCCATCTCCGTAATGAACTCCGCCAACACTTTATCCCCATTACCTAAATGGGTCTCCAGCTCCGTACATACTTTCGAAACTAATGACAAATATTCTAGCTTCTTCAGCCCATCGGCTTCGATTTGTGCCACCATCGTTGACGACGCTTAAAATTGAAAATCTTCAGAAATCAATTGTAAATCTAAATCAACAGAAACATCAACGTCTGCTTGTCGGTCCGAGAAAAGATGTATATGCGTATATGTATTGAGATATTCAAAGCTAGAATTTGGAATTTTAGTGTTAGGGTTTTGGAAGGAGCTCTTCGACGAACAAAAGAGATTGCCGACTTCTGAGTTTCGAGACGTATCTTGATATATATATATATATATATATAGGATTTGGTTCAAATGAGAACAGTGCTTCATGTGAGAATGTGAGAACGGGCTTCTTTAGTGTAAATTTAGTGCTTTTCTTACTGTATTTTGATGCAATTTTTTAATTTTTTTTTAATGCTTTTCTTATTGTATTTTAGTGCTAGATGATTTAGCACCAAAATAAAATAAGAAAAGCACTGAAATTACACTAACACAAGCTCGTTCTCACATGAAGCACTGTTCTTATTATAACCAACCCCTATATATATATATATATATATATATATATATATGTAGGGAAGGGATCAAATGAGAACCCTTCCCCCCACTAGGAACTCATCTAAACCTTCTATTACTTAGATCTTAATGGCCACAATTTAGTCAAAGTTTGGTCAAATGTAAGGTGGCATACTTGTAATTATTTACAACTTTAAGTAAAAGAGGGTATTATGTTAATTCAATAATTCTTATGTTTTGAAACATGATTTTCTCCACTCTTCAACATTCACGATTTTTTTTCTTTGTGCACTTTTCTCTCTCTCTTCCCACTCTTTCTCTCTTTATTTTCCATCTATTTCCTCTCGCCTCTCTCTGTTTGTTTTGTAAACCATTTACTAAATACAAATTGAAACATTATGATAATTTAATAATTTATTAAAATAATAAAATATTATAACTATAAATATATATGTGGTTAAGAGCATTTTTTTTATGCAAAAACTCAAAATTGATGTTGTCGGTTCAGACACGATTTTGAATTCTTGATATAATTTTTTTTTACATTCACATGCACATTTTAAATTCTTAGGATTTCATGATTTGTTTGTAAATGTTATTATTCTTTTTGGATTAAATTCTATTTTTTTCTAAATTATCCCAATTAAATTTTTACCTTGTTTCATCTTTTTTCATATAATGTTGTTGATTCATGTATTTATCTTTTTTAATTATCTCGTCCAATTCTGATTCTTGTATTTATTTTCATTTTTTCGTCAATGATTTTGTTATTATTATAGTTCGTGCTAAAATGACATATATATCATGCTGGAATGGTTCATAGTCCATGCTAAAATGACATGACTTATGCTGATATTTATAATATCATTCAAATTTATTTCTGATATGTGATAAATGCTGCTGATGTAAGTTACATGTTGAATAAATTTCACAATAAATTGAAAGTTTCAATTAAACAACAATAACTTCATCCACATATAAACGTAATACTGATATGTAATGTTATGCTAAAATCTATTATACACTATGCTAATATGAGAATAATTTAATGCTAAAAATTCATAAACGCAATGTTTTTTCATATAATATATCAAATTATAATTTTTTCATACTATTTCATTCAAGATATCACATGGCTTTGTTTATCCGAAGAAATATGAAGAAAAATATAAAATATTCATTTTTAGGACTTATTTTATTTTATTTTTATGATTTTTTTCAAAAAATTTATGACATTCCCTTTGTGGTTATTACATTAATATTAAGGTTTGTCAATCTCAATTACTGTTTAGAATTAGATGCTAAAATCAAAGAAGTATGAGGCTAAATATGTTCCCATTATGGTTTATTGCATCCTCCATTATTGTTTATCAAATCATTCTAAAATTAGAAAATTATCAGGCTAAAATGAGGGATGTAGCATGCTAAACTTGATGTCACATTCTCATTAGGGTTCATTGTTCTCAATTAGGATTTATTCTTCCCAATTAGGATTTATTACATTCGCATTAGGGTTCATTGTTCTCAATTAGGGTTTATTGCATGACCCGTTACTGTTTATAGTATCTTGCTAAAATGGGGGATGTATCAGGTTAAAATGAGGGCAGAATAAGGCTAAATTTGATGTCCCGTTACCATTAGGGTTCATTATTCCCAATTAGGGTTTATGACATTTCCATTAGGGTTCATTATTCTCAATTAGGGTTTATAACATTCGCATTAGGGTTCATTATTCCCAAGTAGAGTTTATTATATTCGCATTACGATTTTCTAGATCCTCCATTGTTGTTTAGTAGATCAGGCTAAAATGAGGTAATTAAGTATCAGGTTAAAATGAGGGAAGTAGCATGCTAATTTTTTTGTCACATTCCCATTATGATGTATGGCATTTCCATTAGAATTTATTACATCGCATTATGGTTTATTGTTTATAACATCAAGTTAAAATGAAGTGAGAATGGGGTTAAATTAAGTGTACTCAGTTCGATTAGGGTTTATTGTGTTCCTATTAGGGTATAAAACATCATGCTAAAATCACGGAAGTATGATGCTAAAATGAAATATTGTATGATGCTAAAATGAAATACTATATGATGCTAATAAAACAACAATATCATGCTCGTATAAAGAAAAATTCACGCTAACAATGACATTTCCAAATATTAATAACAAATGTCTGAAACTAATATTCATCACCTTAAACTAATATTCTTCAACTTGAACTAATATTTATCAACATAAACTAATATTCATAAGAAATATGTCTTGAAATTAATAGTACTTGTAGAAATTTTATTAACAGTATAAATCACTTCGACATGACAAATGCTTCAACATTAATTGGACCATCTTCACATGAGAGCCTGTAGTGTAGATTTTCCTCAGCTTTGTTCCTTTCACTTTGTATGTTACTCTCTCTACTTAGAATTGTAGTACATATTTTGTTCTCATAAACTTTATCTCATTTCGGGAAATATTCTCTCATTTTCTTTCTTAGTTGTCAGTCATCTCCTTCGTTGCTTCACTTTCTCATTCTTTTTCTTCTTTATCATCAACTCGTATTTTTTATTTTATAGTATCTGTATAGATGTAGGTGTTTATATAAAATTGTTAGAAAAATATTCATAATATCACCCGCTAAAATGTATTACACACCATGCTTAAATATATTACACAACATGCTAAAATGTATTACACAACATGCTAAAATGAGAATTTTAATAACATGCCTCCAAATGAGTTCACCCCAATCTAATGAGAATATCTTTATTTTGATATATAATTTGCATAAATTTAATTAAAACGAGCAAGTCATGAACAAAATGCTGATATAAGTTACGGATTATGCTCAAATGTCCTATATATATCATGTTATTATGCGAGTAGTTTCGTGCTAAAATGTTATATAGATCGTGCTAAAATATTATATAAGTCGTGCTAATATAGATCTGGGGCTGTTTTGTATGAAAAATATGCCTGAAAATTGATTTTTGTATTTTTCATCTATTTTTTTGAAATAAACATATGCAATATGGATCTTAAATGAAAGAGTATGAAAAGAGCTTTAATTTGATATATGATTTGCGTAAATCCAATTAAAAATGAGCAAGTTATGATTGATTAAAGTTTCTACAATATTTGTACAAATATGATGACATCATCATTGTATTTTGACGGAAAGAAATTAACCCCCACTTTTGAAGTTCAATTTATTTACCAATATGCCACCGTCTTTTTTAAAAAGTTCAGTATATTTACAAATTTGCTACCGATAATTTGTTTTAATCTTAGCCATCCAAATCTATAAATGGGTGGATGGGATGGGTTCCTTGTTCCCACCTGAGGGAGGGTTCCCACCAGATCCCACCCCTATATATATATATATATATATATATATATATAGGGGTGGGATCTGGTGAGAATCGGTCACCATGTGGGAACAGAAAATCGATCTTGTCCGTCTATTCTGAAAAATAAACGCACCAGATGAAAACAAATTTTCAGTGGCAATTTTATAATTAAAACGAAAATCTTCAATTCACACGTCTCATTAAGGGTAGAATTGGAACAATTGGCTTTTAAAAAAAGTGACATCATCATGTTTTGAAAAAATTCTTAAAAACTTTAAATGATCATAATTTATTCATTTTTAATTGAATTTACGCAAATCTTATATCAAATTAAAGCTCTTTTCATACTCTTTCATTTAAGATCCATATTGCATATGTTTATTTGAAAAAAATAGATGAAAAATACAAAAAAAATCATTTTAGGCATAATTTTTGCATAGAGCAACCCCAGATTTATATTAGCATGTTGTATACAACATTTTAGCATGACCTATATTACATTTTAGCATATTGTGTAATACATTTTAGCGGGTGATATTATGAATATATTTCTAACAGTTTTATATAAACACCTACACCTATATAGATACTACAAAATGAAAAACACAAGTTGATAATAAAAAAGAAAAAAGAATGAGAAAGTGAAGCAACGAAGGAGATGACTGACAACTAAGAAAGAAAATGCGTAAATATTTTCCGAAACGAGATAAAATTTATGAGAGCAAAATATATGCTGCAATTCTAAGTGCAGAAAGTAACATACAAATTTAGTCTCCTACTTCGCTCATTTTAGCCTCAATTAATTTCTCATTTTAGCATGTGTTGATAAACAAAATATGGAACGGTGATTTCGTTGGAATGAAATACAATACACCCAATTTGGGGACAATGAACCCTAATGGAAATCTCATAATTACTAATTGAGATCAGATGAGCCATAATTGGAACGTAATAAACCCTAATTGGGAACGGTGAACCCTAGTGAAAAATGTCATATCAAATTTAGCCTCCTACTTCGCTCATTTTAGCCTCATTCATTTCTCATTTTAGCATGTTCTGATAAATAAAATATGGAACAGTGATTTCATTGGAATCAAACGCAATACACCTATTTGGGAGCAGTGAACCCTAATGAGAATCTGATAATTACTAATTGGGATCAGATGAACCCTAATTGGAACGTAATAAACCTTAATTAGGAACAGTGAATCCTAGTGGAAAATGTCACATCAATTTTAACCTCCTACTTCTCTCATGTTAGCCTCATGCATTTCTCATTTTAGCATGTGTTGATAAACAAAAATGGAACGATGATTTCATTGGAATGAAATGCAATACACCCTATTTGGGGACAGTGAATTCTAATGAGAATCTCATAATTACTAGTTGGAATCAGATGAGCCCTAATTGGAACGTAATAAACCCTAATTGGGAACGGTGAACCCTAGTGGAAAATGTCACATCAATTTTAACCTCCTGCTTTGATCATTTTAGCCTCATGTGATTCTCATTTTAGCATGTGTTGATAAACAAAATATGAAATGGTGATTTCATTGGAATGAAACACAATATACTCTATTTGGGGACAGTGAACTCTAATGGGAATCTCAGAATTACTAGTTGGGATCAGATGAGTCCTAATTGAAACTAATAAACCCTAATTGGGAACGGTGAACCCCAGTGGAAAATGTCACATCAAATTTAGTCTCATACTTCAACATTTTAGCATCACGCGTTTCTCATTTTAGCATGTTCTGATAAACAAAATACGCAATGGGAATCTGACAAGGTATTTAACCTCATGCTTCTGTTATTTTAGTATCATATTCTAAACAGTAACTGTGGTTAATAAAACATAATAGTAATATAATTACCGCAAAGGAAATATTATAAACACTTTTATTAAAAATCATATATATTCTTCAAAATGAATGTGCTGAAAACAATTCACAAGCATGGTAAAACATGATTTAAACTATGCCCAACCACTATTATAACATCAAAGCTGGACAGTTCCTAGCATCATGATCTGACAACTTGTGGCAATTGTCACACATTCTGAGTGGTTTGTTCTCCTTTCTCTTCCTTGCCCCCTTCTTAGATATCAAATGACTATCGCTACCTTTTGTTTTAACTGCAATAAGTGGATGAACAACAACTTCAGAAGGGGCACGTAGACCATAGAATTTCTCAAACATCATCATCTTGCTACGTGAAGCAGAACCCTCCATATCACCACCATGTCATGTCTGGAGATATCTCTACAATCATATTACTATGGTCACTTGAAACAGATTAGAAGCTAACATATTAAAATAAAAAAAAATATTATAAACTGAACAAGGTAAAATAATAATACAATCACATCAAGAGATGTTCAGACATAAAATCAACACACAAATTGATTTTTAGCATTAGGTATGTCACATTCTAGCATCATGCAACATACATTTTAGCACCAAAGTATTCTAATGTTTATTGCATGGTGTGTGTAACATTGTGTAGTAGGGTCACAAAAATATACACACACAAAAAATAAAAAAATAAAAAAGCAAAGCATGGTTTGTATGACATGTTTCAGATAGTGCGTGCAGCTAAAACATATGTGACGACAGGCTAAAATGAATACATTAACATGCTAAAACGAATACATTAACATGTTAAAATAAATAAACAAATCAAATTAATGCATATTCTATATATTCTCGTACTAAACCTTAGGATTCCTAACAATTAGAAAATAACTGATACTTTTCTAAAAAAAACTGATACAATACAGATCTGAACGAAATAGATCAAATCAATCAAAAATATCGAATCTTCGTAAAAAAACGATGAAGCCAAAAACTAAAATAAGATGAAAAATAAAAATCACGAGAAGAAATGAGAAATAAATCGACACACCAAACTCCTAAAATAAATTGAAAAGAAAAAAAACATACATGGAGTCACCATACAAAGACAGCGCCGCCGATGAACTCTACGAATCACAGGGTCGAATCTTCACGATAAAAAGATGAAAGCAGATGCTGGAAAATAATGAGAAATCAAAAAGGGAAGAAGAAGAAGAAAAAGAAGAACGTAAATCAGCGAGAGAGAGAAAGAAAGAAAAAAGGAAAAAAATCTAAAGAAAAAAAGCGGAAGGATGAATATGGAAATAAAAACAGAACAAAAGGGAAGAATTATTGAATTACTATATTACCCCCCCTCCAACAAAATTGCCGAAAATTATAGTAATGCCACCGTCCCATCCACTTAAATCTGATGTAATCTGGACCGTCCAGATTGAATGAAACAAGGGCTAGGATTGGTTCCTAGTTCCCACCTGGGGAAGGGTTCTCATTTGAACCCTTCCATATATATATATATATATATATATATATATATATATATTTAACAAAAGAATATATATATATATATATAGATATAGACACACATACACACAAACACGTATATATTTTTAGACAATTTGAACAAAATAATATTATACAGTTATAATTGTGAAGTTGAAGTACCATTTGTTGTTGTGTATGATTACACTACTTCTGGATTTACAAATTGGAAGTCGAATCTGCAGATTCTGGCAAGATATGATCTGGTTAGTGCTCATGGTTTGGCGTGTTGTCTCTCAAAGATGAAACGACTTCGTACTTCCGGCAATAGCACCACAATTTCGGCAAGGCAAGGAATCAATGTGGGATCATTAAATGTGCCTTAAGCACATTTTCCCACACAACATAAATGCCCAATCGTGTGACCGATTTGAACTATTAATTTCTCACTCGTCAAAAATCAGATTTGAGATAATAAAAATACTACTATTATCTACTATAAATATAGAACAATCGTGCGCTATTTAATTCCTCCAAAATTAAATAATCCGATCACCAAATATCGGATAAAATGAGTCACGGCCCAATTTATTACATCTAATTTTCCAACAATCCCCCACAGGAGTGGAAATAGTACATGCATGAATGCAAACAAGCAACTCGATCCTCTAAAGACACAGATGCAACATGATAGGTAGCTTGTGACTTTACACCTTCCATCTTTCAACACTATCGGGTATACCGACTAACACTATCGGGTATACCGGCTGATTAGTGGACGTAATACCTTGAACTATTCATCCTTAGTGTATACCAAGACAATAGGATTGACACAGCAATATCTGAAACATTATCTATTCTCACGTTTGTGTCCATTTCGGGCCATGGACAACCTCTTTGAATTCATAAGTATCTTTAGAAACGGCCCAGACTTCTCACTTACATAGGTGATCTCAATTTCCCGAGTATCCTACCATACTCCACCTTACTTAGGCTTAGGAATCATTAGAAGTAATAAGATTTAGCCCCACCACAGTGACAGGTGCACACTTGGTTTGCTCGCAAAGGAAAGGTTAAGATATAACCTTCCAAGTGCTACCAACCGAACATTTATAGCTTAGTTTTCCCATTGAACCAAGTTCTTGGGATCTCCAGTCATCATGGTTGGGTTACCACTACAAGCATTCTCAGATTGTTGATTTTAAACTCATTCTCTCTAGTAATTTATTCATCTGATCTCGGTTTAACCTTTTGGTTAGCGGATCCGCTAGAATGTCTACTGACTTCACATAGTCAACTGAGACAACTCCACTTGAGATCATATATCTCACGGTATTATGTCTCCGACATATGTATCGAGATTTACCGTTATACATCGTGTCACGTGCTCTTTCAATAGTTGCTTGGCTATCACAATGAATCATCACTGAAGACACCAACTTTTTCCAGCATGAAATATCTTCTAGAAAGTTGTGAAGTCATTCAGCTTCTTCACGAGCTTTATCCAAAGTGATAAACTCATATTCTATGGTGGATCGGGCTATACAGGTCTATTTCGTGGATTTCCATGACACCGCTCTACCGCCGACAGTGAAAATGAATCCACTAGTCGAGAATGAGTTTTGTATCTGATATTCAATTCGCATCACTGTACCCTTTAAGTACAGAAGAAAACCTCGTATAATGCAGCCCGAAATTAAGAGTATACTTCAAGTATCTTAGAATTCGTACTAGAGCTTTCCAAAGCTCTTTGCTTGGATTGCTCGTGTACCGACTCAACTTATTCACAGAACATGCAAGATCGGGTCGAGTGCAGTTAGTGATATATATCAAACTCCCGATCACCCTTGCATACTCTTCTTGAGCTACCGATTCTCCCCGATTTTTACTCAAGTGCACATTGAGTTCCAACAGAGTCTTAGCCGGCGGACTATCAAAAGTATTAAATTTCTTAAGTACTTTCTCAACATAATGAGATTATGTTAAGACAATTCCATCACTCGTCCAAACTATCTTGATTCCGAAAATCACACTAGCTAAGCCCATATCTTTCATATCAAAATTCCATTTTAACATCTGTTTCGTTTCAACGATAACTTGGTGGCTACTGCCCATGATTAACATGTCGTCTACAAAAAGACAAACTAAGACATAGCCATTAGAATTGTTCTTTATGTACACACACTTATCACACTCGTTGATTTTGAAACCATTTGATAACGTAGTGTTATCAAACTTCAAGTACCACTATATCGGTGCTTGTTTCAGACCACACAGTGATCTAACAAGTTTAACACACCTTCTGTTTTTGTCCCGGTGCAACAAACCCCTCAGGTTGTTCCATGTATATTTCATCTTCCGACCCACCATTCAGAAATGCAATCTTCACATCCATTTGGTGAATTTCAAGATGGCAACAATCGTTAAAAGCACCTGAATAGATATAATCCTTGTTACTGGTGAGTAGGTATCGAAAAAATCATACCCCTTTTTTTGTCTAAAGCTTTTGGCAACCAAACGAGTTTTATACTTATCAATAATACCATCTGCTTTATACTTTCTTTTTAGGATCCATTTGCATCTTAACGGCTTACACCCACTCGGGAGATCCATCAACTCCCAAGTGTGATTTTGAATGATGGAATCAATTTCACTATTGATAACATCTTTCTAGAACGAAGCATCTGAACTAGATAGAGCTTCTTTCAAGGACTTTAGCTCATCATCTAGCATATAGGTGATGAAATCCAGACCAAAGGTCTTTACCGTCCTAAGTTACTTGCTACATCTCAGTTCTTCATCCCTAGGATCAGAACTAATAGCAGCCTCAGAAGTTCATTTCTCAGAACTCCCTTCTAACACACCATTGGTTCTACAAAGATAGACATTCTCGAAAAATATGACATTTCTCGATTCCATCATCGTTCCTTTAGTCATCTCGGGAATTTTCGATTTATGAATAAAAAAGTGATGTATGCTACTATTAAATGCATACCCAACAAAGATACAATCCACCATTTTAGGGCCAATTTTAATTTGTTTAGAAAGTGGCACTTCAACCTTAGCCAAACACCTCCACACTTTGAGGTATTTATAAGACAGCGTGCGTCTTTTCCACAACTCGTAAGGTATTACATCATTATCCTTAATTGGGATCTTGTTCAGGATACAGTTGGCTGTCAACACAGCTTCCTCCAACAAGTTCAGTGGTAGTTCCAAACTTATCAACAAAGCATTCATCATCTCTTTAAGAGTTCGGTTTTTTCATTCAGCAATGCCATTAGACTGTGGTGAATATGGAGCCGTAGTTGATGAATTATACCCGCTTCTGTGCATAATTCTTTAAACAGAGCAACATACTCCCCACCTCTATCACTTCAAATTGTTTTAATTCAACCACTTAGTTGATTTTCAGCTTCATTTTTTAAGTTCTTAAAAGCTTCAATCGTCTCATCTTTATTTCTTAAAAGATAAAGATAACAGTACTTTGTGCAATCGTCAATAAAAGAAATAAAATACTTTTTACCGTCTCTAGTTTGCACAAACTTTAAGTCACATACGTCTTTGTAAATTAGGTCTAGAGATTTAGTGTTCTATTCTACTGAATGAAACGGTAACTTAACCAATTTAGCTTCTGTTAGGCAAAACAACCAAGTGATCAAATTTTAATGAGATATCAAAAAGTTCTAGATGACATATCGAAACACTCGAAGTCAAACTGAGCTCTAGTCTGCCCTGAAACTAAATCAAAGATGATGAAGACTCAAGATGAACTGAATATCAAGTTCAACCTGAAGGATAAACTAATATCTGAGTCCCTATTAAGCTGATGAAGCTAAGCTCAGATCAGTGCTTAATTCACAAAGGGACAACAATCAACTTTAGTTTGAAGATCAAACTGAAGAAGAAGCCAAGTAAACTGAACTGAAAGTCAAGCTAACCAAACTGAAGGCCAAGTCAACCGAACTGAAAGCCAAGCCAACCAAACTAAAGGCCAAGTCAACTGAACTGAGAGCCAAGTTAACCAAACTGAAGGCCAAGTCAACCGAACTGAAAGCTAAATCAACCAAACTGAAGGCCGAATTAATCAAACTAAAGAGCCGTTTGAACAATGAAGAGATAAATGACTCTCAGAAGCCAAACTGAGGCATTAACTGAACTGAATAGCTCGGCCCGAAAAGGCCACTGACTACACGAGCAACTGAGTTAATGTACCTCAAAAGTCAACCATGAAACAATGGTTATAAGGCATTTACAACGGCTATCTAAACCAACAAGTCTGTGGATCTCTGTGGGGCCAGCCACAAACAATGGACAAATTATACTCTTATATATAAGAAGAGTAGAACTGAGAAACAAATAACTTTTGTGCTAAAAAAATTTATCGATCAAACTCTTGCTCTCTTAGACTTTCAAATCTCAAGCTAAAAGAGATTCTGCTGAAAATTCAAAAGAAATATTATACTAAGTACAAGTTTGATAAGGAAAATTATCATAAACAAAAGTCTACCTGAAGAGAAAAGTGCTATACATCCACGAGCACATTCAATCTGCAGCTACAGTCCAGTTGAATCCCTCCTTAACAAAGTATGACAAAGTATCAACACTCGCTCAGTTTAGGAGCTCAATCAGTTGATAACCTCAGTTCAAGATCAATCATCTTGAAGATCGAAAGAGATCTAAAACCTTGAAAAGACAATAATAGCACCTACCTCTCTGACTACGTGTGTGTCGCTGTTAAAGAAACTGCTGCCGCAATAGCTACCTGTTGGAGACTGCAAGTGTGAGCCGTTGACCTAACTGAGGTAACCTTGTAAAGAAACTCATTGTTACTTGGTTCAGCTAACATTTATTCATTGTATAATTTATAAAGTAAACTCAAGTTATATAGTGGATTTATCCTTTCTACGGAAGGAAGAGAGGACGTAGAAGTTTTAAGGCTTCAAACCTCTATAAAACTGATTATGTGTTGTATTACTTTTGCATTCTTTTCGTGTTTATTTTTAAAAGTTTACACACACAAGCTCACACAACTTGCATCTAATTAAATCAAACTGAAAATAGATAATCTGCTAAAGTCAAACGAGTCAAAGGGCCCTTGAAGTTTTCCGTATTTGTTTACAAATTTTGAATTCAGTTTATTCACACCCTTCTAAACTGAGCAAGACTTGTCCAGGACCAACAAATTCAACACAAACTTCATACTTGTTGTGTGTATTAAATTGGTTTACTTTTAGCAAATCTAAATTTACTAAATGTTTTATCGCATTTAGATTAACATGTCCTAATCCATAATACCATAAATTCGAGCACTCAATAAGCACGTAAACAGAAGAATCAACTTTATTAGCATTTTCTTTTGCAACACGGCGCATAGCCATTACATTCATTTTGAAAAGCCCATTGGCGGGATAGCCTCGACCAAGAAACCTTCTGTACTTGCTCAAAATAAACTTTTCAGACTCAAACACTAGTCTAAAACCATGATTGACTAATAGTGAGCCTGAAACCATATTTTTACGGATGTTTGAAATATGCAGCACATCCTTCAGAGTCAGATCTTGGCTTGAAGTAAGCTTCAAGATCACATTGCCCACACTAGCTACTTCAGACGAGGCTTGATTACCCATGTGCAAATTTCTACCTTTAACGGCTTTGTAGGTAGTAAACGAGCCCTTGTTAGAGCAGACATGACAAGTGGTCATCCCAACTGTCTTGACAACTTTTGCCTTTGTTGTTATGTTCAGCCATATGCGTACCATAATTGATACACTTCTTTTTTGGAACTGTGCAATATTTGGACATGTGTCCCAGTTTATCATAATTGAAGCAGTTGTCGTTAAACCTCGTCATTATCTTCTTTCTTTTGTCAACTTGACCTGGGTGCTTCCTCTTGTTGCTATTTGATAGTCCACCACGTTCCATCAAGTTAGCCTTGGCCTCGATCAGGACTCAGGATCTCAGATTCACCTTTCGGTTATCAGCCTCAATATGAAGCTTAACCACAAGGTCTTCAAGAGTCATCTCCTTTTGTTTGTGCTTGAGATAGCTCTTGAAGTCCTTCTAACATGGTGGTAATTTTTTGATCATTGTAGCAACAATGAAAGCATCCGGAAAGACCATCCCTTCAGCATGAATATCATGCACAATGAGTTGAAGCTCTTGTACTTGATCTATCACTAACCGGGTGTCAACCATTTTATAGTCGATGAACTTTGCCACCACGAACTTTTTAGTTCCGACATCCTCCATTTTATACTTCTTTTCTAATGCTTCCCACGGTTCTTTTGCACTAATTACATTTGCATATACAGAATATAAGCTATCAACTAGGCCATTCAGAATGTAATTTTTACAAAGAAAATATCTGTTGATCCATTGATCATATGCCGTTCATTTGTTGATGTTTGGCTCATTCTCAGCAATGATTGGAGTGTCTTCTTTGATGTGAGCTGTAACTCCCAAGGTGATCAGGTAGAAAAGCATCTTCTGCTGCCATCTCTTGAAATCCAGATCGGAAAACTTCTCCTTCTTCTCAGCTTGGCCATGAGGAATGGTCCTCGTGGGGGATGCAGTTGATGAAGATGCCATTCCAAAGCAAAGGTAATTATGTTTTTTATATTTGTCTTGCGATTATTGTTGTATACAATTACACTGCTTCTGGATTTACAATAATCTGAAGTACAAGAATAATTAAACCGAACAGAAAGCAACAAAAAGAATAAACTAAATAAAGCAGCTAAACAAACTGGAATGTCAAATTTGCAGATTCTGGCAGCTGAGTCGGGAGGACCTCTCTCTGCAAGACAAATACGCTCTGGCTAGTGCTCACAGTTTTGGCGTGTTGTCTCTTAAAGATGAAATAGCTTTGTTCTTTTGGTAGTAGCACCACAATTCCAGCAAGACTCCAGCGAACTAGGTAATGCTAAGACTGTGAGCAGACGCAATTTGAAGAACAATGCAATGTAAGATGATGATTGTATAGAATGTAGTAACTTCTGCATGCTGGAATGTCCTATTTATAGGCACCATTCCACCTAGGGGACAACTAGGGTTTGAGACATTCAATCCCAGGTGGTGTAACCTCTATGGGTTACAACTTTGCCATCAATACCTTTCAAGAGTTACAACCTTAAACTTCTGCAAATCCCGACAAGTGTCCTGTGTCCCAGCAGATTCCGACACGTGTCGGGTTACAACTTTGCCATCAATACCTTTCAGAAGTTACAATCTTCAACTCCTGCAGATCCCGACAGGTGTCCTGTGTCCCAGTAGATTCCGACATATGTCCAGGGGCAGCTTCAGATCCTTAACTCCCTCAGGGGTGGTATCATTGCATGAGTGGGGTTGAGTCTGAAGATGAGTTTGAGGAGTGTTGGAGTTCTATGATCACTATGCCCCCGAGGATCATAGATGGTTTTTCAATATGTATAAGTTGAAGAAGAGGTGGGCATCTGTGTTCACAAATACCTCATTTAGTGCGGGGATTCTTGCCACCTCGCGGAGTGAGGTTACAAACAAAGTCTTGAAAGATCTATGCTTGATGAGCTCCACTTTGACTAAATTTGTTGAGAAGTATGAGCAGGTCCAACATGATTGGTGTACAAAAGAGAGTGCCGACGATGCTCTAAGCATCGGTACACCGGGGCAGTTTGTGAACAATAACCTCTTGTTGGATCAAGCTGCATACGTGTACACGAGGAATGTCTACAAGGTATTCGAGTCGCAATTTTCCCTTTTTGTGAGCGTGGTAATAATGGAAAACCCTCCAAATAAAGTTGATGGAATCGATTTGCAGTTTAAGGTTGCCTCTCTACCCCTCATGTTGAGGATTTGAGTAGTCCAATACAATAAGCCTTCGAAACGAGCCACGTGCAGTTACCATATGTGGAAGACTGAAAAAGTGCTACGCCAAGATATACTTATAATTTATTTTTACATGAGTGTGACTAGGTTGCCGGAATATTACTTTATGCCTCGTTGGTGTAAATCTGCGAAGCAGCGACATGTAAATGAAATCAGAGACTATTCCATTGCAGATGGTAATGACGTTATTAATGAAATGGCCTTTGTAAACTATCTGATGAGACTCACTCTTGAGGTGGCGTACGATGTGAAAAACCACCAGTAAGGAAGGAAAACATATGTAGATCGAACACGTGCTTTGAAGGCTGAAATGTATGCGATGGTGAACAAAAGTGTTCCACATAAAAAATAATCGGTTGGGAATTTGTCGGGGGTGAGAGGTGATACAACTCATATTCAGGATCCTAACTTGTCCAAATGTCGTGGAAAGAGACCAATTAACTCGCATTGGAAGCGAAAGAAATCGAAGTCAAACCTACGACCCTTTGTTCCAAAGTGGCCAGGTATTCATTCAATTGTTTATCTACGATCAGTTTCATGTGAAGATTGACATCTATTTAATTTATGCATTGTCACTTTTTTCCAGAGGTCGAGCTTTCTGTTCAGACGAAGATAAATACCCAACGATCTAATAACAACAACGAAATCGATTCAATTTTAAGGCGGTGGGAGCCACATGATGACATTTCTCTGCACTCATTTGATGTATGGTTTTTTAAGACTTTGGCTATCTCTGTCACCCAACGCACATCATTTCTTATGTACTATCATGTTGAAAATGCATGCAGGATGAAGAATGAAGTTTGTCTCAATAATCTCAAAATGTGAATCTAGACGAGCCTGTTGATATATCTTCACTTTTTCAAGTATGCGTTCTATTTATGTATTTCGACAAAGTCTATACATTTTTTTACTTGAAATATATGTGAGAGTGAGAGTATTTGCATTTATCCCTATTTGAAGCCACTATCTGGTCAGTCAATAAGTCAATCTAGGGCTGGGCCCAGTAGATCGTGGTGGGTGTAGGGTCCACGGAACCATTATCGGCAGGGATATAGGCAAAATTAGCCAGCAAACTTATTCAGGTAAGGCTTTCACGTGATTTTGTATTATCGTGTTGTGCTTGATTTGGTCTGCCGATACATCTCATGTTTGTCCAATAATGTATGCTTTCCATATAGAAAATCTTCCATCTGAAGTGCATTTTGATTTAGACAATACATGAAATAGGCATGTGCTACAATTTTAGAAAATGAAATTTTTGAAATGGACGTTAACCTATGCATAAATTATTAACAATGTGTTATACCTTCTATTTATATTTTTTACCACTCCCAACCCTAATTACAGCGCAAATAAGCACAACTAAGAAATGGCTCTAAGAGCTATATCCCAAGACGACATTTTTTTCGTGGAACCATAGAGTCAGTATGCTGAACAGGTTGCCCTGCTTGAGCTGGAGCATCAGCATTTGATCAGTAATTGGATTCCGAGTGAGGATGAGGGAAATCTCTGAGTAATTCATAATGTCTGTGCCATTGTGGAACAACAGTTGGAGATTCCCTTTTCTAATAAATAATTCGAAGCAAAGGTGGCTCAGTGGGGTGAGAGATATGAAATGTTTTTTTGGTTTTTGGATTTTGGACATCTACGTTCCTATGATGAAGTTACCAACTTCATTAACCTTCCTGATAGCATGTGGAGATGGTAGAGCATGTATACTTACGTTGCATGTAAATATGTTATTTTTGAAACAAGCCCTAAAGTTGTTTAATCATAGGTACGCCCCGCGGTGTTGGTGTACAAGAATGAGGGTAAGGAATTCTGGTCCATATTGAAGGTCTTTTTTTACATGAATGATCCTTCAAGTGGTGGGAGTTCTGCTATCTCCGAAGTCGGGCCAGGAGTTGATGAAATTGATGCTGATGAGATGGACAAAGGTGCGTTTCCACCCGATTCTCATGCCGACGTGCCTGCCATCTGAGTCTGCCGATAGAAGATATGAGTCCTGCTGATAAGCTCCCGATGCTTTAGATTGTGATGTGTTTCCTTGTTATTCGTCTTGCCCTAATGTCTTGAGACTTACTTACGTACTTGTGCTTTTAATATTGACGTGTGTTCTACCTTTCTCGCAGAAGTGTATGCTATGTTGACATATGTATTATATATGTGTGTTTTGAACCTATTATTATAATTGTCGTCTATCGTTTGTCTTGATTATTTGTCATTTCCTATGCACATATGTCACAATCTATTATAAATGCCCTGAAGGGTAATATCTTCAATTAATCATCCTCAAACCTTAAAATATTCAAATGGCATTACCGGTGCAAAGATACAGTGTTCTACAACATCAGACTGTGGAAACGAATGCTAGAATCATTCTATATGAGAGAGTTGTACTTTTTTGCGCATAGGGGCTTATGGATCCCAGCCGACCCAGAAACCCACCGCACTTGCCTTGTGTATCTGCAACGAGAGATTCGTCAACAATGTGAGCTCGAAGTGACAATGGAACATCTTGAGACACGCCTTGAACATTGACGTGGGAGGTATGAACTATTTGGATGGTTAATTAAATTTGCAGGGTTGGAGCAGATGAACGCGAGAAATAAGTGGCTCGATCTTGACATGGACGTGTGGCAACGGATTTCTGAGGTATTTAAAATGTTCCTTCACATAGTATGACCAATGTCTTGAGGCCAACTATGAAGACATTTATATTAATTGTCCTCTACATATTTATATAAAGATTCATCCTGAGGTACTCGTGTACATAAATGAGAGCGAAAGCTGTTAGAACCTTCTGAAAGTAATGTTCGATCTTGAGGGGAATCCAGATGTGATCGAGAATGATGAAAAAGCGGATGACGTCGGGCCACCACCGATCGACTTTGAAGATGATGAGTAAATAGATGTCATGAACTGAATATCGCTGTATATTATTATTTTATTTTAGGGTGTCTTATCACGTATTTGTAGCGCTGTTTATTTTAAGTAGAACTTATTTGTAGTTTGGTTTAATATATGTAGAACTTATTTGTAGTTTGGGACAAATTTTGTGGAACTTTGTGTCTTATTTGAGAACATGTACCAAGGTACGTGGCTAGACCTTACTTTTGACCAAATTTCTTTGTCATGGAATGGGTAAACACTTTCCCCAAAGTTAACTTTGTGCAGGGAATATATTCCATTTACAAAATGCTTTATCGATATATATAACCTAACGTCGGCAGGTATCCCATTTAATTTGAGATTTGCCGAAGAACCTACGCACCCTCCTTCACAATTTCCTCCACAAATGTCGCCTCCTCAAGCTGTTTTTTTCTATGACTCCTACTGGATAGAAAGGCTTAAAGGCCGTGTGGTAGATGAACTCCTCCAACAGAAGGAGACTAGAGATTGGGTCATCAGTTTCACCAACAACACCAGGGCCATTAACAATGTTATGACAATCATCAACGATATATTCTCCAAAGAATACAGCATCGAGTGGTACAAAGCTCACATGGACATGCTCGCTACGCGATATGAGACAGTGAAGTTGCTATGGGACTACACTCCGGGAGAGTTTCACTGAAATTGCAAGTTGAACAAATTTTTTGCACCGGACGAGACATGGAAACAATTTGAAGAGGTAAGATCTCTTAACAGAGAGTTACCTCATCGTTACAACAAAAAATGACATGTAGAATTCATCTACTTTGCAGATGAATCTATTAACGGTGGTCTACCGAGACGAGGGTGAGCCATACTTTCGAGCGTTAACCACACTATTTGAGGATGGAGAGGCGCATGTGGGGACAAGTGAGGAGTTCCATCCATTTCAGTCGAGCGAGAGTGGGAGTGATTGAAATTAATGATATTTGCTTGTAATATTAATGTGTATCTGTAATTTTAATTTTCTACCATAATGATATGCATGCTTAATATCGAATAAATTCCAATGCCGATATCTTGCCGACATTCGGTACTGCTGTTCAAATCAACTCCCATACAAAATATATCACAAATGTACATTTCTACTACCATCCAAAATACCCACAGTGGCCACGTTCCCCAAAAATACATGTGAAATTCAATCCTATAAATACATACATCACACTAAGGCTAAATTGCCAATTTTACAAAAACTAATTAAGTGGCCACTTTATATTGCCATGCATCATGACTACGTAAACTAATTACCTACAATTCCACAGCCCAATTATATACGAATTCAGTTATATAAATTATACACATTTTTCATATCCCATCAAATATGCTTACTATGAGCAAACAATTCGGCGCAAAAAACACGCCTATAAAATGGACCCTTTTCAGGAACAAGTTCTTCAAAATATTGCCATGTGAGCATACACTCCAATATCTTCATACACATGACTCCACAATCAGAGTTTCCTATCTGTTGTGAAGGATGTTCAAACCGTATCAAGGGCCATACTTCCAGGGCCGGCTCGGTGAGAGGCCTGTTCCTATAAACCCTACTGTGCTTACATAGGAGTGGTACATTCCGACACACATGCTGAAACGCTACTTTAACGTCAGTCCAATCTTTACATCTCTTCGATATTGGATCGAATACCATGATTGTCTGCTGCGTAAAATGGATCATGTATAGGACCCAGTGATCTTCAGAGAAATGTTCTATCTCGTACACTTTGTCGACGGTCCACCACAGTCTTCCACCTTACATATTTCTTTAGAAAAAAATTACAAAATATGTCTGAACTATCTGGGATCACAACATTTGGTATCCAGAGCCACCTTTCCTCGGATGGGGTAGAAGACACGTTGCTTAAGGAGCTGCAAGAAATCCAAGAAAAAATGTATCAGAGATGGTAAGTTGAAATCAGGGAGAATGATGCAGCTGAAATGAAACTCCAAGAGCAAACATAGGTATGAGCACTAATTTCGAACGTCTTTTCAACATCTTGGATGCTATGCAGCTGCAACTGATGAGTGGCGGTAAGAGCAAAAACATAGCAGATGATGATCCAACCCTTGGAGACCCACCACCTATTCTGGGTTTTGGCAGTAACATGAACACGATTCTGACTGATTCATACAGTGTTCAGGTAAATAACCCTCTACCCAAGCTTGAATTTCCTAAATTTAATGGATTCCACCCTAGAGCTTGGATGTTAAAGTGCAACGAATATTTCAAACTTGTGCCTAATATCCCTAATGAACAAAAAATCATTTTAGCTTCTAAACATTTTGAAGGGAAAGTAGCCTTATGGTATCAAAACTTCAGTTCCAAACATGTGGTGGTTAACTGGAACCAACTTATGGAAGTGATATCTGCCAGATTTGAAGATATTAGAGAAGCTAAGATAGTAGAGGAGTTTAACCAATTGAAGCACACATGTAACTACATGGATTATGTTGGTAGTTTTGTGGAATTGAAGAAGTGTATGTTGATGTTTGGTGAGGGGATTTTTACCGAATCTTACTTCATGGAAAACTTTATAAGTGGACTTAGTGATGATGTGAGAGCTGCTATAAACATGTCTGCTCCTACTTCTTTAGAGCAAATTATGGAATTAGGCAAGAATCATCTTATTGCCATGGAGGTCTCCACTAAGATGATTAAGGAAAATAATAGATATGTTCCTAACTCTGATAGCCAGAATGATGACGGATCCACAATACAAAAATTCCCAAGTGCCTCAACCTGCTCTAATAGAGGACCTCTACCACTGACAACTCTCATTAAGTCCCATGCAGAATGCCATTTCATCTCCCAACATTTCTGGTACAAAATGATGAACACCAAGGCTAAGAGATGAGCTGAGGGAATTTTTGTAATGACTACGCAGAAGCCCACTTATGAGGAGAATCAAGGGTTAAATATGCTAATCTCAGAGATTGAGAAGAGTGTCAAAGAGCTGCTTGATTTTTGGGGGTATTGGATAGTTGTATAGAGGGGCCCTTAATTCAAAGAATCAGTGGTTGTTTGGAAGCTGATCTTACTGCTAAGTCAAAGCTTACAGTTACTGAAGGGTTATTAAGATATAAAGGGGGAGTTAAGGTTGGAAGTGACCAAGTTTTGAAAGCTAAAATCTTAAGCACAGTGCACAGCTTTCCATATGATGAAAGTTTAGGGGTGAATGATACTTATATGAGATTGAGATTGGAAGAGAACACGGTCAAGTCTTGTGTTATTAGCCAATTCAACAAACTTATTCATGAGGCCAAATCAGGGCTGCTACAACTTCAGTCAATTCTAGATCAATCTTGGAGTCATAATTCTTTGGACCTTGTAGAAGAGCTTACAAAATCTGGTAGAAGGGGTGTGATCCTAATGGTCACAGACAGATTGATTAAATTTGGGTTTTTCACAACCCTGTCACATCCTATCACCTCACAATCATTGGCTAAGCTGATTCTTCACCAAGTTTACAAGCTACATGGAAAGTCAGTCAACATAGTGACAGATTTGGACAAAATATTCCTAAATCAATTTTGGACAGACTTGTTCAAAGGTATGAAGGTCACCGGGAGCTTTACATCAGCTTACCACACACATACAAATGACCAAATTGAGAGGCTCAATAGGTGTTTGGAGAGCTACCTGAGATGCGCGACATCCAGTTATCTAAAAAAATGGGACAAACGGCTCTCGTTGGTTGAATATTGGTACAATGCCAATTATTACATAGCTTTGAAGCTTACTCCATTTCAGGCACTATCTAACTACACCCATCTTTATCGAACTATGGGGTCTTACCCAGACTCTACCCAGAAGGAGGCTAAGGACTTGCTGCAACAGAGAAGAGAATTATTTCAGCATATAAGAGAGAATCCAATTGCAGCTCAGAATCATATAAAGCTATATACGAATCAGTCTAGCACTGGGAAACAATATAACATGCGGGGTTGGGTATATTTGAAGCTGCAACCCTATCACCAGAATACAATGCAAGTGCAGAAGAGCTTGAAGCCCTCCTCCAATAAGAAAATGAGTGGAGCCACTATACCTCTTGGTGCTCTTCCTGATACAACTAAAAAATGCTTCTTTCATTCTTGGCTGACTACCACTCAAGCGAGATAGAAGGTGGTGAGGGAGGTCAAGACACACGCCCAGAAAGATCAAGAGGGGAAAACGTTTATTGATCTCAGAAACAATGCTGATCCTACCTGCTACGACATTGAGCAGAGCTTAAATGAGTATAGGGACAGGATTCCAAGTGAAGTTGTTTCCAAAGTTGAGTCTGCTATGTCAGATTTGAGAAGGGCAGTGGGCACTAAGAATGTTGATGATATAAAGGCGAAGCTTGATACAACAAACATAGCCGTGTTGAAAATCGAACAACACATGGCTGGTAGTTCAAGTGGTGGCTCCTCGGGAGATTCTCGGGGTGATAATCAGGCCCATGAGGTTGAAACAGTTGCAGAATGTGAGATTGAAACATCGAAGGTGTCGTCGGTAGTCTTCACTGCGGCAAAGTTGTGGCTAGTGGTGGAAGCTCCGAAGGTAAATGATGTCGTGCTAAAATGCAAGGCGACATTCGGAGCAGATCTTAAGAGAAAGACAGAGTTAGAGCTACATCCCACCGTTCTCATGGATTCCAAGGGCATAACTACAGAACGAGATTGAATTCACCAGATTTTGATGTTCTTGGGGCTTGAAAAATCAGATCTTGAAAATTGGGGAGATGGGGAATTTGTGAAGAGGGAGATTTCCATAATTGATTCTCGAGGACGAGAATCTGAAAAATGGGGGAGTAATGTTGTGTACATGATCGGGAAGCCTGAGGAAGGGATTAGGAAGCAGACGGTGAGCTTTGCGAAGTCGGCATTGGTGAAAGATGAAAGCTTTGATTTTTAGGATTGTTCCATTTTCAATTCAATTCGCGTGATGATGCTTTTGGAATTGCATGTTGGGCTTTGTTTCATTTAAGTTGTTTTCCTTTTTTCTAAAAGAGGCCCAAAAACTTAATTAGTGAGGCCCATTATATATTTGTAGGGTTTGTTTTATTTCCCATGATGTAAGGTATATAAATACCTTCTAAATTTATGAAAAGGGTAAGAAAGTTAACCCTAAGCTTTTTCCCCCTACTCTTCTTCTATTCTTCCCCAGCTTTCTTCTGATCGATCTTCCCCCATTTCTTTTCTAAGATTGTTTTTTTTTTTTTATTAATCAAAACATCCAAATATTACATATTTCTTCAGAAAAAAATTACAAAATATGTCTGAACTATCTGGGATCACAACAGGTAATTACCATCGACGTAAGGCACAATCCTATCCGCAACGGTCTCTATTCTTTCCAACACCAATGTTTGCTGGATTGTAACCATAATACCGTTGAATAAGTTAGGACGTTTCAAGCCAAATAACAATTAAGTAGGACATCACAGTGCTCTAAGTAATTTGATCAAGAAACAAGGCACAAACAAGCCAAAGAGCAACTAATTAATACCACAAATGAATAAAAAATTAATTATGCAAGAATAACATAATAATGTCGACTCATATCTTTTTCGAGCCAACATCTCAACGTCCATAACCCGCGGAACAATGAAGCATCTGTCTGTCCTTTGCATTCTACTGGCAACGCAATTCTCAACTGGCTGTACATAATTCGTTTTGCTCATATGAATTTGTTAGATATCACTACTGAAACAAAGCATGGGTTATATTAGGGTGTTTGCACTTACGGCTGTATCAAGAGTTATTTGTCATACCAGTTGTGAAAAGGCTTCACAACTTTACAATCATATTCCCTAGCAACCACGTATTTTTTAGACATGATCGCCAGTAATGGAGACTCTTGGTGTGTCTTCTTCTTCAGTTTCGAGCGTGACGTCTTTGATTTTTTGAAGAGCGGTGACTGGCTCTCAGGAGATCCTGCCTCAGGGATGAATGGCCCCCTTTTCACCAGCATTTTCTTAGTTGATGGGGCAGCTTGTCCTTTGTCTACAATACATGACACGACAATCTTAAATTCAGTAAACAAGGCAATAGACAATTCGGGCAACATTTACCCTTCTCTTCTTCACTGAGGAAGCTAATGTCAACGTCCTTGTCGGCAGCTGCATACACAGCTTCATCATCGACATACGTATCTACTGCACGTAGGACATCGTCAGCACAAGCACCTTCAACCCCCTCCTCGGAGTTCTCCTGCTCACTGTCTGTAAAAGCATCAATCATATCTACAGCCGAATCAACCTCCGATGCTGCATTCATGTCACTATAAGCTTCTGCAATAAGTGCTTCTAGGGTAGCCATGTCAACATCTTTGTCGGAGATCACGTTGGCAGCATGCTCTAACGTGTCGACAGCTTCTGGAGGCATGTTGGCAGCAATGCCATGTACGTCGGTAACAGTGCCATGCACGTCAGTGATCACATCGGCAGCTGTTGGGTTCATCTCAATAACACCATATCTCTTACCTATTTCCTTGTCTCCCTTCTCATCCTCCTCCTCCTCCTCTATATCCTTTCTCCGGTCCGACCCTCCTTCTGGCCCTTCACGGTGGGTGCAGCTTCATGCTGATCAGATTTCAGACTCAAATGGTCTGGAGCACTTTTATACTCGTCACCATCTTGACGGTATTTAGTTTCATAGTTACGTTGGGCTTTATGAATTACATCAACCTTTTGCTCTACAATTTTGATGGCCTTTTCTAAACTATCGATCCTAGCCATCACCATTGAATTCGATTCCTATCAACAAGTACAAAAGCCACATAAGCATAAGAAGAGTGTTGAATGTAAATTAATATCCTATATTGTTGTAAAAATCATTACGTCGAGGACTCACAAGTATCATCCGAGAAATGACTGCCAAGGACATCGGTTCTCCATCATCCGCACGCGATTGCTTCTTAGATTGCTTGGGCATCTTCGATGTTGACCTCGACTTTGACTCAGAAGAACTCATGCTATTGGGATGTTTTTTTAGAGATCGACGCACCTCAAACGCCCTAGCAGCTCGTGCTCCAACAATTTCCACATCGGTCTAATCACCAACAATGTCGTCCTCATCGATGAGACTTAGCCGCGGCATCCTTGGTGGTGGGAGAGCTTCCTCAAGCGTCAAACCCGTGCCTTTTAATCTCTCTTTCTCATCACTTGTTAAGACAAACGAAGTATGACAACCTGATTAAATATGAAAATTCTAATGATAAGCGCTGTCGGACAAGTAAGTGAGAATTGTACCGTCGAATCTGGCACCGTTGAATCAAATAACGGTATTAGAGTAGAAAATTTGAAGAACTGATCAGCGGACCAATACCTAAATCTTGGGAACAATGTCTCCGGAAGTCTGTGAGCGCACATTGCTGCTAGTCTTGGCATCACCTCAAATGCAAAGAGCTGCAAGACGAGTGAGAATCCATAAATATCCGTTGAAGGTCTCGATGAGGAGTACCTCAATCGGGTGATATTCCCGCGGGTTGTATGCGTCCAACGAACTAGGAATTGATAAGCAACCTTTCCCCAAGGAAACCTATTGAAACTGTCCAAGTCGTCAATCAGGTGCATGTACTCGATGTCAATCATTTTCGACAGTTGGTCTCTATTCAAAAGAAGGTCGAAAATGATGTGGAGCAGTGCCAATTTCAGAACCAAACTGCCACCACCTTTATGAATGACGTTGTAATTATCGAACGCTTGCTCAATGTGATAAGCTTTCAGGAAACGATTGCCTTGGAAAATGTCTGTGTGTATGGACGAGGACGTCGGTGGATCCTCCGCTTCATTGAATTGCAACCCACTCAGGCAATAGAATTTCTGAGAACCTAATTCCACGTTTCTGCCATTGATCGAAAAACATAAACGATTGCGGACTTCTGACTCGGGCTCAAACGCATTCAACAATAAGAAAATGAGTTGCCCTTGAACTTGGATGTCGGGCATATCAATGAGATACCCAAAACATGTTTGCCGAAATGCTTCGAGATTTTTCTGATTTAGACGGCCACGCACTCGGTTAATTACTTCATTAAAATTCCTCCTGACAGAAATTTGGCCATTTACAACTACATATTATCAATTAACTGAAAATGAAAACGCTCAACATCGTGTAAAATAATTCTGAGACACGTATATCATAAAAATAATGCATTGAAACAATATATGCACATACATGCACTCCAACATCCTACTATCCTACTATATATAAAAGTAGGATAGTTTAGGGTTTTATTTTCCCGCCAAAACTATCCTACTTACCAAATTCGTAAAATTAATATTGGTTAATTGAAAAATATTTTTATTAATTAATTGGTTAATTGAAAATTCATTATAGAAAATAAATATGCACATCTATATAAATGAAGCCGATAATATATTTACATACTATATATATACCCAATCATTCTATAATTAAATTATGTATAATAATATGTATAGAGTGTAATTAAATATTATAAAATTTACACACACAGTGGGGTTTTGGTTGACAATTAATTTTATTTTGTTACACAATTATAACATTAATTTAGTCAATCAAATCCGCAAAGCTTGATTTTATATATAGTTAATTTCTTATTACACTGAATGTAAATTGATCATACATCAATCGATTTATTCTTTCCAATAATAAAATTAAGTTACTATACACATGAATGTAGTGTGTGTGTGTATATATACATATTGAAACATTTTCCTCATAGTATATATCATTGTATCTTTTCTTCCTCTAATCTGAGGATTTTTATTATGGATACAGTCATCATGAGTAATGATACAAAAATATAAATATATAAGGTTGTAGATCCTATATGAAAATTTGTGTCAATTATTTTTGCTAAATACGGTGACTCCACTATTCGAGATCTATATATATCCTTCAAGCGTTGACGAATTACTTTGAAGGTTCCATCATATGAAACTTCAAATCAGAAGACAAAGGGAGGTACCGCAACACAATTAGAATTGACGGTTTGTAATTTATTATTATTTGAACTTTTAATATTAATTTTCTTGATGTAACGAGTTGTAATTTATAATTTTAGTTATATTTATGTCAATGTGAGATTAAATTGAATTTTTTTTAACATAATTTATTTATGATGAATTATTGTATGTAATTTAGGTACACTTCTTTAAGTGTACGTACCTAAATCTTGGTGATTTGTACAATCTTTTTTATATAAAATCAAAATATATTATTATTAAATCATTTTAATGATATATACTATAGTGTCCATAAAGAAAATGCGACCAATTATATATTATAATACTTCAATTGTTAATCAATCAATCACCTAATAAAAAAATATAATTGCTATTCGATGATATATGATTTTAGTATGATTTGTTCTATTTATTCATTTGAATTTAGTAATAAATTAATTACAGTTAAAATATATTTATTTATAAATTATAAATATGAACACTAAAATTAAACCACAAAAAAAAAAATTGAAAGATCTATTTAGCTTTTAATGCATTTTAAGAATCAAAACCATCAATGTTTTTTTTTTTTTTTACACTCACACACACCCGACCTGTGGTATTGCGGAGATTCGAGCAATCTCACTCCACCACTAGGCCATCCCCACCGGGACATCAAAATCATCAATGTTTAATTCATTGAAATGAATCTATTTATCAGCTAATTTATGTATATCCTTGCTAAAAAAAAAATCTACATTCAATATATTATATATCAATCCAGTAATCCCATAAAAAAATCGCCTAACTAATATTAATTGAATAACAAAGTGTGGAGTTTAAAATTTTATTTTGTCTATTTACAATGGGTCAAATATGACATAAAAATATAAAAGACCGTGAAAATAAATAAAATAAAAAATTCTACAAAGGATCAAATTAAAAATGTTAATATGTAAATACAAATTCAAAAGAAAAGTACACGAGGAGGAGAATTTTGCTATTTAGATTTAAAACTTAAAATTTTAATTACACGAAAGGAAATATCAATGAAAGAAAAAAATATTTACACGGGTTTGAAATTAAACCCAACTATCCAATGTCAATAATTAGGATGTAATTGTACTAAACAAAATACTTGGATGTAAATTAAACTTACAAATTGAAAAAGAAAACGAACCAAAGTGAAAGAGATAATAACTCAACAGGAAAAAATAATATTAAATATATATAATTCCATTATATATATATATAATTAATTGATGTATGTAAAATTTAATTGGATCAATAAACACAACCTCAATAAAAAAAATGTGTACTGTACTTCAAAATTTATAATTATATATTATTTGTTTAAATTGTTACTATATTACTAAAAAAATAAATTGAATATAATCTGGATTTATTTTATGATTATTTCTATGAATTGTTATTAAAATATTGCTATAACATAATATCTCTATATTTTTTATAATTTTTATTCGTGCATCGCACGATGAGTAATTCTAGTATTTCTACAAAGATCATAATTAATCTCATTAAATGAAGCTCAAGATTATATGTACCACATCAACATATATTGAGCCATTAAATGAAACACAACAATGTATGGCTTCATAACCATAGCAAAACAACCAAAACAACTAAACCATCATTATCAAGCAATTAAACTGAAAATCAGAGGAATTATCACAATATACACATTCTACAATTTTCAAACATAAAAAAATGTACATAAACAAAATACTCTGCCTTAAAGGCCGACTCTTTACTAAACTATCATTCATTCATTCTCATGCCTTTAAGACAAAATCAAATGCGATGCTAGAATAATGGGGAACGATGACTTCGAGGTCTATTATAACTTCAGAAATAGAGCAAATTTAACCAAATTCTATGTTTATATTCATGTACATACGGGTTTATGCAAGAATGAAAATCGTAAATCCGAACATAGAGTAGTGGAACAAAGAGTCCAAACATCGCAAATGACACGAAGTTCATAAATTAACTACAAAATGAAAAAAGGGGACTAACCCCTAACACCGCCTCTTTGGTGTGCCCTTCTTTGTGAGGCCGACGCCGCCTTAGGCTCCGGCGGCTCATTTTCGCGATGACCCGACATAATCAAATGCTACGATTTACAAATAATGAAGAGTGATGAAATGAAAATCGTAGATAGTTTAAAAAACGGTCGAATGTCACGAAAAAGGGATGAAATCCGTTTTATAAACATACCTCTAAAAGTCACAACTGACGCGACGGCTATTCGTAGACAGTGTTTCCGGATGGCGGTTGTAACCCCTCCGGCAAAGATTTTTCAAAAAATTTGGCGTCCGTTCATTTCCAAAATGTTTGGTTTTGATGAAATTTACCCGCGTGCGGTTCTCGATGCTTAAAGTGACTCTGTTTTTGGTACAATATTTTAATTATATTTTCTAAATGATTAATAAGAAATTGTGAGAAAATTAAATATATCCAGCTTGCAAAACTAAACTACTCCACCGATGTCAATTTTGCACATCAAAATATATTTAAATCAACAAAAACAAATTTGCCGATGAAGAATAATTCCTAAAATTACATAAATGAACGTTGCCGACGTATGTAACGACACGTAAAATTACTTATTTTTCAAAGGAGTAGTATTAACTCGGGTATTAGTAAATTTTAACTTTCAAAATAATATTCAAACAAAATTACATAAGGAAAAATTATTTCATTTCATTGAGAATTAATTATTAAAAAATTATTTATAATTACACATCTAAACTTCTATTTTAAAATGCTGATGTCATTTTCTAGTATAAAAAATATTGATCACAACAATATCATGTTTGCCGATAACAAACATGTCTTAATGAAAACGCAAACTCGATTGTCGACAAACTTGCTGATATGTAGAAATTATTTATTTCCCAAAATATTTATAGCTTACAAGAGACACAATTTTATTCACCATTTCATTTTCTTCCCATAAAAATTAATTAATACAAATAATTCAATTGTTTCCTATATACCATTCAGATTAACATTTTTTTAAATAAAATTCGAATCCCTAAAAAATTTACTAATGGAACTCAAAATGACAATAAATAAAATAAAATGGGCGATTACTAGAAAATAAACTGTTCATCCAAAAAGTTGTACATTAGTAAGGTAAAAAGTTATATTCGAGAATTGTGCACCTAATGATGAAGGAAAAGTGTTTCAATAGCTAAAAGGGCGTATTGAAGCAAAAAGATATTGTATTTCCGTGAAATTTGCCAATTTATTTTAATTAAGCGCGTTTTTACACTGAGGACCGCGTGTCGGCATCGTAACGGACCGAAGAGAACGTAGAAATTGACACTTTAACCGTGTAATATATAGCCAGTTTTAAAAATCAAATCAAATGATCACTCTACAATGATTTTAGAGTTGGCTCTGATTTCTAAACTTCAAAAATCACCATCCAGTGCAAGCACACTAAGAAGAATTATGATTATGCATAGTTCTCCAATGAAGTGTGAATGGAGTCTGATTATTTAATTAAAATTATAGACAATAAGCCATTTGTTCTAGAGCAATCTATACTTTCCTGGCCATCAAAATCAAGGGACGCTAGTGCGATCTGACGTGGCAATCTCTCTCAACATTATCATAATAAATGCTTTTCAATACATTAATGAGAAAAAATCAAAGGCGAATAAAATAGTATTTATCACATTCACACACAAAAGATCCACTTTTTCTATCATTAATAAACTCATATTTAATCGTTTCCCTTCTAATTTATTTATTATTAAAGTGTCGCTTATGTTTCCCACCAAAATCTCCTTAAAAATATACATGAATTTAATAGATGTTGGTTTGTAATAAAAATCAAACAAATATCGAGGGATTGATTGGAAAATTTGGAGAAACACCGGTCAATCCCTCAATATTGTATTTATTTGATTTTTATTACAAACCAACATCTATCAAATTTATGTATATTTTTACGAAGATTTTGATGGGAAACATAACCGATTAAATATGAGTTTATTAGACAAAATGGATCATTGTGTGTGAATGTGATAAATACTATTTTATTTGCCTTTATTTTTTCTCATTAATATATTGAAAAGCATTTATTATATATATGTATGTGTGTGTGTATATAAAATATTTATTGATATTTCTGCAAGATTGAGATACCAATAAATTAATTTTCATAACCATGGGTCAAGCGAAATCATTTTTCTATTATTATTACAGGTTATGAAATAATAATTTTGTTAAATATCAATTTAAATGTCCAACCTTAATTTTTTAATTTCACAAGCACATTCAAAAAGCTTTCTACACTCTCAAACTTAATAGTTTGTAGAGAAATATATACGAATATTAGTTGGATATAGAGAATACAATAACAATGAATCAATCCTAGTTATATATATGGGAGGGGTTAGGTGAAAATCAATCCTAGTGTGAGAACTAGTACCATATCTCACACCATACAATCCTAAAAAATCAAATACTCATATTTGATGAAAAAGACGGTGACAATTCTATAATATTTAAAAAGTTTTTTGCGTGAGGTATTAACGTAATTTGGTAATTCTTATAAAAATCGCGAAAGATTTCATAACAGATCTTCATGCTAATGAAGTATTATCATCATGCTAACGAAGCATCATAGTTATGCTAATTAAAGTTTTCAAATATTGTTAGCGAAAAATATATTCTAAAAATTAATTATAAACTTAATTTAATTTATCCTAATTAAATGGCAAAAAATCATAATTGGATGAAATAAACCTAATTAGATGAAATAAACATTGATTGGATGTGGTAAACCCTAAATGAGTTGGAACAAATAATAATAATAATAATAATAATAATAATAATAATAATAATAATAATAATAATAATAATATATTTGTACTACATTAGCATAATATTATGGTTTTGCTTCGTCAGCACTGTGAATACATTATGTTAGCATATGACAATACTCTGTCAACATACGCTATAAACCGTAATTGGATGGGATCATAATAATCAATTAGGAACTATATACAAAAAAATAAATTAAAAAAAATAACAATCACAATTAGATGGAATAAACCATAATTGGGATGAAATAAACCATAATTGAGATTGAATAAACCCTAATAAATTTATACTACGCTAGCATTATGATAATTCTTTGTTAGCACAGTGAATACATTATGTTAGTATATGCCAAATGCTTCGTTAGCATACATTATCATATGTTATCATAATGCTGACGAAGAATTATTATATGCTAACGAAAGCATTTACAACCTTGGCACGTGTAAAATATTATATTTTTTATTTTTCATTCATATGTTTTCATTTAAACATAACCTTTCGACATCTTAAATGAAAGGGCACGAGGAAAGCTTTAATTTGACATATTTTTTGTGTGCATAGGATTAAAAATGAACAAGCTAAGTTATGAGCGTTTAAAGTTTTTAAGATTTTTTTTAATTGCTGACATCATTATTTTTAATGGATTTGGACGAAAATATCCCTCCTTACCTTCCTTTATTTTTTGCCGTATTAATTATTTACAAAATTGCCACCATCTCTACATTAAATTTCAACTATTAGATCATTAAATTGGATGGTGTAAGATAAGGTCTTAGTTCTCACACCAGGAAAATTGTCTCATTAGATCCATATGCTACACACACACTTGGATAGAAAAAATAATTAGCACTATTTTTACATTACATTATCTTTTTTTATGATGATGGTAACTGCAGCGAGCAATGAGTAACTCGGCCTCTCCTGTGCAATCTAGCAGTATTGATGTGATTTGAATTCGAGACATTCTGTCTCAAGTTCCACCATCAGGTCATCCCTAATAAATATTTTATGGTATCTAGCTTGTTATAATATATAGATTTTAATTAGACTAACTAAGATCCAACGTGCTGGATGATATGTATGATAAGAAATGTTAATTTCCATACGATTAATGATATTATACATTTTGCTGAATTAAGTCAACGATATCTCTAAGTCATCTAATCAGACAAGGAGCCCAAATTAGCATAAATGGGAACTAAGACTTGATAAAAAAAAAATGGAAAAATTGTTCCCTAGTCTCCGGCTATATCTCGCATCACTTTTGGGATAACGAAATGAAATGATTGAATCAACCCCAACATACATTCATTTTTAACTTCTCCTTTATGAAAGGGACAGAGGCATTAATTATCTAGTTAATTATTACAGGGCTAATTATTTGAATATATGAATTTTAATTATCACAATTTATACGTGGTTCATCATGAATCTAGAGGGAAAATGCAAGTGTTTCCCTAAAAAACCACTTCATGCTTAATAAATTATTTAATACTCTAAAATTCTACTATAAACTCCATCATATATATATGTGTGTGTTTTATATTATCTGAAAATGATAGTTTTTGGTCATACTACTATTTCTTTTTTGTCATCATGAGCATTTATCTTTACATATTTATTTCATAAATTTGAAAACGGTATGATAGGAAAATCATGCTAAAGTCAATGGTGTATTGGTGTTAGATTATAAGGATATTTGGAGATAGTGTGATGAATTTTACTATAATGATAACTGAGAAGATTTTTAGACTATTTATTAAAAATATAGTTTTTTTTTCTTTTTTTTTTCCCGATGAAACACTCAAGGAGCTTAAAATATATGAATTTATCCCTGGATGTTTTCATCAAAGTTTTATATTGTAATATTCAATCTTAAATACTTATTTCTTTAAGGAATATTATTTCTTAGATTTAGTTAAAAAGGCTCTAATCCATATCAAGTGCTGAGATTCGATATTTTTGTGTTTTTAGAAAAATACTATTGTGAAAGGGTCGATTGGGAAAATTGTGTTAAAAATTAAAATTGTTTTGGGGGAGAGTGGCAGAGTTTTCACACCCCTCTTTCTTTAAAGTATGAACTATGAAGTGAACTTCAAATCTGTTAGATCATCAATTGCTCTAAGAGTTGGTATTGGGTGCATCACGTCTGAAATAACAAGGTCCAAGAGTCCGTCTATTTTTTTTTTCTGTCCGTTTTTTTCTCTCTTTTTTTTTTCAGTTTTTCTGGCAATTTTTTGTACTTATTTTTGTCTTTTTTTATCAATTTTATTTGTTCCCCAAAAATTTATACCCAAAAAAATATTAGTGAACCCTAAAATTAAAATAAATTGATTTAATTTTTTTGAAATGAGTATTAAATAGAATTAAGAAACCCTAAAAAATACAAAATAAACCCCTAAAAACACCCCAAAAAAACCCTAAAAAACACAAAATAAATCCCTAAAAACACCCCAAAAAAACCTAAAAAACACAAAATAAACCCCTAAAAACACCCCAAAAAAACCTAAAAAACACAAAATAAACCCCCTAAAAACACCCTAAAAAACACAAAATAAACCCCTAAAAACAGACCCCAAAAAATCCTAATAAACACAAAATAAACCCCTAAAAACACCCCCCCCCCCCCAAAAAAAACTCTAAAAAACACAAAATATAACCTAAACCCCCCCCCCCCCCAAAAAAAAAAAACTAAAAAAAATTCCTAAAAAACCATGAACCCTAAAAAAACCCCTAAAAAACATGAACCCTTTAAAAAACCATGAACACTAATAAAACTCTAAACTACAAGCTCTAAACATTAATTCGAATGGAAAAAATCACAATTTGAACTAAATAAACAAGTATAAAATAACTAGCAGACTCCTTACTTTTTAATGATATAGATGATACTTTTCGAATGTTTGGTGATACTTTTTAGTGAGACTGTTGATACTCATTTAACCGTTTTTTTCTACTTTTTTTCAGGTCAACCCCCTTTGACCCGACCCGTCTGAAATAGTGTTATTTGCATCCGCTGCAGGGAAGTGTTTGCCTTTCTCTAATTATTTAATCAAATAACACATTGTTTAATTAATGAAGGTTATAAATCATTTGATACATATTTTGGCATTTATTAATAGATACTTGATAATAAATATTTTAATTGGTGCAATGGAACGATTGAGAGGAAGGAAAGCAGTAAAGAGCTAACGAAATTAAAAATAATAATACTAAGAAAAAACTTAAAGCATACTATTAAGGGCAGATCTTGTGTACACTAGGTGCATATCAGACGGTGACTCGGTTAATGTGTTAAGCAAAAAATCCGTCAAAATTAATATCAATCATAACACTAAAAAATATCACTCAAAAACACGAAAATATCACTTGTATCATTAAAAAGTATCGGCCAGGAAAAAAAAATCTGTCAAAATTAGTATCAATCGTAACACTAAAAAATATTACTCAAAATTAAAAAAATATCACTTGTATCTCTAAAGAGTATCAACTATTTTGACGATTTTTTTGGTCAACATATTGACTAAGTCAACGCGTTGTTCGTCTGATGTACATAATAATTTGCGCAATATTAATAATATGGAGAGGTCTCCTGTGAGATGGTTTAAGGGATCTCAATCAGTTAGATGGATGTTAGGTATCCAGCGAATGGGTGGTTTAGGTATATTTGATCCATCTAATACATTTTGACCCGTTAGACTGTCTAACATAAGTTTTTATTAAATAATATATGCATAGGAATGCATTAAACTAACTAAAGATTGCTTGGAGACCAAAGGTCACAGGTTCGAATCTCCTCAATACCACATATCGGGTGTGTGAGTAAAAAAAAAAAAACTAAAATGTGTCCCTCTAGTAATTGTTGCATTTAGCATTTTAATTTAAGATTAATTTGGTGGATAGTGCAACTTACAAAGAAAAGCATAAATGGAGAGGGTGAAATGTCAAAAATTTCATTTTAGAATGTACAGTGAAAACTGCAAAAATTGAGTATAATTTAACAGTAATTACTAATTACCCGCAATTTTCCAAAGAGTCGAATAAAGAGTCCACGCACAATATTTATAGCTCTTAAGCTCAACTAATTAACGAGCTTAATTATCTACTCAACAAACAAAATTTTAGTAATTTGTCTATAAGCTAAGTGCTTATAATAGCAGTAATTAACTCATTGAGCACTCTCGGTTAGCCTATCTCCCTATAAATTTCCCGACATGTTATAGAATAATTAGTATTTGCACCCTTGAATTATGCTTGATTTTCACTATGCATCATAGAAATAAAATTTTGACATTTTATACCATTGCAAGAGATATTCCTTGCAAATTGCCCCCTCCACCAAGTTTTACTAAATTCTTTGCCTCAAATGCAAGAGTGAAAATTTTGGCCCAAAAGCGATAGATTTGACAATTTTATATAAAATTTTATTTTTAAAACCTGAAATGACTATTTGTGTAAGAAAACAAAATATTGAATACTAATAAAATATTTTTAGTAAAACTTACCTAGCATTTTGTTCCGGTGGGGATGGCCTAGTGGTGGAGTGAGATTGCTTGGAGACCAAAAGTCACAGGTTCGAATCTCCTCAATACCACAAGTCGAGTGTGTGAGTAAAAAAAAAAAAACTTACCTAGCATTTTGATCAAAAAGGCCAAATTGACTATTTATAAGATAATTAAATCCTGAAAATTTTGATAAAACATGACCTAGAGGTTGGAACAACCGTAAAGTGCGATCTACAACGAAGTAGATTTCCCATCAATTTGATAATTACTTTTAAAAACATTCTCTCATTTTTCAGTCTCTTCTTAATTTATTTTTTCATTTGTTAGCTTCAAATTGTTGATATAAATATTAAATAATTTGATAAATGGAAGATACTATGCATGGATATATTATATGCATTATTAGTAAACACGAATACTATTATCTCTTTAATTAAATTGTTTAACCATTAGAATGAAATAATGTAATTAATATTTTACATAGTAATCTAAAAACTTTTGATTTTCATGACTTATTCACTATGTGTTACCTAGATTGTCTGTGACGAAATTATAAAATATTTTATGTACTAATATTTTTTTTATTAGTATCTACTATCTCTTACACAAAAGTCATTTCAAATTTTAAAAATAAAATTGTTCTCTAAAATCATAATATATATACATATATTTATACATAATGGTCAAATTTCTTGCTTTCGGACCAAAATTCCATTCTTATAACACTACAAAAAGGCCTAATTAGCACATGCTACCTCTAATGACATTTTTATGATGACATTGTTATCGCTTAAAAATATTTTTTATGACGGTATAATGTCGTCTCAAATAATGTTCCTAAAAGTTTGTTCCAAATAAATTAAATGCATATCATTTTAAGTGATAATAATGTCATCACAAAAATATCATTAGAGATAACATTTACTAATTAGATACGACATATCATTACTCAAATCTATTATAAGTGATGATATTTATTATCTCTACTAATATTATCGCTAAATAACATTTTTTTGGTAAAATGTAAATATTTGTATTTCATCAAGTGATAATTACAAGGATTCCCAAAAAATGGGTACAAAGATGGAATGGGGATCAATGGGGGATACCTCTACCATCTAGGGCCTCAAAAAGTGTACAAAAGATCGAGCTAGAATATGAAAGCCAAAAGTAACCTCGTGAGGTTTGTCGATTGCACAAGGTGCACCGACCGTAGTGTAGGTCCAGGCCCCGTCCTCGACCATTGGGGCATGTGGCGAGTGGTGCTGGGGCTTCCAGGTGCCGGGTATGGGCATGGCCTGTAAAGGGCCATCGGTCTAGCAGGCACCGTGCGTGCGGAGATGCCGGGATGTGGGTGCCGGGGCTGGGATGAGAGGATCGGGGCTTGACAATCGGGTTTGGATTTGGAACTGTGGGCTTAGGCTTCGACATGTCGGGCTGGCGAACGGGCCGCTGGATGGCTCGAGCTTGGGCTCGGGCCTCGGCCATTTGGCTTGCGGGCCTCAGCAGCGTGGGCTGTGGCATGGGTCATTGGCCCAAGGGTGGCGACTGTGGCATGGGGCGTTGGCCCAAAGGCAATGTCCATATCCCAAAAAGTGTTGTTTTTTAACATTCCAGTATCAACTGCTATCACTGGGAAGTTTTTTCTTAAGCCTATTATAAAGGGGGAGTGAGAGTTTAAAGCGTCGGGCAATGGGCACCCGAGGGCCTTGGTCCCAATCCCGATGCCCCTCCTCCCCCTCATGGCTCACTGTTGCACCCGCTTTAGTCTTCGGCGACGTGTCATCGGCCGGCCATGCTTGCGGTGAGCATAGCCGACAGATAGTTTCATGGTCGCACAAGAGCTCAGCAGACTGATCTCGCACGTGGGAGCTAGCACATAGTGCCGATGTTTGTCTCTTAAAGGCACACAGGATTTTGTGGAAATAGGCTATAAAAAATACGATAGATTTGAGTCTTGACTCGATAAATGACATCAGAAGGCTGGTATCTCGCCCCTTCAAAGTTGGCGGCATTGCGGGTATTCCAAATAATGTGGATTGTGCACGTAAGTGCCATCCACCTGGCCTTGGTCAAAATCACGGTAGCTCGTTTGTCTTTCTTAATCCATTTAATGGCACTAAAAATAATGAAGGAGCGATGGGCAATTTTTAGCCACACTTTGATTGCTTCCCAAATCCTATGTGAGAATGCACAATTAAAGAAAAGATGCCTGGCCGTTTCAGTAGTTGTGCAAAAACAGCATGCCCGATCGATCTCAATAAAGCCAAGGTGATCCTTTGTGAGCAATCTCTCCTTTAGAACAAGCCAAGAAATAAAAGAGAATTTCAGGGAGATGAAATCCTTCCATATCGCCTTCTTCCACGGTTGCACTTGCCCCTTGTTGCGGAGGGCATAGTATACCATGGATATGCTTAGCCCTCTTTGAGTTGTCTATTGTTACATTTGGGCCATTGCGGAATCACCAAACTGCTCGAGCACCATATCCCGTATGCTAGCAATTTTCTTCATAAGTGGTGACTCACGATCTTTGAGTTGCCAATCCAAAATATCCATCTCTGAAAGGTAACAAGCATGCACCCACTTTATCCAAAGCGTGTCAGCTTTGGTGTGGATGTTCCATAGAATGCGTGCAATAAGGGCATTCTTTCACACCTCAAGGTCCCTGAAACCAAGTCCACTTTCTTATTTTGGTAGGCAAAGCTCTTTCCAAGCTAGCTACAAGCGCGTGATTTGACCCCCAGAGAAAATTTCTGCAAAGTCGTACGATTCAGTTGATTATTGATGTCGACAAAGGGAAAACTTGGAGCCAAAAGCATTTCATTCCTTGTGCAATAGCCTTAATTAATTTAACTCTTCTTGCATAAGATAAGGAATGGTAGTCCACGAGTTGATATAAATGGCAATGCGATCGAGGAGCGGGGCATAATGCACAACATTCAGCTTTTAGGAGTTGAGTGGAATGCCAAGATAACGGATTGGAAAAGTCCCCATTGGGCAGCCCACTAGTTGCCTGATTGCCTCCGTGTCATCCCCAAAGATGCCCGATGAAAAGAGGCTCGATTTGTCAGTATTAATGGTAAGCCCGAACTACTTGTGAAAGTCCTCCAGAGCTTCTATTAAGATGCGAACAGAGGGGATATCACTTCTGCAGAATAACATTAAATCATCAGTAAAGGCAAGGTGGGAGATTTTCAAGGACTCATATCTTGGATGAAAGTTGAAGTCCAAATTCATTGTCCGCTTGTTGAGCATGTGCGATAGATATTCAAGGTAGATAATAAAGAAGAAGGGGGACATGGGAACCCTTGCTGTAACTCTCTTTCTTCTCAGAAATGCCCGCGTAGGTTGTCATTAATGGATATAGAAAAGAAGACGGTGGAGACACATTCCATGATCCATTCAATGAATACCACTGGGAAGCTAAGGCCTTGTAGCACTTGCGATAGGAAACTCCAAGAGATCGTATCATAAAATTTGCCGAGATCAATCTTGATCATGCATCTTGGAGAATTTTATTGTTGCTTATAGTGTCGGATAAGTTCTTGGGTGAGGAAAATATTATCCATGATGCAGTGTCCCCTAACAAAGACTGACTGTGCCTGATCAATGATACTCACCATGACCACGCTAAGCCGATTTGCAAAGATCTTAGTAATGATCTTGTAAACCACATTACAACATGCTATGTGACTGAAATCTGCTAGAGTATGGGCATGTGAAGATTTAGGGATCAGAGCAATTGTGGTATGGTTCAATTGAGGTAAGATTCTTCCATTTTAAAAGAATTCCTTGACTGCTCCACAAACAGAAGTCTCGATAATGTTCCAAGCTTTCTTAAAAAAAGTTGAAGAGAAACCATCTGGCCCGGACGCTTTATTGTCACCGATTTTGAAGATAGCCACCTTGATCTCAGAATCAAGAATCGGCCTACAAAGTGAGGCCTTATCCATCTTAGAGATCATCTTTCCCGTTGGTAAAATGTCTAGATTAATGGATTCAGATTCCACATATGTCCCAAAGAGACCTTTGAAAAAGTAAATTCATTTGCCACTTGGGATTCTGAGTTGGTAATAGACCAATCCTGGCGAGTGACAGTCACAATGAAGTTGCACTTATGATTACTTTTGACCATTAAGTGGGAATATCTTGTCCCTTTATCAGAATGGTGCAGGTGTCTTAGCTTTTCTTTCTGGGTAAAAAAATGTCTTTCTCCCTCGCCGAGGAATGAGGCCTTGTGTCAGAGCTGTCCTAGGGAAACTCTGATTGCCTCATTCATTAGATCTGCTTGAAGAGCATCTTGAGAAGCAATCAACTCATCATCCGCCTCTTTAGCTCGACTCGAAATATGGCTGAAGTGCTGCACGTTCATGCTTTTAATGGGCACAGACATTTTGGGCTCAGTCGTAGCATCGATTTCTACCAAGACTCGAGTGTGTGACAGTCGCTGGTGCTCAAATGTGCTCTCGTCACATATAATGGGGGTACCAAGCTTTGTTGTTATCTTACTCAGAGCCTTTGGGTGCCAACACTCCAGGGGTAGCACGCAGAGTCGAACCTAGACTGGAACAGACGTGATTTCCATATTATCAAACATGAAAAGTGAAGGCATAACTTTGAGAAGTAATGGGCGACCATAGCAATTGAAGGGGCCTTCATACAGAATCCGATTCATATCTTCAAGTTTTCCAAACTTGAAGACAAGCCAGCCAGACGGGTGCGAGATAACCTTGCAGTCTGCTTTCCAAGAGTTGGTAAGCTTAAGGAATGCTGAGAAACCTGTGAACTTGCCCGCAAAGCATCCCAGAAGACAGAGATTAACATCCATCAACTCATAATCTTCGAAAGTGACATCCTCTCAGTCAGTTAGGTAGGTTGAGAGACTGACGGGTTGTTTAGGAGGAGCTTTGAATAATCCCACAAAGGATTTGTGACCTTAGCATTGACTCCAGAATCCTCAAGAGGAGAATGGTCGGATAGATATTGAATTTCCAGAATAGGAAGAATTTCATAGGAAGGATGTTGCTCTGAACTGGAAGAGGCAACACCTTTGGAGAGATCCAATTTGGTGTACTTGGTCTTAGTTCTAGCCATTGAGAAGGCTTTGACCAAGAAGTAAGTCATGTGGGCCCCTTGAAATTCAAATTTTCAACTCAGCGCCCAGCAGGAATTTGAAAATTTAAAAAAAAAAGTCTCACACTAATGGGCCTCCGAATTCAAATCTTCCAACCAAGCATCCAATAATTTGAAAATTTGAAAAAAGGGATCTAATAGTAGTGGGTCCCCGCTGCAAGAAATGCATGTGACTTGTGAGGCAGAAGGGGCGACTGCTCTTTGACCATCTACTGGGGGAATCCCCATCAGGGACTTGGAGGAGAACGCCGGAGGAAAGGAATTGGCCGGAGATACAGATGGAAAACCCACCAAGATGCCAGAACATGAAAATCCTTGTGTGGTAGACCTAGGGAAGTGATGATGAGCAAGATGATATGCTGATCCTCTCTCCTGACCTGCCCAAAATAGAAAAACCCAAGACAAGAATCTTGAGTAAATGAACTCCAGAGAAATTGATAACCAGTGAATTTAATACCCTAACAATCGAACACTTAAAGATGAATTAAATGTTGGAAAGAGATGGAGATAAATTCAGCTGAGAACAAACAAACTGCAAGACAGAAAGTGCATGAGAAGGAGAAGGAGAAATGAGACTAATAAGTGGCACTCCCTAGAGAGAATTTCGCTAGAGAAAGAAAATTCTAAGCCCACTACTACTGAGAGCTCTTTTTTTATTCTATTAAGAGCGCTAAATATCCATGTATGTTATATGAAATCAACACTCCACTCAACATTCAACGCAAGAGAACTCCCCCCCCCCCCCCCAAAGTTTCCTTGATTCTACTAGTTGTTATATTACACCACCAACTTCCCAAATTTACCGTAGCAAAGTTACGATCTAGATGGGATCATTTATTTTAAATTGGGTGTTTTAATCCGTGTTTCATGATTAAATTCATAAAATTTTCTCTACTTTTTTCATCAATTTTAATTTATTATATTTTAGCTAAATTTTATCACCCCAATTAGGGTTTATAATTATTTGTTAATATTTAATTTTCAAAGAAAGGATTATTATGGTTGATTATTTTAAAAATATAATTTTTACTTTTTTTAAATTTTAATCTTTTATTGATAAATTTGACTAGGTTGATTCTGTTATAATTAATTTTTATTTTTGTAATATCTATTATTAAACTTGTAAATTCAATCATGAAATACGAGTTGGAACACCAAATTTAGAGTGGAGGATCTCATCCGGTGAAGTTCATTATGAATTAATATATTCTCTCACTTGTTTTAATTAATTGATAGTATTGTTTAGTGACTCAAAGCTACACAAATTTGGACATCAATATCATTCATTAATTAATATTGCCTTTTACATGGCTAATTCGATTTGAACGCTGCAATCAGTGATGAGAAATTTTCGACACACGAAGAAAAAATATGCATGAACTAACATGACTAGTGAGGTCATGGGTGATGAAAAATGAAGAATTTTGAAATTCAACAAAAACATTGTCGCTATAATTAATGACTTCTACACATGACTAGAAGATTAATATTACAATAGAAAGTTACCCAATATTAAATAGTGTATTTTGATGAGTGGATTACTAAATTCCGTAAATAGTAGTGAGCAACAGAAAAATTGAAAACCAGCCCACTATATCACTTTTTCATGCATTAATGGCTGCCATATTGCATGAGACATTGAGACATGCAAATTTGGTTGTCATGTCCCGAAATTTTGAGTGAATAAATTGAAACAAAGAGACAATATTTTTATTTTTTATTTTAACAAAGAGATAAAATTAGCACGTTCTCCCCCTTTCGATCAACCCATTTTTGGAATTAAATTGGAATATACAGTGATACAAAATTGAAAAAAAAATTCAAAATGCTCGTGAATAAAAATATTATGAACCTTCTTTTTCATTTTGCTATAGGCTCCCAAAATATCAAGATTGGTCGTGTATAAATAATCTACAGTTAGGTATGTGTTGAAATCGACTTACATGATTTATATAAAATATATTAAAAAATGATCCATTATATTATAGTACCTCCAACAGTTTAATTAATAAAATTGTATAAAATATTTATATGGAACTGAAGGAACTTTATCGATTAATTGTTGTTACGGCTTCGATGTGTTCCCTATGGGATTTGTTCTTCCTTTTGCCTATATTGGAATATTTGTGGATCTGATTTGTAATTTATATTTTAATAGTAAGCTGATTCTCACAAGTAGCAGAAATGAGGGGTGATTTAGAGGAGGAAGGAGAAGAACAGAGGATAGGAGAGGAGATTTAGGATAATTCTTTCTTGCTACCAAAGTTACGAAAATGGGTATTTATGCCTTACAACTTAGGGGACCACTTAGGGTTCCCATAATTTCATAAAAACACAACTAATGGCCCTTCTGCTAAGTGGGCCTTGATTAACTAAATAAACATAAAACTGGGCCATCCAGTAAAGCCCATTAACAAAAATGACCTGACCCTAATAACAATTTCTTCCTAGGTCTTCACTTTCCCTTTTCTCCAATTCAAAGCTGGAAAACCCTAAAAGTCGAGTCTTTAACCCTTCAACGCAAAACCTCCAATTCCGGGTTCCTCAACCCCTTTTCCAGTCCTATTATCTTCAAATCCCACCTCTGCAAATGCTAATCCATCGACCACAGCCTCATCATCAGTCACTGCTTGGTGGTTTATAACAGTACCCCCTTCTTTTTCAGATCCTTGTCCCCAAGGATCTATGTTTTGGAACTTCTTCCTCATAAAACTGGCATCTTTCCACGAAGTCATGGGTGATTCATTTCCCTCCCTCTGCACAAGAAGTTGTTCAACTTGAGTACGGTTTCAGAGAACAGTGCGTCGATCCAGAATTGCAGTTGGAAGAAGCTGGAAGATTATGTCGGAAGAGACCGCCGACAAGTCAGGTAATGGTACTTCACCGTCACTCACCTTTTTCTTGAGTTTAGAAACATAAAAGACCGGGTGTACCTTTGAGGTTTCTTGTAACTCCAGCCGATATGCGACCTGACCAACCCTCTCTGTAATTTTGTAGGGTCCGTAGAAGCGGGAGGCTATCTTCAAGTTCTTACGAAGAGCGATCGAATTTTGTTTATACGGTTGGAGTTTCAGGTATACATACTCACCCACTTCAAATTTCTTTTCAGTTCGAGTTCTGTCCGCGTAGAACTTCATTCTGCTCTGTGCCTCCTTAAGGTTTCCCTTTAGATGCTCCATCATCTGTTTCATGTCCTTCACCTCAGCTTTGACCTCATCTGAGTTAGTGTCCAGATAGGGCCCTAGGGTTAGGTACGGTGGGGGGGGTACCCATATAAGGCTTCAAAAGGGGTGAGCTTCAAGGCGGAATGGTAATTGGTGTTGTACCAGTGCTCTGCCAAAGATAGCCACCTCAGCCAATATTTAGGGTTGCATGATGTCATACACCTGAGGTAATTTTCTAGACATTGATTTAATCTCTCGGTTTGACCATCAGTCTGAGGATGGTAGGCAGATGATAGATTTAATGTAACTCCTAGTAAATAGCTCCTGCCAGAAGTGGCTTGTAAAAATCTTGTCTCTATCAGAGATGATGCTGACTGGTAGACTGAGCAACTCCTTGAGAGGTGAAAGGGTGAGACAAAGCTAGGAAATGCCCAAACTTTATTAGCCTATCAATAACCACTAGCACCACATATTTACCTCCAGATTTTGGCAACCCTTCTATAAAGTCCATGGAGATATGACTCTATGGCTGGTCAGGTATGGGTAGGGGCTGGAGTAGGCCTTGTGCCGGCCCATGGTTAGGCTTGTTGAGTTAGCAAATGTCACAAGTCTTTACTAAGGCCTCCACATCTTGCCTCATTCCTGGCCAATAAAAAGCCCCTCTGAGTCTCATGTAGGTCCCTGTGATTCCTGAATGTCCACCATATGTTGAGCCATGCATAGTGGTTAATAACTTGCCTCTTAGTTCAGGTCTGTTCCCCACCACTATTCTTCCCTTGTGCTTGAGTAGCCCATGTGAAAGGGTGTAGTCAGGGTAGGACTCAGGGTCTGCCACCTTTGCAGTCCTAACCTTCTCACATAGGTCATCATTGTTGTAACTTGCTAGGATTTCCTTCACCCAGTCAGGAGTGACAGTAGTAAGCCCCATAAGGTCTTCCTGTTCAAATGGTACTCTGGAGAGGGCATCAACAGCCCTGTTCTCTGATCCTTTCCTATAATGTATTTCATAATCAAACCCTAATAGTTTGATAATCCATTTTTGTTGCAATGGATTCATGATCTTCTGGTCTAGCAAGTGTTTCAAAGCTTGATGGTCTGTTTTGATTATGAACTTGTGGCCAAATAAGTAATGCCTCCACCTCTGTACAACCATTATAATAGCTAGGAACTCTCTCTCATATACTGAAAGACTCTGGTTCTTAGGGCATAGGGATTTGCTTATGAATGAAATGGGTCTGCCCTTCTGCATCAAGGTAGCCCCCACTCCAATGTCACTTGCATCTGTCTCTAGTACAAAAGGTTGTGTAAAGTCAGACATTGCTAGTACTGGAGCAGAAGTCATGGCTTCTTTTAACTTATTGAAAGCCTCCTCAGCTGTAGGGTTCCACTTGAAATTATCATTCCTGAGGAGCATATTCAGTGGCTTACTGATCTGTCCATATCCTTTGATGAATTTTCTGTAGTAACCAGTTAATCCCAGGAAGCCTCTCAATTGTTTGATATTCTTGGGAATAAGCCATTGCTTCATACATTCTACCTTTTGTGGATCAGTAGCAACCCCATCCTCACTGATAATATACCCCAAATACTCAATGCTTGTCTGGTCAAATGAACACTTGGTCTCTTTAGCATACAACTTGTGCTCTCTTAGGCTAGATAGAACCTTCGTCAGATGTATTGAGTGAGTCTCCCAGGTTAGGCTATACACCAAAATGTCATTAAAAAATTCCAATGCAAATTTCCTCAAATAGTCTTTAAATACTTGATTCATCAAGGATTGGAAAGTTGCTGGTGCATTACACAGCCCAAAGGGCATCACAAGGAACTCATAATGACCAGTATGAGTCCTAAATGCAGTCAAAAACATGTGTTCAAGTTGCACCAAAATTTGAAAGTAACCAGACCTAAGGTTTATTTTAGAAAAGAACTTAGAACCATGCAGCTCATCCATAAGTTCATCTATCACTGGGATAGGATAATCATGTTTGATAGTTAGGTGGTTCAAATACCTGTAATCAATACATAACCTCCAGGAACCATCATTCTTCCTCATAAGAATAACTGGGGAAGAAAATGGACTTTTACTGTGTTGAATGACCCCTGATGCTAGCAACTCACTGACTATCTTCTCAATTTCATCTTTGTGGTGATGAGAAGACCTGTAAGGGTATTGCTGTCTAGGCTCACTCCCCTTCTTAAGTAAGATTTGATGTTCCACCCCTCTAGCTGAGGGAAGTCCCACTGGCTCTTGAAAAACATCTTTAAACTCTGCTAAGTGCCCTTGTAGACTCATGTTTTTGTCTATTTCTGGCTTCTGGGTAGTTATTAGGTACAGTCCTGCCACCTCATTCCTTGTCTTGGTATGAAACATCTTATATAGAGAGTGATGCCCAATCAGTTGGCACTCACCCTGTGACTTGTTAGCCCACAGCTTTATCTTCTTTCCCTACCACTTAATGCTTACTGCCATTTTCTCATAATCCAACTCTATGGGAGTGCAGGCCTTAAGCCAATCACCCCCTAGAATGATATCACAGCCCTCATGCTGTAGTAACCTGGGAGAGTGTGTGAGCCTGTGTCCCTGCATTTCCCAGCCAAACTGGCCTGCCTGTGAGGAGCTCACAAGTCTCTGTCCATTAGCCACCTTAATAAGAATTGGTGTTGCTTCTTCAATATCACATTCTAGGAGATGAACTGTAGACTCTTTAATGAAACTCAAAGTGCTCCCAATGTCAATTAGAACCTGCAGAGGTTTCCCCTGGCAAACCCCAGTAAACTTCATAGTAGCAAACCCTTCATCCCCTTTTAGAGCATTCAAGGAGATTTGAGTTTCTTCCATTCCTTCCTGTTCAGTAAGGCCCTCTTCCATGGGTGCAGAGGACATCAACTAAGATAATTCTTCTTCCTCCTCAGTCATAACCATAGTTGACCTTGTGTTTGCATCTATGTCCCATGGTGTATTTTTCATCACAATTGTAACACAATCCCAATGCCCTTCTTTCACTCATCTGATCAGAAGTAAGTAATTTTACAGGAGCTTTGGATTGTGAGTTAACTCTAGGAGTTGTGGCCTGCAGTAGAGGGTTACCTTTGGCAGAAGAGCTTGGCATCCCTCCCAGGTAACCTCTGCTCCCACTTTTGACCTTCTTGGTTATGGCTTCTATTGTCACCAGTTGATTTTGTCCTAACTCAATAGCTTGAGCTAGAGTGGTAGGATTAAACATTTTAACTGCAGCTCTCAATTATTCACTTAGACCACTAAGGAAACTAGCCACAAAATAGGTTTCAGAGTAGGCCTTGTTATCAAACAGGGTCATACAATCCCTTAATTCCTCAAACCTGTCAACATAAGCCCAGTAATCTCCTGTCAATTTGAGCTTGTTAAACTCAACTACCACATTGTCCTCCCTAAGCTCCTCAAACCGCGCAGACACAATCCCAACAAATTGTTGCCAAGTTAATTCAACCTGTTTAGAACAAGGGACTGATACCATTTAGCAGCATTTCCTTCAAAATTCATAGTAGCTAGAGCTATTTTTTGTTCATCTGTCAGGTTAGGGATCATCTTAAAATAACCATTACACCTTAGGATCCATACCCTAGGTTGCATCCCATCAAACCTGGTGAAATCCACTTTAGGCAACGGAGCATAAACCTGGTTTTCCTGACTCTCAACAACCTGCCTATTTCCAAAAGTGGAATGGGTCCTAGATTGGGATCCCCTTTCCATATAATTAATAGGTGGTCTTCCCAAAATAGACTCACTGTCAGCATGTCCTTTCCCTTTAGTTTGGAAAGATGAGAAAAGTTCAGCAAGGTGATCAAGCTTACCCAACATACTCTCTTGTGTCTTAATAACAGACTGGATCTGCTCTCTAAACCTTGTTTCAACTGCTTCTCTTTTCAAATTTTCAGCATCTCTTTTTTGATTTTCTGCATGTAACGCTTGATCTAACCGTTTATGTGCTTCCTGCAGCTCTTTCAACCTGGTATTCTCAGCCATGGCTAAGGAACAATGGCTCTGGATACCAAATGTTATGGCTTCGATGTGTTCCCTATGGAATTTGTTCTTCCTTTTGCCTATATTAGAATATTTGTGGAGCTGATTTGTAATTTATATTTTAATAGTAAGATGATTCTCACAAGTAGCAGAAATGGGGGTGATTTAGAGGAGGAAGGAGAAGAACAGAGGAGAGGAGAGGAGATTTAGGATAATTCTTTCTTGCTACCAAAGTTACAAAAATGGCTATTTATGTCTTACAACTTAGGGGACCACTTAGGGTTCCCATAATTTCATAAAAACATAACTAATGGCCCTTCTGCTAAGTGGGCCTTGATTAACTAAAGAAACATAAAACTGGGCCATTAAGTAAAGCCCATTAACAAAAACGACCCGACCCTAATAACAATTTCTTCCTGGGTCTTCACTTTCCCTTTTCTCCAATTCAAAGCTGGAAAACCCTAAAAGTCGAGTCTTTAATCCTTCAAAGCAGAACCTCCAATTCTGGGTTCCTCAACCCCTTTTCCAGTTCTATTATCTTCAAATTCCACCTCTGCAAATGCTAATTCATCGACCACAGCCTCATCATCAGTCACTGCTCGGTGGTTCATAACAATTGTATTTTGAAATTATGAACTTTACACTTTTTGGATTTTAGTATGAACTAATAAAATTGGAGCATTAAAGACAAAACAACTATTTTTAAAAGTTAACATCCATTCTAATTCCGACAAAATTAAATTTGAAAATCCTTTCATGCACGCCTCTTATCTCATGAAAAAAATAAGCTCGATCGGTCATAGCTTTTGTAGACTTGAAATCAGGTCAATTTCAATTTTTATATATTTGAAATTAATGTCAAATTTGTAAAAGTTATTAAGTTTGTGTTTTAAGTCCCACAATTTTAAGATACAATTAAGTTAAAATGAGCATGCCGAAAATGACATGCAACAGCATCTTCAGTACATGCATACGCTGTTGTATCTATGCTCAAATAATCAATATATTTAATTTGCTTTGGGAAACACAAATGTTAATGAAATCTTGTACACTTTAAGTGATTGCCATTTATTTTTGGCAAATCATGTGTTTTGACAATACAAGTTATTGCAAAGATCCAAAACATGTTTATTATTCGTGTTGATTAAAGAACATTCGATCGAAGACCTCTAATTTTAGAGATAAAACGTGTTCCATCCGGTGTGCTAAGAGACAACTTTCTAATTGGAGTACAAAATCGAAGATTGCAATCTCTTGAAGATCAAGCAAGGACGTTGATTAGCTGCAACTTTGAAGAGACTTCAAAGATTCGCTCAAATCAACAAGGAAAATCATTTATCCATCAAAGACAATTATACCATGTCGTCAAGAAGGAATCCGACTTCATCAAAGAAGGTTCGTGTTTGGCAATTTCATCATTCTACATGAGAAGTTGAACACGAGGATTATCTGGGCATGTTTACTTTGAGGATATACAATTTGAAGGATAGATATGTTAGTGGATGAAATGATATATAAATCATATCTCACCTCTTTAGGTTAATTATCCCACAAATAAGTATTCAAAGCTCATTTTATCACGGGTCTTGGGTTATCCACCATCTTAATATCATGCAAAATAAACATAGAATAACTTATTAATCCCCCATTATCCATCAAAATAAACATTTTAAATAATGTTTTTCATATTATTTTATATATTGCTAGTGTTGTTCTCTCAAACTTAACAAGATGTTCTAGTAGTCTGTTTGTTTTTATCAAACATTAGGGAACTAATTTGAGACGTAATCTTTGGAGAGATTACAAGAGAGACCAATGGAGCTTGAGAGGTCCATTTTTTACACATTTTAACATTTGACACGTTTTCAAGGGTACGAAGAACGAAAGGTCGATTGTTAGAAGATTTTATATAGTACAGTGCAAGTACTTTAGTAGGTTTCCCATTAAATTGTGGATTACTTCTCTGTTTGCCTATTTGGGCTGTGTGTTATTTATTTAATAAGTAGAAGTGCCTAATCGCACGAGTGTACATATATATGTCGCAAATGCTAAGGTAATTGTTATCTATTTCATTTTAAAAGTCCATATGTAGTGCATGAAAATCAGCTTTTCTGCTGCTTTGAGTTAATGACGACACACATCTTTCGATCCAAATGTTTTTCTATTGGTGTAGATTTTTTCTTATTCTTTGAGTTTGAACTTTTTGGAGACTAAAATATATACTCCTTCCGTCCTGATTATATAGTCCCTTTTCTACTCGCACATAGGACCCCATTATATAGCCTCTTTTCTACTCGCACATAGATTAAAAATATTTATGAAAATAAGAAACAAAAGCTAAACTTCCAACTTTAACCTTATTTAATGAAAATTAATAAAACTTAAATTTTAGCTCAACTTTAATGTATTAATTTTTTAAAACAAAGAAAATATACAATTAATAAAGTGCAAATACAATGAATATCAATAGAATTGATCAAATTCAAGTACATGCAAATTAATTATGTTAGTCAATTTTAATTAATGTTTCTCTTTTTTTTAAAAAAAAATAACATTTAAGATTTATAACTTTCACAAACTTAAATGTTTAATTTTTTTAATTTCCAAAACTTAATAAGGGTATCATTGGACATTCCTATTAAAAATAACACTATTTATAGTAATGAGACTATATAATCGGGACACCTCAAAATAGAAATGTGGACTATATAATCGGGACGGAGGGAGTATATATATATATATATATATATATATATATGATTTGGTTTCAACGAGCACTGGGTTTAGTTTGAGAGCCTACACACTAAGTTTTTTATTGTTTATCTTATTGCATTTTAATGATAATTATCACTAAAATACACTAAAATAATTGATAAAATTATAGTAAATAAGTATATAGTGATTAATTCTCACACCAATCACGATGCTCATTATAATCAACGTTAACCCTTATATATAATGAAATTATATTAAATAAACAATAAATTACAATATGATAAGCATTTTTCATTCCCTAGACCTAGAGGAGACAGACCATTCAATTTTTAAAATATTAGGATTAATATAGTAATTTGAATATTTAATTTAAAATTTTAATAAGTTTAACAAATTTTAAATTTCATGCATAATTTATATGCTACTAAGTGTCCATTTGTTTTCATTCTTATTCTTTATTATTAACTTTATCATGTACATTTAAAAATTAATTAAGATTTACTTAAAATTTACATATACTCACTTTAAATTCAAACATAATTAGCTTCTTTCATATTTTGTTTAGTTCATGCTCGTGTGTTATTGCATTTATGACTCATAGTTTATATTTTTCATTAAATATGTTTAGTTATATGTTCTAATTATAAAAGTATTATTATGAGGGTTAATTACACATCGGTATAGCTGTCAAAATCGGTCCGGCTCAATGGACCTGCTCAACCCAGCCTGATTTTGGTCCAGACTGGGCTGCGATTTTACAGACCCGAAATGATTTCGGGCTGGGACGACCTGAATAAAATTGGCCCGAATGGGCCGGGACAGCCCGGTGAAAAAATAGATTTTTAGCCTTAAGCCCACGGGCGGCTCGGCCCGGTTCGAATTTCGGGCCGTGCTAGGCGATAGTTAGTAGGCCCGAAAATTGTTCGAGCCGGCCCGACCCAAAATTTTTTTGGCATATGGGCTCGGCTCGGCCCGGCCCAACCCATTTGACAACTCTACACATTGGTACCCAATATTTGTCCATTTTTACACTTTTGTCCTGAAAATTTAAAGTAACATACCAATTCTATGGTGGATCAAATAATGTTATGGAGTGTTGAAAATCTTATGTGGATTTGCATTTGATTTGATAAAATTGCGTGGTAAATATCTCACCTAATAAAAAAAATGATATCATTTTCAGTTGTCTACGTCATTATTTGGTCCACCAAAAAATTACATTAGTGCTAAAAGTATTAATGATGCAAATATTGAGTACTAATGTGTTATTTTAGAAACTTCAGGATAAAAGTGTAAAAATGGACAAAAGTTTAGTAGGAATGTATAATTAACTCTTATTATGACACAACCAATTTTTGAGGTGAAATTTTTTATTTGGGTACGTAACCAATTGTATCTTATAAAAAACCAATTTACAATGATATAATTTTGTTAAGCAATTAATTTCTTAATTTTGAAATGTAATTAAAAAAATATATTAACTTTTATCAAAATTATTATACATTAGCTTATTATTATTTTTCTGGTTCGCCAATGCTCACACCAATAAATATTTCTTACTAGTTGAACCAAAACTTTTATACACACACTGACACACACACACACACAACAAAGGTTATATTAATTAAGATCATAATTAACCTTAAGAGACTTTTGTAAATCTGTTAGACGGATCTTATTATCTCTTTCTTTTTCAAAGGTCCCTCCTCCCTTTGTTCTTCTATTTTTTCAATTTTTTTCCAATTTTTTTTTTCTAATTTAGGATTCCATAATTTTCACACGTCAAAATTTGAAATTGATATGACTTGATATAATTTAATTTTTTTATGGAAAATCATGCGTTTTCAACAAAATTGTGGACTTGGCTCTAGAGCCAAAAGTCGTTTTTTTTTAGCTAAAAAAACATAATTAGCCTATCAATACATATGTTTAATTAAAATTAAAATCACGAATGAATCCCTTATTTACAAGGATTGGCAACTCCCTCTCCAAATGACCATGGTCGGAGGATGTCCCTTTACGAGGGACCAAACCTTCCTTCAGACACAAACCAGTCCCGTATGACGCCACATTTATTTCAGCATCCAATATCGAATACAAGAGCCAGAAGTCGCGCTTAATTCTCTTGAGATTTAATTCATTTAATCTCCTTTTTTGAGGGAAAACTCAATGTGGTTCACATTATAAGCCTAAAAAGAACCATTTATAATTTATAGTTTATGACATGTTCACAACAATTAATATTTAATCTAGGAAAAAAATCAGTATTTTTTTTTTTTTTTTTTGAATTGGAATGGGATGATCGTGATTTGTACCCTCTCACTCATACAAATGGAAGGAATATTATTAAACTATATTGCTTATAGAGTATAGTTAAGTCAGAAAAATTATATATACAATTCAAAATGTAATTGAATATACTGCATGAAATTAATTTGCAAACACAAGAAACTATAATTAAACCATTTTATTCATCAATCATTCCTCCAAAACCCAAATCCCGAGTTGGGATCATCTCGGCACGTGTCAATTATGTTTATTATGTTAATCATGTGTATATTCATTTATTTTTAAAGAAATATTCTTACACTTTTTTATGTATTGAGATCGCTGTGATTGAGACTAGCTAATACCCAATGAGGATGGGTAACATAAAATTTCCAAAATCCTCCAAGTCTACAAAGTTAACCAACTCGAATCGAATTTCCACAACTAAATCTCAAACACAAATGAAAACTTGCTATCATGGAATAGCCTAGCTAGTTTCTGAAATGGTGATCGATCTAATGATTGAAAGATCACAAGTTTGACCGGAATTAATACTCTTTATCTGCGCATCATATGGTATATCTGAAAAAAATACAAATGATTTCTTACTTTTTTGTTTAAAGAATCAATTTTGGAGTTTGGTAATGTAGTCATTAACTAGTAGTGTATGGAAGAATCCTTTTGAAGGGAAGAACCCTCTCTCTATTATTGTTTTCCCCTCTAAAATAGATTGATTGCAATACCAATATTGTGGTACGTAATATAACTATGACTGGTCGTGACTATTTAACGAGCCTCTTCTCTCAATTTCATTAACTTCCAAATTTTAAACAGAGTCCTTTAAAAATTAAAATAGACTAGAACAGGACCATCGTGGCTTCCAACCTTGAAACAATTCAAAATATGGACTTTGACCACTACTTTTCTTCTCTTCATCCCAACCCTTTCCACCATCCATCTTCCATTCCATCTCTCTCTCTCTCTCTCTCTACAATACTTTTCATTGCTGAATATTATAATAATCCCAATAAAACTTTTCTCACTGCTTTTTTATTTTTTGATATTCATCTTCACACCTTAGTTGATAATGATAGATTAATATTTTTCTATTTCTTGAATAACATTAAAACCATCGTCTCCACCACCAACCAATCACATACTTTTCAAAATCTTCCCTCCATTAATCCCACTCGGATCATCCATCATCACTAGCTACTACTATTTCTTCTCTTTTCAACATGTATGTATATAACTAAACACGGCGCAATCGATCTCCAATATTTCATGGGATCGTCGCCGCCGTCGTCTGCCGCCAGTTCTAATTATTGCTAGTGGTCTGAGCTCGCTCATCGCCGTCGTCGTTCTCGATGGACTCCATTTTTCTCCTTGAAGATGGAGATCGCGCCTCCTTTCTCGACCAAATGATGCAAGCTTTTGGTTGTGTGCACGTCTGCCTTTGGTATTATATGCCACAATCCAAGTGAGCAAAAACTAGCTAATTACTCTCTCTCTCTCTCTCTCTCGAGTGAGTTTTTGATGATGAATTTTTTGTATCAGCTGTTTGGTGAGCTTGGATGGACTCTACCAAGAACGAAGAAGTAGCAACCAACAAAGCACATCGTACGGAAGCCTTGCTATGCGCCTTTTTGATGTATATCGAGAATCATCCAACTATCCTCATAACGGGTATATATATATGATCGATAATATATATATATATGATTATTATTGAACACTTACTTAATGATAACTGTAACAATATATATGTATGATTATATATATATATTATTTATGGTGAATTGAATTGATCAGGCGAATTCCGGGGATTGCATTCGCGAGCAACAATCCCTACATGAAGCTAGAGTTGCATGACTTTCAGAGTCGGGTTTCCACTGATTTCCAGCAGCAGTTCTACCAAGTAATACATAACATTAATTAATTTTCAATAATTTATAGATACTAATTAACTTTTACCAATTAATTCATTGTTTAATTTACTCTAGCTAGCTAATACAATTTCACTGTGTTGTCTTGATGCAGGAAGCCGGAATTAAGGTGAATTTCCCCTTTCTTGCATGATCACCGACCGTATCGCTTACATTCACATACATTTTAAATCAATTGCATTAGTTATTTACATGACCTCATTTTTTAATATCTCTCTCTCTCTCTCTCTCTATATATATATATATATATATATATGTACATGTATGTATAGACGATCGTGCTCATGGGATGCTCCACGGGAGAAATTGAGATAGGAATGTCGTCAGAAGATCATCTTCAGGTAGTTAAATTTCTACACACTTACCACACCACATTTATTAGGATCAAATTAACAACATTATATTATTTCATAAGTTAATTATAAACACTATATACAAATATTGAAATATCAGGTAGACATAGAAATGGAGATGAAAAACTTGATCCGACACCGTTTCCCTCACCACGCCGATCCAAACCAGCCGCCTTCATCTTCTTCATCATCGCTCCGATCACTATCAGTCGACAGCCCCGAGTACCCGCCTCTACTCTTCAACAGCAACATTCCCACCGCCTCGTCGTCCACGCCGGCGGCTTTCCTTCCACAACCTCCTAAGGAAACCCCCATCGGACAGGAGGCTTTCAGATCGTCAGCAGCTGCGCCACCGCCGACCACCACCACCACCACTCCACTCGACCAAGCCACACAAGCCTTAAACCAAATCCGAAACGTTCAGTTCCCCTCAATAGAGAGTGAAGAAGCCGAAATGACTAGAGCCATTCTTGCTGTGTTGTCTTCTCCTTCAACTTCGTCGTCTCCTCAGCCTAACTTGCCTCCGATCGACCGTCAAAGCCGGAACGTCATTCCAACAGCGTTTAGAAGGTATCGAGCGAATTCGGAGCCAAGGATTGCAGGCGCAGCTCAGAAAAATAGCAAATTTAAAAGAGCTGTTTTGTTCTTCAGAAATTTGAATTTGAGCAGGCAGGAATTTGAGGTTCAAGGAAATAGGCCCACTGCAACGCAGATGCACCACATGATTTCAGAGAGAAGGAGGAGAGAGAAGCTCAATGAAAGCTTCCATATTTTGAGATCGTTACTTCCTCCTGGATCAAAGGTACGTATTTACAATATTTTATTTCAAATTATCATGTATACATATATACCATATTTATAAATTATTAGATTTCAAATGTAATTTGGTTCTAAATTGCAGAAGGATAAGGCTTCTGTGCTTAGCAGCACAACTGAATATCTGAGTTCGTTGAAATCGCGAGTAGAAGAGCTCACTAAACTGAATCAGATGCTCAGTTTGCAGCTTAATTCGATAAAAAAAACAGAAGAATTCGAAGTTAGTGCAGATCAAGCGGGAGAAAGAGTTAGTGTTGGGATTGCGCAGGTTTCGTCATCATCATCGTCGTCGTCGGAAACAAGATTCTTGGATTTGAGAGTGACGGTGAGAGGAGGAATTAGCATGTTGGATTTGTTAATTAGGGTAATAGAGTTCTTGAAAGGGCAAACAAATGTGAGTTTATCGTCGGTGGAATCGAATACGAGGATGTTGGGATCAGTTGCAGTTCATGCGGTGATCATGAGATTGAGAGTTGATCAGGTATGGATACAATTAGTATATATTCTTGCATGTGTGTGTGTTCGTTGATTACTGCATGGTTTGTGATACATGCATTAATTAATTGTGTTATTCCTTCGATTTTGCATATGATCAAGATGCGGATTAAGCTGAGTTGATTCGATCAAATATATAAAATTAAATCAAAATGTATAATTGCGCGCTTTACTCTATATGCATGTAACAATATTGAAGTCATTATAAATTGGTCTGGCTTGATAATTTTATATATACATGTTAATTCCCTAAATTGTAATAGGCTGCACAACTCTTTTTGCCCCTTTTCTTATTCTTTTCGGAATTAATCACGCGTGACGTGAAAAAATCCACTCGTTAAAAGATATATGCCTTACGAAGTTACCCGGAAATGAATCTTAATCTGTCACATGCATGCACTTAATTATAAGTTGATGAATTTGATGATGATGTATTGTGGAAGAACATCCATGTAGTGTGTGTGTGTGTGTGTGTGTGTGTGTAGAGAGAGAGAGAGAGAGAGAGAGAGAGAGATGTTGATTCTAGGATCTGAATTGATTTTGATTTGTTTATCCGCAGGGAGATGAATTTGACGAGTCTGGTTTCCGAGAAGCTGTAAGAAGAGTTGTTGATGACCAAGCAAGCAAATTGACAAGTTAATTAGAGCACCCAAATATCTTCCAACACTTGTTAAACCCATGGGCCACTACAGATTTTTTTTTCCCCAATTTTAACCTAATATTGCAATCATTACATTAATTTTCCCAGTTTTGGTAGCTATACAGTATTTAATTTCATATATATCAATCCGTACATGTATATCTAGAATTAGTACATTAGGGTTTCATAGTTGATATTGATGAATTAAATGTTTTTCGATCGGGAATTCTTCGTCTCTTTTCTTGTGTTGAATTCTTCTAATAATTAACTAATTACCAAAATCTTGCAACTTGGATATATGTATACTTTCCGAGTATCTATAATTATTAATTTATTATATGGGCTGTGGGAATACATTATGCGCAAATAATTATTAAATGCATTAATTTCTACATTTACGCGGGGATGTATATAAGTATTTATATATTTCAATTTGAGAAGCACTTATATACACTAGATGCACTATCAGACGTATTGACCGGGTTAACGTGTTGACCGGTCCAATGCCAGAAAACGCGCGTTGATCCAGTCAACTAAAAATCTTCAAAATCAGTATCAATCGTAACACTAAAAAGTATCACTCAAAAGCCCAAAAGTATCATCTGTATCCTTAAAAAGTATCGGTAAAAAAAAAAAAAAAAACTGTCAAAATTAGTATCAACCGTAACACTAAAAAGTATCACCCAAAATTCAAAAAGCATCATCTGTATCCTTAAAAAAAGTATCACCTGTTTCACCATTTTTCTTTTTTGCGAGTTGACCGGGTCAACACGTGTTGACCCGTGTTTGACTGGGTCAAACGTATTGTCCGTATAATATAAGCTTATATACATCTAGTGCGTACAAATTTTTGCCTTTCAATTTTACTTGTAGAATATAATGATATAATTGTGTGTGTGTGTGTATATACGAGTATATACTGGCTAGCTAGTATAGTATTATTTATTTATGTGTCGCCGATCTTGACTGATAATTAATAATGCTTTTATATTGACCAAATTGAGGTTCACATCAAGTGATGTGATAAATCCAAATATGGTCCAATGTCGAAACAATTTATACTTTTCTATTATAAAAGTCTCACTGCACCAACTTAATCAAAGCTGCTCATAGTTTCGGTGTCTCACAACACAACTAAGGAAAACAATATACAATAACTTATTGGCTCCCAAATATTGTTGTTTTTTTATGTCTCGACTATTTAATAATATTCCTTCGTTTTTCCTTATATAAAAGAATTTAAAATTCCAAAAACTCTGATATATCATTATTTTTAATTAATTTATACCTCGAACATTTAGAAATATTCTTTTAACTCTTTCTTTTTTCTTTTGGTCTCTTCGCCCGCTGTCGTATAAGAAATTTTGTATTATTATTTATTTGCACTTTATTAGATGCTTTTCCAAAGAATTGATAGGTAATATTGAGGACTTGAAGTGACAGATATTGATTAATGTAGGGATACAAATAAATGAATATATATTACCTTTTCAAGAGAATGACCATATATACACACACACACATTACATTTCTGAATATTTCCTCCGTTCATATTCTTCTAGACGTCGTTACACCCACCCACCTCAAAAAAAAAAATTAAAAAATCAAAATAATATAATGATGATACTAAATTCGTAGAATTAATTCAAAATATGCATATATACAACACATTGGTAGAAATATTAATTGAATGACCAATGATTTCAACGATTTTAATTTGTTGATGCACAAGTTTGGCATATATATGATATATATGTAGAGATAGATAGATAGATACAATGTAACCAATGCAGTACTAGTACGTAAAAATAAAGATCAAGTGAGACAGTTTAAATTAATTAGATGATGGATGAGATTTTTTTTAAGAGATACAAGCATCTTCTATACTGATTTTAGCATCTATATATTGAATTTTAGTATTGTATTTTCAACGTATATTACAAAATTATAATCGCACTTCTACAAATTTCAAAATTAAATAGTATCGTGACCGTTAATTTCAACATCTATATGTTGAATTTTAATTAGTATTGTATTTTCAAAATTAATATACGAATTTGTCACATCTTCTTTAGTCCATTGAATCGTTTAATTGAAGTGATTGTGATCTGTCCATATTTTACCCGTGAGGGTATCTGTGAATAGGGATGACAATGGGTAGGGTGTATGTAGGGTAATAAGATACCCGTTTTCATATCCGCGTTTTAAAAAAAATATTTGTATCTGTCCTCATATCCGTTGGGAATCAACTTTTATGTCCGTCCACATACTTTTTGGGTACTTAACTACTTATATACATACCCGTTACTCGTATTTTAACTAATTCTCTTATGCGATTCACGAGAAATGTTTTATAGTATTTAATAAAATTTAGAATATTTTTATAAATTAAAATAAAAAATTGGTAGTTATATATATATATATATATATATATATATATATATATATATATATATATATTATGTGTAGGCTTTAAATATATGAAAAATATATAGAATACGAAATGTAATTTATATAGATGGAGTAAAATAACTATTTATTTTTTTAAAAAAAAAGATAAAAAGACTAAATTACGTTTATAAATTCTCACTTTTTATTATAGATCATTTATATTAATATATTTGTGCATATATAATAAATAAATATTTTTTAATGTACATATATTGATGAACATCTTCGTAAGCATATTGAGTATAAAATTAATAATATTTTTTCTGATAAATTTAATGCTATTTTTCTATAATCATTCAAACATACTTATATATATTTGTATTTATTTGTCGTATACATTTTTAAAAATATATATAATTATATTTTATGTAAGATATAATCTTTATAAGAATTTATTTATCAAGTTTACAATATATATATATATATATATATAAGAATAAATAACATAAGTTACAAAATAATATTTCAAGTAGTCCAAATTTTATTAGTATTCAATTATTATTTTATTTCTAACAAAGGTCATATTTTAAAAATAAAATATATAAATATACAAGTTTCATTATCACGAACTATTTATTCATCAATATTTAATTTAGTAATTATTATTTGTATTAAATAATTTAAAATTATGGTTAAATAATTTATAATTTTAGGTAGGATTTAGGACAGTATTGGAGTGAATTCTCTCCCCAAATTGGTGTTTTAGTCGAACATTGGAGTTGCTCTAAATTATGGAAGGTTGGGGAATAGTGAAAATGTGGGGGGCCACGCCTGCAAAACATCACACATACCACTTCTCTCTTTTTTAGGATAAATTACACTTTGATATCTATATTTTGGATATTTTTTTAAAAATGACCCACTTTTTCAAAATTAACAAAAAAGTACCCATTTTTTTCAAAAAATGTGCAAATCTAACATTTAACCAATTTTACGATCTCAAAATCGTATGTAATTGATTACATTTTAATATTTATATTTTCTCAGTCATTTAGAAAAAAAAATATTCAATCAAGAAATATTAAATTACAATTAATTACATACAATTTTCGGATCGTAAAATTGATTAAATATTAGATTTGCTAAATTTTTGAAAATGTGGTACTATTTTCTTAATTTTGAAAAAGTTTGTCATTTTTTAAAAAGTGTCCAAAATGTAGGTATCAAAATATAATTTACTTCTTTTTTTACCTCATTTTCTCTTTCCTCTTTTTTTTCTCTCTTTCTTTTCTATTTTTCCTCAATGATATTGGCATATGTCGTATAAATAGATGTTATGTATATACTGTATAAAAGATGGAATTAGATAAGGATAGCTCTTGTGTGTACTAGGTGCACATCAGACGGTCAACGCGTTAACTAGGTCAATGCATTGACCAAAAATTTCGTCAAAATCAGTATCATTCGTAATACTAAAAACCCAAAAAGTATCATTTGTATTATTAAAAAATATCGGTCAGAAAAAAATAAAGAGAAAAATTGTCGAAATCAGTATCAATCCTAACACTTAAAAATATAACTCAAAATTCAAAAAAGTATCACTTGTATCCCTAAAAAATATCATCTGTTTTGATGATTTTTTAGTCAATGCGTTGATCATGTCAACACGCGTTAACCATCTGATGTACATCATATGTAGAGGAGAATTTGTGATTAGATGATATATTACACTATTAATTGAACATATGTATACATATAGAATTACATGTTGAAGTAAGTACATTCGTGTTTAATTAAATTATATTTTCAAATTAGTATTTAAAATAAATTTATTAAAAATATATTATCATATTAAATTAAAATATGTATATATATAATGAAAAATCATAAATAATTCTTTTAATAAATTAAAAGGATGTAAATAAAATGAGTGATATAATAGTGGGACCCCAAAAAGTAACTATTGTACATGAATGCATTGAAGATGTTTGGGTAGCAATTTAGTGAATTTTGTAACTTGGCAATGATGTGACAACAAGTTGTACCTAAAATTGGGTATAGTACTGTAGATGCCTTTAAAAGTTAAATGTAGGTAGATTTTGAGTTCCGACTAGGGGTGAGTGAGTCGAATCAATTCGTGAGCTACTCAGGATCAACTCGAGAAAAATTCAAAATCCACTAGAGATTGACCGAGTCGAGCTCGAGCTCGACAGGCTCGCGACCTAATCGAAGTTCAATGTATTTAATGTTTTATCCTTAATAATTTATAGTTATCTACACAAATATTATTAATAATTTGATTTTTTTAATAATGAAAATATGTAATAATATAATTATAGTTTTTAATATTGATAAGTAATCGAGCCGAGCTAATTGAACTCGAGTTTGTCGAGTTTTCTATCAAGTCAAGTTTGTGTTTCGAATTTTCTTATCAACCTTGATTTCGAACGTGCTACTACTCAACTCAATTTGATTTGATTATACTCCTAGTTCAGCCCTTCGCATATATTATGTATTGCATCAACTTCGGACACTTTACAAGAAAAATTCAAAGGATTAGAACGTGTGAACTGATGCTATAGCTAGCTAGCTTATATTTAATCATTCATAAACTCAATTATAGTTAAATGAATGCATGTAAGGAGAGAGATTCAATTAAGATAAAATAAGACACCCAATCCCTATTGGCTATTGAGGATATTACAAAAAAAAAAAGACAAATAAATGTGGTCAATGTATTATTAATGAAACCAAGACAGAGACCACGCCAGTTCAACTATGGTTGACACTAGTACTTATTAATTTGATTTTCTCCCTCATTTAATAGATAAAATCCAATATTTGATTGGTTCTCCGAAAAGAAAAAAAAAATCAAGCTTATCTGTCTCTATAATTCAGCGGGCAATAGAGCTTTTTTTTTTTTTTTTAGAATTTAGCTGGCATAAGTTAGTTGATTTTATACATGTTTACCATTCATAAATCATAAATTAAAAACCAAAAACATGGAGTAAAAAATACGTACCTCACCATTAAATGAGTCCAATATTGGACTCATTAATTTAATTATTCTGTACAATTCCTAGCATAATTTTTAAGATATAATCTATATTTATACTAATATAAAAAGTGTGTTATTTTACAATTTTAGGCTTACTTATTATATCCTTATTTTATATTTTACTATTATACCCTTATTTTATATCTTATATTGTTGAATACTTCATTATTCTTTATATTATCTAAGGGTAATAATGTAATCATCTCATATTATTCAATATTTTACTATTCTTTGTATTCTAATAACTATTCTAGGATTAACATTCTAATATTCTAACCCTAAAATTCTAATTTTCTAAAAACCTAACAAGATAGTATAATCATTAAAACAATTAATTCAAATTTAAATACATTATTAAAATTCATAGTTTTATACACGTTTATGATAAAAAAAAGGGTTAAACAAACTTTCAGGATTGCAAACTGATATAACCCAGACAATGAATCTAAATTAAATCTAAAGGAAACGTAGCGGAAGACTTAAGATCGAAACACGTTAGAATTAAGAAGGATTCAACCCGACGAACTAAACAAAATACTCGAATAAATTAAGAACAAGACTCGATTAATGAACTGAAATTAGACTCGAAAATAAACAACCTAAGACTCTTAGAATTATGACACAACTATGCAAAACACAAAACCAAACAAATAGATGAAAGGGTATGAACGGCTGGAATTGGATTGAGACGTGGATGGTTTCGATTAGAATGGAACAAGGATGAAACTCGTGACTTACTAGGAACAGAGGTGGCGGACGAGGATGGCTTGTGGAGGTAGGTGTTGGCGTCGTGTGTTGATGAAGGTAGAATGGTCTTGATCTTCAATTGAACCCCGTCTTCGGTAAGACGAAACGCAATTTCTTGGAACAATTCCGGATAGATTTAGCAACTTCCCTTTAGAACTCGAAGAACTAAAAAGAAGCTTTGAATAAGACTAATGATTTGCAAGATCAAAAGAATGCATAAAAAGGTGATCAACCAAAGGATCGTGAGACTATTGAGAATTAATTCTTCAAAATTCAAACAACGTCTAAGAAATAAAGTTCACAACTGATCCCTTTATATAAGCTAAGGGATGGACGAAAATCCTAGTCTAAGAAAAGTCCATCATGGATGAAAATTCTAAGGAAAATAAAGAGTTCTACCTTGTATAAAATTCTAAACAAGGTAATTCTAGAAAAGACCAAAAATTAAATAAATAAAATCTAATCTAGATAAAAATAAACCCAATTAATTTGGGTCTTCAATCTTCAACTTGGACCTTTAATATTTCGATCTTGGGTTGATTTAATTCTCAAAATCGGCGCCCAAATTCGAACCAAAATAAATCCATGCATGAAAATTCGAGATCCACTGTTTCCCATGCAAAATTTCATGCACACGTTCAAATCTTCTCATTCTTCTTTCTAACCTCTTGAATTCTCCATGCCTTGATCTTCTTCATCTTCAATGGACAACATAGCAATCCACTTGGGGTTGCCATAGTGCATTTCTTCTTCTTCCTTGGTTGGCACGGTCTCATTCTCATCACAAACTAACGTTAATACTAAACGTTATAAACCAAAAGTCAATCAAAAGAAAGTCCGAATTAAAATTCCGTTTTACTTTAAAAGCGGGATTAATTGTCTTCCAAAATTAAAAAGGAAAATTGATATATCTATAATTTGCTGCTATTTTTTATATAAAATATTTTGTATTGTTAATTAATAAAATAAGTTATTCATTAAATAAAAAATTCTTATACTTTAAAAGCAGGATTAATTATCTACCAAAATTAAAAAGGAATATCGATATATTTATAATTTGCTACTGTTTTTATATAAAATATTTTGTATTGTTAATTAATAAAATAACTTATTAATTAAATAAAATTGATAAAATGCTATAATACTCTTAAAAATGTAACAACAAAGACATTAAAGGTACATATCGATAGACAACATAAGATAATAAACTTTTACTTTATTTATATTATTTATTAATTTTTAGTAATATCAAAATATTGATATGAGTTATAAATATAATCTACTATATAAAAAGAGTTTTGAAAATTTTAGTTTGCCTATTATATCCATATAATACATTTTATTTAAAGATAATAAAATAATATAATATTTTTACATGCACATTTTATTAAGAAAAAAATACATGTACTTTTTATTGACAAAAAAAAACATATATTGTAATACCCCAAAATTTTATTATCTAAATTTAATTAGGAATATACATCTAATAGTTAGAATAAGTGGAATATACAGAACTTTTAGTATTAAAATAATAGCCTATAATTACCTTAAAAGTAAGCTAGTGAAGAAAATAGACCCTTATAAATTTTTTTAAGTTTTAGGTAAAATGTGTTTGTTTAGTGGGTTAGTGATACCCAAGACATTCTCACATTTTTATTTAGAATCCTAGATAAGAAAATAGTTTGATTAATTAAAATTTTAATTTATTGAGGGCCAATAAATTTAATGAAAATAATTTTATATGAATACATAAATGAAATAAGTATGAATATAAACTTTATTATATGCTACATTTTTCAATATCATAAAAAAAAAATTCTCTTACACGTGTCATAGGAAAAACAACTTAGGTGCCATATGTCAAAATTATAGACTAACAAGTAATGACTTTTGCTTCAATTTAAGCATTTGTTTAATATATTTATTTCATATAGAAAGCATTAATATAATGATAAATTAGATTTTGGGTTTTGAAACATATGTACTCACAAAGATATGGGATCATCATCAATTATCATCTCATACGTGTCAAAATATGGTTTAAAATTAAGATGATGAGTCATGTTTTATATTCATTATTAAAATATCAAAACAAATTTACAATGATTAAAATTACAAAGTAAACTCTATACCATTTCTTGCTCTCAAAATACATATTCAAAGAGAATAAGTTTTAATCTTTCCGTACATCAATCAGGAGCTTGTATGTTCTTTATTTAAGGTGAGATTTTAATTTATTTGATAATATATTTAATTAGTATGACACTTATATATCAAATAGCTAATTTGTTCCATGTACGGTAATTAATTTGCACACAAGAACATATATATATATAGTTAGAAACTAATTATAATTTTCTTATTCATTTGATTCTACATATTAATTGATTGATATTCCTCATTTAGAATAACCGAATATACATGCAATTAATAATATATATTTTAGAAGTTACGTATATATTGATAATTTATAAATACATGTATGTGTTTATTAGTACTCTTAATTACATACTAATAGTAATAATCAATGAATTTTTGTTTTATGTTAATTTATGAATCAATTAAATGTTAAAAATGGCTTACTAGCTTAGGTAACATATATAATTTCGTAATTAAATATTATTCTTATATAACAATGGATATATTTTTAAAGTATAACAAGGAAATAATAGATTTAATTATTTCGTGTCTTGCGGCAATGAGGTGTTATGATCCAATTCTTTAATAGATGGTTTAAAATATGAAATTATACTTTATATAGTAAAACTTAACTGATTAGCAACATTTGTATTTTTGAAATAATTCTTAATTTTTGGTTAGTTAAGTAATTTTGACTTAGGGGCTTAGGAATTTAATTTTAATAGATCCTTTAACAAAACTAAGTTAAGACTGGTTGTTGTAGGCCTAGAAGAGCTAGCAGAATCTGAGCAAAAGTAACTCGGAATTTGAAAGCTTATCTTCTATCCAGGTGGGCTATACTATATCTTTCCAAATTGTATCTTTCGAGTTATTAAGCTCTGCTTTGCTAAAATTGCATATGTGACTATCTGTGTTAAAAATTTACGTGCTACTGTATGTTGTCGGAGTCTCATAAACCAGCGCTGTGTCACTGTGAGTAGCTACAGTATGCATGCATTGTTTGTCCTGCCCTACTCCTTGTCGGTGAGACTAAAATGAAACACTTATTGGTTATACTCATTGAGTATACTATGGCCATACTCAACTTTATGCGCTGGTGATGTAGTTCGGGTTGCGGGCAGTGACGGGTTATACTCTTAAGCGCTTCATGAGAAAATGTTTTGGTGAACTTAGGTTGCTTCCAACTTTTAAACCTCCTAAGCTTCACTACCTGCATGAACACAGATAGATTACTTTAACAAAATGATTTGCATAACTTGTATTGTAAAAACTTGCCCACTGAGTGCGCTAGTACTCAGCCCAAATATTTTCAAATATTTTTCAGGTCAGTGGGCTGGCGCGTGGATGTGACGATGCTGAGAGATGGGCTTTTGTTATTTTCATATTTTCCCATGGTCTCTTTTTATTAAATATTATGTTAATAATGGAGCTTCCGCACTTGTTATATTATTTTTGTTAAAACACTAAGAATCCCGATCTTGGTGTTTTGGATCAGTATATGTATTAAAAAGCATATTTGGATATTTTGAGTCTTCTGTTGAGGTTTTGTTACTTAAATTACCCCTTTCTTTCCCGCTTCTTAATTCCAACCCCCGTGGCGTCCATTTCCAGGTCTTTTGGGACCGGGGCGCTACAGAGTGGTATCAGAGCAAGTTTGCAACTCTGCAGACCTGCTGGGTCTTATTTCATCTTTCATTGAAATTCCGTATGATATTATATAAGCCCTCAGCTCGTCACTCACGCAACAGCTTAGAAGGTACGCATGTTTTTATGCAAATTTTAGTTTTTAAAAGTTTACATTATTAGTTGAAATGTTAAGTCTGTCTAAAAATGGAAGATTAGGATTCGCCGTGTTGACGGGAATTCCTCGAAAGATTGATTATTATGCGGATAGCATACTCTGATTAACTATGCTGATTGCGTACCCTGTTGTTATGTTGATAGCACATTGGTTTTGAAATATGCCTGTGAGCATACCGGTTTCTGTCTAAGAACTATGTTGATTACATATATGTATGAATTTTTTTATCTATGCCTTGTGCATACTTGTGACGTTTGGAATATACAGAATGCATACTATTAAACTGTGATAGATGAAAAGTGTTTTTTTTTATATATACGTTAGAATGAGAACGAGAACTTGGAAGCTTGATAATGTAAGATTATTAGCCTAGTTGCTGAACTTAGGCTGGACTTGTAAACACTTATGAGAATGTTAAGAACATAGTTTGACTGAGGAAACCTTTCATTTTGATGACTGAACGTACGATGGCCATAGATGATTGTGCGATGCAGTCGGGTCAAGTTTGGCAATTTGTTGTTAGATCAACTTGGCACCTTTTGTAGATGTGGAATATTATCTTCTCTTGATATGTTTATCCCAATGTCACGTGCAAGAAGAGATCGGAATCTACCACCCTGGGGAGCTAAGGAGATAACATGTGCTATGAATAGAAAAAAAAAGGGCAAGAAATACTCGAATATTTTTATAGTGGAACAAGAGATTTTTGTCGACTGATATATCATACCAATCAAGATAGAGATGGAGTTAAACAAGCTAGCTTAGCCATACATACGAGTTATGGTGTATCTATGTGGAATACTTATCTTGGTCACGACGGATCGAGAAACCTGATTCACATCAACATTCAGTCAGAAAACTATGGATGCGAAATTGAGCTTCACACGTAAAAAAAATAGCTAAATTGAATGAGCGATACAAAATAAGAGATATAGGCTTCAAGGAATCATCTTAGATGTGAACACAAGCTGGAAAATGTTCTACAATTATCTATTGATAATGAGAAAAGCACAGTGGAAACAAGATGTGATGATGTGTTGATGCTATGGGTTGACATAAGACTTTCATGATATAAGTCATTCTGATAGGTGCTCTAAGCTTATTATTTTATTTTTATCTTGTTTAGCTAGCTTCTGTGCAACTCTGCACACACTTCGATCGGGCATTTTGATTGATCTTTGTTCCTTTACTAGTTAAGGGGATGAATCCCCGCTTCTTTTGAGCTATTTCTCATTACCTTAAGTCTCGATCTATGGATGGGTCTTATTTGTTTATCTGTTCATTTCAATAACTTTCAATCATCCTATGAAGGAGTCTAGTTGTTATTTGTTTGTTCCGTCCTATGAAGAGGACTTAGTTGGTTTTCTTTTGGCCTATGAAGAGGTCCATTTTCTTGTTGATATCAGTTTACTTATTTCTTTGTCTATGAATGAGAATCTTGATTCCTTCTAGGTTCTATTTCCTTCTTAAAAGCCATTATTAGATGGAGATTTGCTCTAGCTACAGAATTTATGCTGTTTGATTTTGCAAAAGGCATAACCTACTTTTGGATCTATAGACTTTCTATCATACTATTCTTGATGCCTTTCCATTGATTTATGTCTCCAAAATCATTTTTCTTTTTAATTAACACCCTATCCCTCGTTTATTGCCTATTTTTCGGGATCAAGTCATTACACCAAACAAAGTCGAAGCCATTAATAATTGGTCTGAACCAACAAATCCTTTAGAAGTACATAGTTTTCTCAACCTTATAGGAGACTATCGTAGATTTATTGAAGAATTCTCAAAGATAGCCTCTTCTATAATACAACTATTTAGGAAGGGCGCGGTCTTTAAGTGTGCATTAGCTAGTAAACAGATATTTCAAGAGTGTAAGAAAAAGTTGACAATGACTCCCGATGTTGACTCAATTCCACTCTTAAAATCATGTCGTCTTCTAAATCTCTATCGATCACCTATCTTGTGACTAGACATTTCTATGAATCTTTTCTATTCATCATTTGGACGTTTATTGAATCTTGTGCGTCCTAATTATTGAAAGACCATCCTCTTATCCTTAAAATTCTACCATTTTATTCTAAACTCTGAAGTTGGTTTCATTTTTGACTAGGAGTCACAAATCTTTTCATTATCATGCGGTCACTGATTTCATTAAAAACGGAATTCACTTGACCTTCCAACGGAATTTCATTCGTTTTCTATTTCAACCATATACCATATATTAAAATACATCACAAATTGATTACCACCACTCAATCTTATCTTGCTCTATGTGTCACCTCACATGTTAAGGGTGGGGGCAACTGAACATCCTCAACCATGAAAATAATGAGCAAACATAATGAAGCATCATTCATTTATCTTCTCCATCTATCATCTCGGCCCTCTTCTTCCCAAGAAGCCATTTTTCTTTCAATCTTTTGGGAATGAAACCAGTTGAGAAAAATTCTGAAACTTTGTACACACATTTCTTTATCATAATAGAACAAAATTTATTTTGATGTTGTTTTCAACCGATGCCCGAAAAGTTGAGAAAATGGGCCTAGAACCTCAGTGGTGTCACAGTCCCATTGCGACATCTTTTCCCGTTGATCCAGGTATTTTCTTTTCTCGAGGTTTACGTCATTGTACACCTAGCACTTCAAGGTTTTCATAACAAGTCTCGGATCATCAATTTGATATCATTTGGTCTATCAAAGACACATCACAAATTGACTCATCAAAATCTGCCGCAGAAATCATTGTGTTGTGAGTGCAACTTCAGAGGTTGTTTTCCGTCGTTTCCTCCAATGTATGGACTTGATTTTTGGTGCATAGCAAATCTTCCTTGTAGTCTTTCAATCTCTTATGTTTGATCTAAGATCAGATATCTTTTGATTCTCTAAATCTAAGTTGTAATTTTTCCAAAACCATACTCTTTTCTAGCATATTTCATCTATATTGAAAATAATATAATGCTTGATCATTTCCAGTTGTTGTAGCTCTTTTATTATTGAACCATTTGTTTCATCAAAATCCTTATCTTCCATACTCTGAAAAATTATACTTTTGATCGAAAATCCATTGAGTATCGAGCTTGATCGAGACCCGAACTTTTTGTTGATTAATCTGCTCTCCTATTCGGGTGAACAATTACAGTTTCCTTTCCGGCCGATTTCAGGCCAGGGTGATCGGAATTTGTCTCCAAATCCTTCTGACTGACTGTAGGTCCCTTTATAGTGGGCGTGTGGCCGCTGACCGTGTCTCAATCATATTTGAATTTAATTTCCTATGATTTTTTGAAGTCGCTGCCCTATCTTAACTTGTTCCATTTATTTTCTTAGAATTTTTTTCAAGTTAATTGAAAAGTATTGTAAGAACCTATTACCAAGTCATGTAGGGTTTAAAACCCGAGTATTGTGGTTTCCTATTCGAAGTAAAATGAATTAAGTTGCCATTAAATTAAAGTAAATATTAGATTAATTCCGAAAGTGGTTATATTGATCTTGAATCAAGGATTGATCCTTGTAAGACTTGAAAATATATTTCTAGTAGAATAATAATGAAAAGAGAGATAGTAGCATTTGTATAGAGATGGGTGGCATGTCATCAAGTGAAAGTCGTAAATCAACAACCTTCAGAATTATTGCAGCCGTTGGAAATTCCAGAGTGGAAATGGGAGCATATAACGATGGATTTTATGGTAGGTGTACCGCGATCAATGAAAGGAAACTCAACAGTTTGGGTCATTATAGATCGATTAACCAAATCAGCACACTACGTGCCAATCAAAGCAACAACAAAAAAAAAAAGTTAAGCAAATTAGCACATATTTATGTAAATGAAATTGTTCGTTTGCATGGAATTCCAATTTCTATCACGTCGGATCGTGATACTCGTTTCATATCAAGGTTCTAGAGAAGTTTCCAGAAAGCAAATAGAACGAATCTAAGCTTCAGTACCACTCTCCATTTCCAAATAGATGGTCAATCAGAGAGGACGATACAAATTCTGGAGGACATGCTACGAGGAGTTGTGTTGGACAGAAACACAAGTTGGGAAGACGTTTTACCCTTGGTGGAGTTCGCTTATAACAACAGCTACCAATAAACTATAAAAATGGCACCAAATGAAGCCTTGTATGGTCGTAAATGCAGATCACCCCTATACTGGGATGAAGTTGGAGAAACGAAAATATTGGATCAAGAGATTGTACACACCACTATCGAGATAATCGACCGAATTTGAACGAGAATGAAAGAAGCACAAGACAGACAAAAGGCTTATGCAGATAAGCGCATAACATACCTACAATTTCAAGTCGTTAAAAAAGTTTTCTTAAAAGTGTCTCCAACACAAGGTGTTGTGAGATTCGAAAAAATGAGGCAAGTTGAAACCAAGATTTATTAGGCCATCGAGATACTATAAATAATTGATGAGGTTGCTTACTGATTAGCTCTACCACTGGACCTATCATAAGTTCACGATGTATATTAGGTTTCAATGTTCAGGAAATACATATTTGACCAAGAGCACGTCGTAAAAAAAGGTGAGTTAGATCTTCGTTTTGATATGACGTACGAAGGAAAATCCCATGAGATTTTAGATAAAAAAGTTGAAGTCCTAAGAAACAAGCAAATTCCATCGGTGCTTGTGCAATGGAATCATCATGATCGAACTGAAGCAACGTGGGAACTAGAAAGCAAAATGAAACAGCAATATCCTGAGTTATTCGAAGGTACGTGAATTTCGGGACGAAATTCTTTTAAGGGGGGAGGAGTGTAATACCCCAAAATTTTATTATCTAAATTTAATTAGGAATATACATCTAATAGTTAGAATAAGTGGAATATACAGAACTTTTAGTATTAAAATAATAGCCTATAATTACCTTAAAAGTAAGCTAGTGAAGAAAATAGACCCTTATAAATTTTTTTAAGTTTTAGGTAAAATGTGTTTGTTTAGTGGGTTAGTGATACCCAAGACATTCTCACATTTTTATTTAGAATCCTAGATAAGAAAATAGTTTGATTAATTAAAATTTTAATTTATTGAGGGCCAATAAATTTAATGAAAATAATTTTATATGAATACATAAATGAAATAAGTATGAATATAAACTTTATTATATGCTACATTTTTCAATATCATAAAAAAAAAATTCTCTTACACGTGTCATAGGAAAAACAACTTAGGTGCCATATGTCAAAATTATAGACTAACAAGTAATGACTTTTGCTTCAATTTAAGCATTTGTTTAATATATTTATTTCATATAGAAAGCATTAATATAATGATAAATTAGATTTTGGGTTTTGAAACATATGTACTCACAAAGATATGGGATCATCATCAATTATCATCTCATACGTGTCAAAATATGGTTTAAAATTAAGATGATGAGTCATGTTTTATATTCATTATTAAAATATCAAAACAAATTTACAATGATTAAAATTACAAAGTAAACTCTATACCATTTCTTGCTCTCAAAATACATATTCAAAGAGAATAAGTTTTAATCTTTCCGTACATCAATCAGGAGCTTGTATGTTCTTTATTTAAGGTGAGATTTTAATTTATTTGATAATATATTTAATTAGTATGACACTTATATATCAAATAGCTAATTTGTTCCATGTACGGTAATTAATTTGCACACAAGAACATATATATATATAGTTAGAAACTAATTATAATTTTCTTATTCATTTGATTCTACATATTAATTGATTGATATTCCTCATTTAGAATAACCGAATATACATGCAATTAATAATATATATTTTAGAAGTTACGTATATATTGATAATTTATAAATACATGTATGTGTTTATTAGTACTCTTAATTACATACTAATAGTAATAATCAATGAATTTTTGTTTTATGTTAATTTATGAATCAATTAAATGTTAAAAATGGCTTACTAGCTTAGGTAACATATATAATTTCGTAATTAAATATTATTCTTATATAACAATGGATATATTTTTAAAGTATAACAAGGAAATAATAGATTTAATTATTTCGTGTCTTGCGGCAATGAGGTGTTATGATCCAATTCTTTAATAGATGGTTTAAAATATGAAATTATACTTTATATAGTAAAACTTAACTGATTAGCAACATTTGTATTTTTGAAATAATTCTTAATTTTTGGTTAGTTAAGTAATTTTGACTTAGGGGCTTAGGAATTTAATTTTAATAGATCCTTTAACAAAACTAAGTTAAGACTGGTTGTTGTAGGCCTAGAAGAGCTAGCAGAATCTGAGCAAAAGTAACTCGGAATTTGAAAGCTTATCTTCTATCCAGGTGGGCTATACTATATCTTTCCAAATTGTATCTTTCGAGTTATTAAGCTCTGCTTTGCTAAAATTGCATATGTGACTATCTGTGTTAAAAATTTACGTGCTACTGTATGTTGTCGGAGTCTCATAAACCAGCGCTGTGTCACTGTGAGTAGCTACAGTATGCATGCATTGTTTGTCCTGCCCTACTCCTTGTCGGTGAGACTAAAATGAAACACTTATTGGTTATACTCATTGAGTATACTATGGCCATACTCAACTTTATGCGCTGGTGATGTAGTTCGGGTTGCGGGCAGTGACGGGTTATACTCTTAAGCGCTTCATGAGAAAATGTTTTGGTGAACTTAGGTTGCTTCCAACTTTTAAACCTCCTAAGCTTCACTACCTGCATGAACACAGATAGATTACTTTAACAAAATGATTTGCATAACTTGTATTGTAAAAACTTGCCCACTGAGTGCGCTAGTACTCAGCCCAAATATTTTCAAATATTTTTCAGGTCAGTGGGCTGGCGCGTGGATGTGACGATGCTGAGAGATGGGCTTTTGTTATTTTCATATTTTCCCATGGTCTCTTTTTATTAAATATTATGTTAATAATGGAGCTTCCGCACTTGTTATATTATTTTTGTTAAAACACTAAGAATCCCGATCTTGGTGTTTTGGATCAGTATATGTATTAAAAAGCATATTTGGATATTTTGAGTCTTCTGTTGAGGTTTTGTTACTTAAATTACCCCTTTCTTTCCCGCTTCTTAATTCCAACCCCCGTGGCGTCCATTTCCAGGTCTTTTGGGACCGGGGCGCTACATATATTTATGAGACTTTGACCATATTGGTGCTTAATTAATTTAATATGATATATGGAAGCCATTAAAAAAATATTATTGACTCCATTATATTAAAATATATATTTGATTTCGAATGATGCCTGAATTAGTTGTGTTTTATTGATAAAAAAGAAAAATGAACAAACCATGAAATAAAAAAACTCACACACAAATGCTCAAAGCAAGACATTAGGGGCATACCTCATTGAAACCTAGAAGTATCAGTGCACGTAAACGTGTATGGGCCGACCAATCTGGCCAACCCAAATCGAATTTAAGCCGACATTAATGGGTTGGCTCATGGGTTTAAGACTCTCGACTCAAACCAACCCAACTCAAACCGTTACTTTTTATTCATTTTTATGTATATGTTAAATCTTAACTAATAATGTATATAATTATGATCTCGTATATATTTATGATTTCATTCCCAATGTCCCACTTATATGTATTTATTGGACTATCTTAACTCTCAACCACTCAAAACCCTAAATATATCAAACTTTCACTCTTCTTCTCCATTTAAGATAGTCTATCAACTTTCTTTTTCGTCATGGGTCGACATCAGCAACCTTCATTATAATTTACAATAACCAGTGAATTTACATTAACTTTACATTGAATAAACAATCTTCTTGAATTTACATGCATTGACTTTTAGAAGAAAAAAAAAATTCAATTTGGACATGATTCTCTAAGAGAACCCGTGAAGAAGACAACTGAAATAGTGTATAAAAATTCAATATAAATTTTTTGTTCCAACCCAACCTTTATATTTTTGTGAAAATCATGGTTGAGTTGTGCAATTAAGAAAAAATTAATGGCTTATGATTTTTCAAATCGTAGTCTATGGGATGACCTTTTTAAACACCTCAACTAGATCAACCCAATTGTGTGCACCCCTACCTAGCAGAGTAAATCCCAATGGAGAAACTTCTGATAGGAAAAATAGTACTCACTCTAGAAAAGCGAGTTAAAATAAATTGATGCAAATTTCGAATGATGTCATAATATGTATATTTATATTTCTTTCAGTTATATATTCTAATTTAATATTTAATATAGAATCCTAGGCAATCTATTCGTATCCTTAATTCATTATATATTGATTAGATATGAATTGTGAATTAGCCATAAATATATTACCCATGTAGTCATGTAAAAAGAAATATTTTTTTTTATTTAAGAAATTAAATGTATTTTTAACATCAATTTGTGAATGTTGAATTTGCATATTGTGGATGTTAAATATATAAAAATAATGGTGATAATATTGAAACATTTTAAAAATCATGTCGAACTGCAAAATAGGTCAAACATAGTAATTTATTTGGAAAATTATATATCCCTATAATTTATTCAATATACTTCAATCTTAATTTCTACCTATAAATTACTAATTCGCATCATGCGATGTCAATAATGTGAGTATTGGTACTATTGGCATGTACCTTAGTTGATATCCCTCTGTTCGGTATTTATTTAACCTAACTGCAAGTACACAATGAGGTTTATAGTATAACGGTGAATAAGAGTATCGTATCCACAGAGATTTACTATTTAACTAACTAAGTATTAGAACTTAACTCCTAAATGCTATCTAGACAACCAATTAAAGTGCTTGAACTAATTAAAGTACTTAAACATATAATATAAATGGAAACACAAAGAGGAGAGAGTAAAGAAGAAACAACGGAGAAAGACGAATTCTAGAGTTGGAGAATCCTTATCTAATCCATTTATTTACTTGTTTCATCACACACCTATGTAGGGACTTAAATCTAGCTAGAACAACCACAATCATACTTTAAACCTTCTCTCGAAGTGCTTAAAGCATGGATCACACAACTAGTATTAATGTCTTCGTTCAATGTCTAGCATGCAACTCCTAATGGCTCTCAGGGTCTATTGCTCTCCCAATTAACCTCAACCCTCTCAAGTGCTATTGATTAATGAGTTAATTACTCCAGATCACGTGTTAAAACTCCTCTCTCGATTTATGAATTAACACATTAAATTGTATCATTTAGTGATCAGTTAAACAATACAGATAAAAATAAGAGTGATCAAAGATCAAGATAAAGTCATAGGAAATATGATAAAACCAATAAAATAAACTTCATAATTAATTCATCATCCAACCCTAGAAAACTAGGGTTTAGCTATCCATACAAATATAGAAAATCAAAATCCAACAAGAAACCATGTCTAACATAAATAAAGATAAATAAAACCCGGAAGTAATTATTCTGTCTCTATTCTTGCTCGGCTTGAATCTCTTGATTTTGCTCTCCGTGTTCTTCTCTGCAAGCTCTCTATCTCTGTGTTTAAGGGAGGAATATGGTGTGTGTTGTTGTGGTTTTTGGTGTTATGGTAGGATTTGTGATGCCTAATTTTCATGCTTGAGGAGATATATATAGTGTAGGAAGCATCCTAATCGAAAAAGGAAAAAAAACGGGCCAAAATAGGCCAAAAATCGGACTCCCAGGACTCGCTCGTGACCAAGTCGGTCGCGGGTGTGGTCACGAGTCCGCGTGGCGCTGACGTGGCAAAATAGTTGTGACCAGTACAAAATTCGCGAGTGGGGTCGCGAATAATACAAAGGTGAACCCCCCTCTGTCGCGTGCGTGCAGAAAAGTGGCCAAAATTGGATTCGCGAGTTGATTCGCGACCTCGGTCATGAGTCCGGTTGCGAGTCCGGTCGCGGGTCTACGTGGCATCCGGCGGCCTCTCACTATTTTGCTTCGTTCTCACTCGTTTCTTGTCCGATTGATCCGATTCTTTTTGCAACGCATTCCTTACTTGTTTTCCTATCTTTCGAGTATCTTCCCAAGCTCATTTAAAATTCACACAAAAAATGACATTAATTCCCTTCACAACGAACAAACACGTGACATTGCACAAAATATAGAAAACTATGCAAAACTTATCACTGCATGCATGCAATGCCCATCAAATACCACTCAAATGAACCTAAAAAACACATGCAAAATACAAGGTTATCACCCTCCATTTGCATAAAAGGTGAAACGCTTGGGTACGAATTTTAATCCTCTACCCCCAACTAAAAAAACTAATAACGTGAATATTGATGAACTAAAATAAATATAAAAACTAGCAAAATACGATATAGATTTACAAATAGTTATGATTTAGTTTCAAAGAGTGGAATGGAACTCTTAAGTGCACCAAAAAGTTATCCCTTACATGTTTGAATTAATAACAATTCACTTAATGAAATATTATTTTGGCAAATTATTTGTTTGTGTTAAAGTAAGTTTTTTTAAAAGTTATTAATTTGTAAAATTATGTTGTCATGTAGTTCAAATCATAAAAATATTTTTATGGAAAATTTACCTATTTTATCGAAATATGCTTCATAACTCATTAAATTTAGGGTTAAACACAAACTTTAAAATGATATACCGATCTACAACACAAACTTACATTTTTATAATTACAACATCAATTCAAAATCAGGTGCAATCGAGTCTAACTTGACCGTCGAAAAATAATTATTTGTTGTAAGGGTATTCATATATAGTTCGTGATATCTAAACTTATTAACCCTTAAACTTAAAATAATTTTTTATTTAATATAATTTTAACAATATAGAAGTTAATATCAAATATACAGATCGGTGAAAAGATAATATTTAAATATTATTTGTAAGACAATATATCAATTTGAAATTTACACTTACAAGTAATCAAGAATATATATTTTTATGTTATCTTTTACACTACAGTGAAGATCAATACATATTAATGATAGATGCATTATTATTTTTTAATAGTAATGTATTTATTTATATCAATTTAAAGTATATAGTATCTGCTGATAAATAATTCATTTTACTTAGATGATAAACTTGTTTAGATATGTTTTGTATGGGTAGGACATTGTACAGTTTTTAAATAAGTCATTTTACTTCTATATTTGACATATTATTTAACGTAACAAACATAGTTTGTATAACTTTTTTTTTATTATTTTAAATACCACTTAAGTTATTTAAATAATTTTATGTTTTATTTATTTTTTTCATTTACATATGTAGTGATATATTTAAAATATAAAAACTTAGAACTATTATTATATAAACTATTATTGCATTGATATTTTTGGATATCTTCATTTTAATTGAATGAAAACTAAAGATGTTTTAAAAAAATATTATAATACGTTAGAAGTATGTATATATATATATATATGTATTACCATGATAGAAGCAATATTATATCAAGTGTAAGAATTAATCATATGTATACATTGCATACGATATCATATATATAATTTTAAATAAACAGTTTAAAGGTATCATACTTTAGTCCCTTTTTAACCCTTTTTGTCCAAATTGATACCTTAACTATTTTAAAGGTATCAACTTGATCAATTTTTTTTTTTTTTTTTGCTACTTTAACAGACGAAGGGAGACGAAAGTTAATAATATTTGTTACAACACATTTTTGTCTCACACACTTGCATCATTTCACACACTAACACATATTTTTTATTGGAAATATATCTTCAATATCTTGCGATAATCTAGTGAAGAAAAATTTTGCTAGAATTTTCGGGCATAGTTTATGGTGTAGATTTTTCTTGAATTGAACATGATAATAAATTTTGTTATTTTCAAAAGTTAATATTATAAATACACATCAAGTGTAGTTTCAAGGTGAAAAAAAAGTTGAAAATTGTTTTTCCACCATATGTATGATAAACATTTGCGGAATTATTTATAAATGAAAATTACTAAATTCTCTCGTGTAAAAGTTTAGAAAATTCTGTTGAATTTATTTATTTTATGATTGTTAAATACTACTTTGTGACATAGATACAAATTCAATTAAAACACAAACATTTATTGTTATTTTTGGAAGATAAGTACAAAACAAATCAAGAGCATTTTGTACATTTAAATAATCTATTTATGATTTATATTTTAGTAATTTCTTAAATTAAATGTTGGAAATTTTTAGAAAAAAATATGACTGATCATTTATAAATGTAGAATATAATAAACATCAAGATAAAAATGAAAGGAAATGTAATTAAAATGCAAAAAATAAAAAATAAAAAATTACGCAATTGGAAATCATTAAAGCAAGATAACATTCTAATCAATTTATTTTAATCAAGACTAAATTATTGTCAAGTTTTTCATTTTTTTATGAAAATTTAAATTATATTTCACATATTAAGAATTTGTGCTTAGTGAGCTATATAAGTCAACATGAAATTTAACACAAAGATCGATTACTTATCAATATTTTTATATAAAATAGTTATTTTAATAAATATGATTATTATATTTTATTCTAAATTTGATATTTTATAATTATAATAAACATTAATTATACCTGTTAATTATACATATCATATCATTATTTAGTAAAATTATATAAATTACGTGCAACGCATGTTATCTATGCTAGTTACTTGAAAAGGATAATTAATTTAAGGAAATAGACGAAGCTGAGCTGATTTTCAAATTAAAAAAGAATCTAACAAACACCTCATACCTTATGCACATGGAATTTCCTGTTACATTTTATGCTTTAAGGAAATAGATGAAGCAGAGCTCTGTGTTACACTTTCAAATTAGGAGTTTTTTTATATTTTTCTTCAATTTTATTTTTTTTGTGATTTAGTTTAATTTTATTATTGTTTCTGGTGTTCATCTCACCCAATCAGGGTTTATAATTATTTTTTAATATTTAATTTTTAATTTTCAATTAATAATCCATTATTGTTGATTTTTTCAAAATTATGTGTTATATTTTTTTAATTCATATTTTTTTTTATAAATGTTGACTATGGTTATTTATGTTATAATTAATTTTTAAATTGTATAATAAATATCATTAAAATCATAGATTTAATAATAAAACAGAGAGTGAAACATGAAAAAATGTAACAGTAAATTTTAATCCGTAATCATGTCTTAAAATCTGGCGTCACTTATTATGCGGTATGCTCCAATTAGAAACGAGTAACTAGTTCAACCAAACTCATTGTTTGACTTCCTAAAATTTCTTAAATTATGGATGATCTATTAAAAAAAAAATCAATTTATTTTTTTAGACATATTTGCTAATACTTATAAAGTCATCATTTTTTTTACTCATACACTCAATCTAATAATATTGAAAAGATTTAAATCTATAATTTTTTATCTCCAAACAACCTCACTCCACAATTAACTCATTGTATTGGGACACTTATAAAGTCATCATTGATCAAGCATTTTTCGTTGGTTCTCACCGATTAGATATGGCCATTACAGACTCCTTCCTCAAATAAACTACCATCACCTTCCTCATTTTTTTATTGGAAAAGGGTCACGTAGGCCCCTGAACTTTTCGACGGGAACCTCACAGGCCCCTGTACTTTGTTTTGGCTCAATTGAGCCTCTGAACTTTTTTTTTTCGGTCTATTGGGCCCCTCTGTCAAGCCCCTCCTGACGGGACCGTTAATTGGACATAAAACGACGTCGTTTTAGCTTTTATTAGAATAAAAAAAAATTCTAAATTCAATTTAAATTTCACCCGACCCATTTTAAAAATATCCCGACCCGATTCTAGATAAACCCGCCCCAATTTTTCATTTTTTCCCCAATTTAAAACCTAATTAGAAATAGAAATTCCAAGGCCACATCAACCCCTTCGTCTCTCTCGCTCTCAAACTCGCCTCCCACGGCTTCAACATCACCTTCGTCAACACCCAATCGGTCCACCGCCCGCTTTTCCCACGCCACCAACTCCGCTGATATATTCACCGTCGCTAGGGATTCTGGCCTCGACAATCGCTACGCCACCATCTCCGATGGATTCCCGCTCCGGTTCGACCGGTCGCTGAATCACGACCAGTTCGTGGAGGGACTGATTCACGTTTTCTCGGCGCATGTGGATGAGTTGTTGGAGAGTTTGGCCAACTCTGACCCTCCCGTTACGTGTCTGATTGTTGACACCTTCTACGTTTGGGCGTCGGACATTACGACCAAGTTTAATTTAGTTTGCGTGTCGTTTTGGAAGGAACATGCCCTCATTTTTCTCTGTATTTATTTTTTTCATTTCTACTCAATCAACCATTCTCTGAATCTTGCTTTTTTTACATTTTACCATCTCACTTCTTCGTGTTTCTGATTTATCGATTTCACATGTTGGAAAAAATGAAAAATTGGGACGGGTTTATCTACTATCGGGTCAGGAGATGTTAAAATGGGTCGGGTGAAATTTTTAATTGAATTTAGAATTTTTTTTATTCAAAAAGCACCTAAAACGACGTCGTTTTATGTCGAACTAACGGCCCCGTCAGGAAGGGCTTGACGGAGGGGCCCAATAGACCCGAAAAAAAAAGTTCAGGGGCTCAATTGAGCCAAAAAAAAGTACAGGGGCCTGCGAGGTTCCCGCCAAAAAGTTCAGGGGCCTACGTGACTCTTTTCCCTTTTTTTTATTTTATTTATTTGCTCTTCTAGAAGATCTCTACACTCACAAGCACAATTATGATAATTCTCGTTAAGGGCATCTCCAATGCGTGGTAACATTTACATGTGACTTAAATGTTACTCAGTTGCCATGTAATACTTGTACTGTGAATCTTATGTAGCAATTGATTAAAATTTTGCAGGTAGCAAAATTACTACATGGCAACAATTTAAAAAGTAGAAAGAAAATACTACTCTCAATTGAGGAGGTGAACAACACGCCGGAGTTGCAAGGATGCGTATCCACCACCGCAAGAAAAATAGGGAAATTATACCATGCAGTTGCGGGATCCACTTACAGCTTTTCTTTTTTAACTCATTCTACCCATTTTCTCATCATCTTTTCTCTCCTTTTTCTTTTCTTTCATTTTCTTTTGCTATTCTCCAACTCACCGAGTCACCGTACATAAAATATTTACTTCCTAGATAATTGTTTAAAATATAAAAAATATGGTTGATTAATTTTATATATATATATATATATATAGATATTTAACTTAATGATTAAAATTTGTCATTTTCTTTTTCTCTCCTTTTCTCTTGAAGTTGCCATTTTTTTTTATACTGTCATTTTCTTTTTCTCTCTCCTTTTTGCCTTTTTCCTTGATGTTGCCATTTTTATTTTATTTTTGCTTTTTTCAAATTTTCAAAAAATGGGTAGGTTTGGAGTGGTAACACATATTTGGATTGTACAGCCTTTCATAAAAATTAAAAATTGATTTCTTATCTCCTTGGGGATAGCCTAGTATTGGAGTGGTGTTAACTTGAGGCCAAAGGTCTCTAGTTCAAATTCCACCACCAACACTACTAAGTGTGAGTCTGTCACACCTGGCTTGCCACGTGTGGTTAACCTCCCCTGTGTGGATTGCAGACTATTACACAGGGGCGGAGTTTACCCAGTACGCATCTCGGTAGCGACTGCGGGTTACCCTTGATAACTAAAAAAAATTGATTTCTCAAATAATTATTTCGATCAAGTGATTATATTATATATATTAGAATTCGCCAATTAATTACAATATTAATTGAACGTCTATATAATATAGAATTACATGTTGAAGTAATTACATTCGTGTTTAAATAAATTACACTTTTAAATTAGTATTTAAAATAAATCTACTAAAAAATTATTATCATATTAAATTGAAATATGTATATATAATAATGAGATCCCAAAAAGTAATAATAATAGTAAGATAATTTATAATAATAAAATTATTTTTATTATTAAATTATTCTAATTATATAATGAAAATTAAAATAAAAAATATTTTAGTATAAGTTTATGTATTGTTTGTGTATGCACATTGTTCTAGTCCTTCTTTGTTTTACGTATTTAGTTTATTTGTTATGCACGATGTACTCGTATTTTTCTATTTAATAAAGTTGTCAACTATGAATGAGTAGTTAAAAAAATATCCACTACAATAAATTTATGTTTAAAGAAATTAAATTTTCAAATTAGCATTCAAAATAAATTTACTAAAAAATATTATCATATTAAATTAATATATATAATGAAATCATAAATAATTTTTTTAATAAATTTATAATATGTAAATAAAATGAGTGATATAATAGTGGGCCCTCAAAAAGTAGCCATTGTACCTAGATGCATTGGGATGGTTTGGGTAGCAATTTAGTGAATTTGATAACTTTTGATGTGACACTGATGTGACAGCTATTTGTACCTAAAAAATGTTACGTACACTGAAGATGCCTTAATTTGAGCGCGAAATTCAGTCACTTCAACTTTTTTTCCCTGAAAATTAATTAATGATCAAATCACGACAGATTTGAAGAGACGAACAAACAGCTCAATCTTTTGTGTTTTTTTTAACCCAAAAATTTGAGAAACTTAAATAACATTTAAATTAAAAATATGATATCTAATTAATTTACTTCTAAAATTCCTGTTAAATTTATAATTATATCCAAAGTTTATAATTTTAAAGGGAGTTAACCACATTAATCTATATAATATATAATAACGACTCTGTGACCGCAAATAGAAAATTTGTATTTTCCCGCCCATTTTCACTGTCCGGAAATAGAAATGTAATTTTATATATTGTTTAATTAATTATTTGTATGTAAAAACCGTAAACATAAAAAAAATACAATTCTAAATCTTCAATCATATCTCATTAAATATATACTCACGCTCTTGATTTATTCTTAATTATAGATAAATTTATTGTAATTAGGAAAGTTCTGATCAGATAATATATATATATATATATATATATATATATATATATATTCCGTTTCTAATAACAATTCGGCCGGTCAACATTTCTAATCCAAATTTATTTCTATAGTGTGTGTATATATATATATGTGTCTCTATTTATTGGTTGTGTAACGTGTGTCATTGCAAAACTATGTTTGCATTTCTAATTACCAAGTTTTGACCATTTAACTTGATACAGTACTTTTTTTTTCTTTTCAAATTGTATTATTATTGTTGAGTTCGTTGATTTTTGTTATTATTCTTTTATGACCATTTTATTGTTATTGTTATTATAAAGTAGTCTTTATGTAAAAAAATATAATAATTATGGACAACAACATTTTATATGTTTATGATGGCAGGATATAGATTAAAGAAAAATGATATTTCAATTGTCTTACCTCATCAATGACCCTGCATGGTTGTATCGCTCAAATGAATCATTGGCTTTAGTTCACATCTCATTATCAGAAGCTTGGTAAATATAATTTTTTTTTTAAAAATCGTAGAAAGAGCATATTACCTCCATTATATTTAAACATATATATTTACAGGATTGTATATATTGTTTTATTTTTTTAGAAAATTGTATATGAGGTCATTCATGCTCTACATTTTTCTTCCTATATATTCATGTATATATATGTCGATTTAGTTTTGTGCTTTTAAGATTTTTTATGTTTTTTTGTCTTCTACATTGGTGTCATTTTTATTTGTGGCTTGGAGTAGATTTTCACATGGGATTGAACATATATAAGCTTGATGATAAAGATTCATAGTACAGTGTGATACATGTATAGCCAAGAGAACGATCATGGGTTGAAGTAAAATTGAAGATGAACATGAAGATCGAGACTCTTTGAGAAAAAGTTGTAGTCTGAAACTTATAAACTAATTAACTTATTTTCTATTTTATTAATTAAAAAAAAATTATATTGTGAAATTTGTCTGATATTATTTTGTATTTCAATAAAACACAACTTTATTGTGAAGTGTTAGCTCAATGCTAATATGTGTATTTAGTTCATCATTCATATTGTTTTTAGGCATTTTTTTATTGGTGTAAAAGCTGATTTTTTCTATTATTTTTTTGTTATGTTTATTTATTCTTTTTTTTTATGCGGAATATACTAATTTATTTAAACTAATGTATTCATGCAAATGTCTACATTGAAGACTCCTTGCAAATATATATCTTTTGCAATGCTTAGTCTGCTTTCTTCCTTTTAGTAATGTTTTTGTGATATCTTTATCATTTTTTCTATTTTTCTTTTTATGGATGGGGAATCGATCCATGCTACAACATGTTTGTGATTGTATTGTTATTTCGTAGTGTTATGTTCTACGAAACGGAAATGTTGTTGTCCATGATCAATTATTATTATTATTATTATTATTATTATTATTATTATTATTATTATTATTATTATTATTATTATTATTATTTACACCAAACAAAAGTGTTAATGTTTTCTTATATTATAAAGTATAATATTTTAGCCTATGATATTTATTAGTATAAAGTTTTTAGAAATAATTTAGTGTAATTATTGTGTCTGGTAGCTACGGTAGACACATAGAAACATTAAACATAGCAAATATGTTATTTTCATACATGAATCTCAATTTTTATTTTTATTTTTGAGGAAATCGATCAATCAATTACAAAATTATAAGCATAGAAAATCTATTATTTTTTTATGTAGGATATATATCCTTTAGATTTTAATTGAATTCTATGTCTTCTTTAATACTTAATTAATTGTATTAAAATAAAAAATATATGTTCTCTTTATAAGTTTCAATAATTATACATTTAGTAAAAATGAAAAAAAATATATATTTAATTTACAAATATGTTATATTTATATCGACTATAATGTATAATTGTTTATTATATGAAAATCGACGTGATATATTCGCAAGATCATTAGCATATTTACGCTAAAGAACTAAAGTTGAACACATACACACACACATATATATAGTTATTGTCCGAAAATAGTACTGTAGGAGAGATCAGTGGACACCGATTATTGAAAAGAAGAATACGAGATATGAAGCACAACGAAATGTGATATTTTAGGAATTAATTGTTTTTATTTAAGAGACTTTCATTAATGAAAAATTATTTCTATTGGCCGTTCATTTTATTTGTCAACATCATTACATGTATGACATAAGAAAATGGTCTTTCAATCCTACTCGAATTTGTTGTTATTGTTGCTACTATAATATTTTTAATATCAATTCCATTTATATTTCAAATAATATACCGATGGTAAACATGATAATATATTATTAACTATTTATAAATTAAATAAATATATTTTAATGATCTTTTGAATTTAAATTTTAAAATAAGAGAGGAGGAACATTTTAATGTATTTAAAAATATTTATCATAAAATTTCTAATAAATGCTGGTATGATGCTACATTTATATATTATGTAACTACTACTTATCAAAATGTGTTGTTTAACATTTATAATTTATGATAAATACACATGTATCAATGATAAATAGATGAAAATTCAGTAATGATTAAATTTTAAAAAATAAAAATATAATTTAAAAGTGTTATGTATTATTTTGCTAAACAAATAACTTTTCGGAAATGTATATACATAATAATTTAGGTATTATATTCTATAAGTGTTTTTATATTTAATCTTAACCGATTTATTGTATCAATACAAAAAAAACCAAATTTCATATAAAATATAAAATATAAAGAACATTGAAATTTATGCATTAAAAATGTTATTAAATTTACGTAAAATTATAAAACGAAAAACTTTTAAAACTCAACACATCTTATATTTTTCTTATAAAATAAAAAACAATAAAAATACAATAATAATTTATAATTTTTTTAGTTAGGGTCAGGGGGAGTAGTTTGTTTTGAATCTGAGATGTCTCTCATTTCCACATGGGGTGTTCCCAATGGATAAATAAAAACTTATATTTTTGATCTGCAATATTTTGTTATATTTATTCATATATATAATTTCTATCTAATAAAGTAATAATTGTATATATATATATATATATATATATATATATATATATATCGAGGGTAACCTGTCACTGTTACCGTGGGTGCACATTGGGTAAATGTCGCTCTTATATAATAGCCTGCAAACTACAGTTGGTAAACTAAGTGTGACAAACTCATACCTAGCGGTGTTGGTAGGAATCGAATTCGAAATTCTTAATCTCAAATTTACACCATTCCACCACCAGGTCATTCACAAGGGACAATAGTTGTAAAATCTTATCCAAGTGGTGTTCACAGGATTCAAACCTAAAATTTTTAGTCTTGAACTTATACCATTCCATTACTAGGTCATTAATAAAGGACAATAATTATAAATATCTTATTCGTGCATCGCACGGTGGGCCATTCTAGTATTACCAATAACAAGAACGTTAATATCAACAATAATGGTAACTGATTTTAAATTTTTTAATATAATAATAACCAAATAAATTTGTGTACTGGTCGGTGAAGTATGTGTGTATGCCTAAAAATGGTATATTTTCAACCTATTTGCGTGGCCGAAAAGAAATGTAAATCTTGATTTATAAAGAAGACTAAAATGTTTTGTTTGCCACGAGGACGAAGAAAGTCTATAGATGTCATTTAATTTGTTTCCACTCTCCATCGTGGAAAACAATTTATAAGTGTTTTTTTTTTTAAATCAACTTCCTCCGTTTCTGAATAAATGTCATTCTGAATGAATACATACATATTAATTAAAATATTAATTAAATAATTAAATTATTTTATACACCCTTATGTAAATACATTAAATGCGTTAAATATAGTTGTTTGAATGACATTTTTTATAAAATAAAATTTAAGTGCTAGAAAGACACTTACTGTGAAACGGGAAAGGATTGTAGAAATTAATTAGAAGACAAACCCACAGCACATACGGTATATTGGAATAGAAAATGATGCTTCCCACTAATGTTTGAAAGTTTGGATCCTTCCTAATTAATCCTATTATAATATGTATATATCAAACATTAAATAAAAAATTAAAGAGTAAGTGTGAGGAAGATGGGCTATGGTCGCAGATGGTCCCCGATTTTTTACAAAAAATATAATAAAAAAACATAGGTATAATTATTATTTTCTGTAGCACTAATTAATTTTCAATAATTAATTAATTAACATACAAAATGTTTCCAAAATAAACTAGATTACTTATTAATGTTGTAACTTATTTCAATATATTAAATGAAAAAAAAAAAGATAACCATATTAGATGTTCGTGCAACAGAAATGTTGTTCACTCGGATAATCTAAGTTATAAGAAATTTAAGAGAAAATTGTATATACCCTACGTCCCAAATTATTAAAACTAACAAAAAAAGAATCATGAATATGTTGAATTGCACTTTATGTTGCAAGCCATTAACATATTTGCCCCTATAGTCAAATTAATTTCGACAACGAAAAAATGGCATTTTTTTTTTCGGATGTCAAAGTTAGCCTGCAGCCGCTACTAAAGTGCACATTAGGTAAATTCTGCCAAACACTTAGATTTTTTTTTTTAATTGACATGTAGATTTGTAGCTTAAATCTTTCATAGCTATGCCCCCCCCCCCCCCCAACCAAACACGTCAATTATATTAAAAGCAAGTCATGTTGGTTAATCTTTCATTACGGGAATTTGGCCATTGAAAATAAGTTTATTAATATGCCAATAATTTGTAAAATATGAGATAATTTGGCCATTGAAAATAAGTTTATTCATATGCCAATAATTTGTAAAATATGCGATAATTTAGAATAGCTCATGTCATTTTCGTAACGGTCTTTAACAATCTAAGACATATCGTGTAATTTTTCTAAATTATAAAGAATAAAATAAATCTGCTTCTACTTATCTGTGACATACTAATATAATGTTCATAAAATTCATCACTTCCAAAATCAGAATTGAATAAAATTCTTCTGAAATAGGTGCGTGGCGGGGTCCCATTTCTAGAAATAAAAGGGATTTCAGATATTTTCCTCTAGAAATCATCTATATGAACTTTCCACACATCTCCTTATAAAATCCAATGTAAAAGGGATTACATATATTTTCCTAGAAATGATGCATATACTTGCAGTTCATATAGGAAACATCCTTCAAGATTACTTCTTTAGTCATGACAAAAATTCAACATTTTTTCAAGATAATAATGCAAGAATGTGAATTGAAGTTGATGTTAAAGCATGTGATTTGGACTAGCATTTTTCGATGCAACTTGCCGTAACCAAAGCGAGAAATATGAGGTCCAAGTAGACTCCTCACTAATGAGAACAGCATATTTAGCTACCGAACAGCATTCTCTCTCTCTCTCTCTTTTTTTTTTCCCTTTTTTAGTGGTCCCTCTCTCTTTTCGTTTTCTTTTAGTTTTTTTTTTCACTTGTTAATTTTTTCATTTTTTAAAAATATATGTTTAATTTTTTAAAGTAAATATATATTCTAAAATGGAATTAGTGAACCTTAAAATTGAATTGAATTAGGTTAAAATAGAGATTTAAAAAAATGGAGACTGTTAGGCGCTTCATAGGTAGTAATAATTCACTTGTTTACTAGTGAAACTTCACTTCATGTGTAATGACACTTATATATTATTAGTTGTTGATCGATTTTTATTTCAAAGAAAACTAAGAGCTCATGATTTTTTGTTTAAAAAACAATCTTTTAAAAAGTAAGACTTTGTAGAGATACAATTAAAAGTATATTTTTCATGATCTGAAAAATAAATTGCAACAAAAAAAAAAAAACATTGCATACTTGATAGTATTTCAGTTCATATTAAGTGATACTTCAACACATAATTATTGATATTTTAATTTATACATAGTGATACGTGATATCTGGAGAATCGATAAACATATTCCAAAAAAATAAGATAAATGAATCAACTAAATTAAAACCCCACATTATGATTTATGTAGAAGATAATTCATTTATTTTCTTCTTAGCATGTAAAAATACTTCATAGTTGATGATACTTCAATTCATATTAAGTGATATTTTGATATATAATTAGTGACACTTTATTTCAGATATAGTGATACGCACGTAGGCACATGTGGGATGGCGCGTGAACCTGATTGTTTTTTGCGGGTTTGGATGGGTTTGGATGGATTTTTGGACGAATTTGGGTCCTATTTAACCCGTTTAATGCAAGTGACTCGTTAGACGGTCTCATACAAATTTTTATCTAATATATTTAGTCCAATACGAATTTTTTATTCTATATAGAAATCAAGAATCCGAGTCTAGTAGAATTGAGATAAGATTTGTGGGCGTGAAAATTAGGTAATAAACTCACTCGATCAAACTATAAAATATGACAAAGGCTCTGTTAGACGGTTTTTTTTTTCCAACTTTTGTTTTTGGTTTTTTTTTTCTAGTTTTTTTTTTAATCTTTATTTTGTATCTCGCATAGTTTACGAGCTCACATGTTAGCGTCGGTTGAACGTAATGCGCGAGATGTCAGATAAAAAAATTAAATTAATTTAATTTAATTTTTGGATTCACTAATTATATTTTAGGGTATATATTTATTTCAAATAAATTAATTATCGAGTGATCTGCACGAGATGGTAGGTAAAAAAACTTAAATTAATTCAAAAAAATTAAATATATATTTATATAAAAAAGAAGAAATTAAAAATTGAAAAAAAAAACTAAAAAAAATTAAAAAGGAGAGGTGAGACAACTAAAAATGAAAAATGAAAAATAAAAAATAAAAGAAGAAAAGGAGGAACTAACTTCCAGAATCAAATAAGATGCATTTAATAGATTATGATTCCTTAAATGGTCTCACCTGTCGTGATCTACTCTAAAAGTACATATATATAATTGGTTAGGTCATAAATGATCATTTGGGCAATATTAGATTATTAATTTGGGCCAAGTTGTAATCGAGTTTTTAAATGCTTAAGCGCCTCAAAGTTCAAAGTTCGATATTAATAAATAAATTATTATTTTCTGATATTCGTGTATTCATTTTAAATAAATTTATTATTTTTTATATGGTATATTACAAAATTTGTGAATTTTGGCCATAAAAATGTCACCGAAGAATTTTGACTCTAGGTTCGTTCCATCAAATATTGGCAAACTCTTCATTTAAATAATTTTAGAAAACACAAACGGTTTCATCATCGTGTGTTATATTTATTGTAAAACTATTATTATTTTCCTGATAAATAAAGGAGTTTAATGCTTTTTTTGTGTTTTTACAAATAAAGAAATGGTGAAAAAGCAATCACGTCGTGATAACTCTCCATCGGTTGTCATGTGTGTGCTCCTCTGTAGGTGATGACAAGGATATATAATATTTTTCATAAATGTGTTTTAGGATTGTGCTTTTGGATTTATTCTTTAATATGAGTCGCTTGCCCGTAAAATAATTTTACCGAACAATCTTGAATATTGTATTATATATTCTTTACACGTTTTCTCATTGTTTCTATTAATTATTTAATTATAGTGTAATTATTTTATTTGTACGTAAAGATAATTTATCACAAATTATTTGTATATTTCTCAATGTGCATCGCACGAGTGTAATCTTAGTTAACCAAATAAGAAAATGTGTATAGTGAAAAAGTCAGCGTGTTTGAGTTGCCCTATTTATGGGGTTCAAATTTCCTATTACACTTCTATGTGTTTCACTCCGTTTTCACTATAAAATTTATGATTTTAATAATTATTATTATAAAATAAAAATTAATTCAAACATAAATCATCATAGTCAATATTTATCAACAAAAAATGAATTTAAAAATTTATAAATTTTAATTTTGAATTAATCAATCATAATAATGAATTATTAATTGAAAATTGAAATCTGAATACTAAAAAAATAATTATAAACCCTAATTGGATGGGGTGAACCCTAAAATAATCGAAAAATTAAACTAAATCACAAAAAAATATAATTGAAGAAAAAATAATAATTTAAAAGTGTAACACAAGGAGTGTAATAGGAAATCTCAAGTGTTATTTATGTGAGATGAAATCATCTAGTCCATATTCTCTATTCCACTTTTGTGTTACATTATCAAATTTAATATTTTAAAAAATATTTATTACAAAAAATAAATTTTAATTTATCATGTTATAACCAATCATAATAAACGTTTATTGCTAAAATTGATTTTTTTTTATAAAAAAAATTATATTCCTAATTATAAAATAATCAATTCTATTAACTAAAAATGAAAATTAATTATTAAAACATAAATATAAATTATAAGCAGATGGAATAAACTCTATATAATATTATAAAATTAATCTAAATCAAAATAAAATAAAATTGAAGAAAAATGGATAAAAATTTAAAAAATCAAAATGACATACCAAAATAAGCGGATTTGATTTATACGCGAGATGGTGGGGTGAATTGGATTATAAGATTGGGAACTTAATAGTAATAATGGTTTGTAAATTGTAATGATGGAATCCAACAGTTTTAAATTACCAAAAATAATCAAATAAGAGAGCTCAGCTTTAATTTAGCTTTTATACGAAGATATAATGAATTCCACCATCATTGTCGTCCAAGCCCCCCCAAATAACGTATACACGTACATGTATATAAATATAACAAATTAAATTATTAATCAGATATGTACTTAAAAAAACTTGAGGGTTAATTTGGTTAGTAGAAAAATAAAATTATCTGAAAAATGATTTTTAGTAATGTAATTTTAAGAAAAATAACTGTTACATATTATCTATCATATGTTTTAAAATATAAAAAAGAAATTGTAAGAATTTTCATTTTAGTATTTTTTATTCAAATTAATCAAGTAAATTTATTAAGATAAATTAATTAATAATATTGTAGAATTATAATTTAGGGATATTTTTCACCTATTTTATGGTGAGAGACGGGAGTTTGATCACCATTTTCCTCCTCATCTCAATATACAATATATATATATATATATATTAACAATTAATAAAAAATATAAATAAACAAGGATAGATTAATAATTAAAAAATATATGTAAATAAAATTTGTATAAATGCAAACATACGCAAACGATTAGTTATATAAAAAAATTGCGCATTATTGTACAAAAGTAATTATATTAGTGTGTGTGTGTCATGTGAAGATAAATTGTTATTATAGAACTAAATTGAATTTGATCGGAATTCAGACACCAATGATTTGTGTAGGAAAATAAATCACGATTCTCAATAGTAGTATGGTACCCAAATGTTTGTCCTAACAGTAAACTACCCACTATAAATTCACGTTGAACTTTACACAAGAACAACTCTAGTAGACACAAATGAAAAATCTATCAAAACTATTACAACTCGACGCTATGAAAGCAAATTTTCAAATCATACACGTGCACAATTCATTTTTGACCGAGTGGTACTCATATAGCAGCCCCGAACGCTTGCCTTCTTCGAGTTTTGCCTTATGAAGTTCGTTTCCATGTTGATAGGATTTATTGCCTTCATGAGTAGAAGATTTTCTTTAGAGATTAGGGTGAATCTCCTAGGTCAATCTTCACAAATACGGCTATTAATTAACCTAGCTTGACCCATTATGAATCAAAAGCCCATGGTCCGTTTCTCCAGAAGGAAAATGCTATACGTCGTCGTCAGGATCATCGTCCTAAACATCCTGATGAACATCATTCTCCCCAAGTCTGACACCTTGGTTCGAAATGTTCCTTGAGTTGCACAGCGGAAAAGAGTCGTTAATTGAATCTCTGCAAAACCACGATTAGCACAACAAATTGATTTGCTGTAATGATTAATGAACGACAATAAAACTAGTGCACATTGTTTGCACTAACAAAATGTTAATACATGAAATGAAATAAATTATACTAAACTAATATTATATAAAGTAACAAAGTAATAAAGGAAAAAAAAGAAGATTAACAAAATTTAAAACTAATCAAATATTCAAAAATAACAATATTCTTAGCACCAATATTAGTATTCTAGTATATAGTTGATATTAGTTAAAATGTACATAACAATAAAAATAAAAAAAGGAAATTAAAAACAATTAAAACTAATATTGACAAAATAGTCATTCTCAATTCATTAAATAAAAAATATGAAATGAAATAAATTAAATAATATTGAAAATATAATAATTTCTCAAAAAATTCTTATCAAAATCAGGAAATCAAATGTTCAAGACTAATTATATTCTTATTTCTTAGCAGTTAATTTGCACCAATGTTATATAATTAATATTAAAATCTTAATTATATATACTAATTGTATTTTAGTACATAGTATATAGTCTATATAATTGTAGTTTATATTAGTTAATATGTATATACCAATAAAAAATTAAAAAACAAAAGAATTAATAAATAGAAATAAGCTAAAATAAATAATAATTAACAAAATTAAGAATTAATAATCTCTTAAATAATATAGAACTATTAATTTATAAATTATCTTAATATCTTGGAATATATGATTTATGATTTATGATTTATGATTTATGAATCTTACGACACACATTCGATAACGAATACAAATACACACATGTGTTATACATGTGTTATACAATAGTAATAATAGACATATAATATAAATTTATAAATATAAAAAATTCAAATTTTACTAATCAAGTCGAGCCCGAGATGAACTCGAGTTCAGGCTCGAAATTTGAATAATCAAGTCGAGCTAGCTCGAGTTCCGGCTCGAATTTTAAATAATTGAGTTAAGCTCGAGCCCATGAATACCTAAACAAGCCGAATTCGAGCTCGATGGTACTCGGCTTGTTTACACCTGTGTTCTCATATTTTTTTTCACGAACATTTCAACTTCACAATTGATAATCACGAGGAAATTGCACAATAAAAAGACATTCAATGAATCGCAAACAATTATTTCAGATTGCATCTGTTAGAATATATGTCCCATTTCCTAGGGCTTCTAATTATTCCAGCATTGAGCCTTATAGGGGCCGGCCCATATGAGGAAGGCCCACACCCGAACCCTACTCACCGACCTATATAGTTAGAATTCCTTAACTGTTTTCACACAATCCTCATTCTTATGTGTGTACGCAGCTAGGGTTTCTGTGAGAGTGAGAGAGAGAGAGAGAGAGAGAGAGAGAGAGAGAGAGAGATCTACAACGGTGTGCTTAACCTTTGTGATTCTGCTTCATTCTCTTCCTCTTCTTCCTTCTGTGATTTCAGTTCCTGGCTATAATCGTTTGTAATATTCAATAGTTGGTTATAGATACTCCTTACATCATTGTTGCCTGGGACTAGTCATAATTTCGATAGACTACACACATATATATTTCATTGTTAGCACGATTTACTTCTTTACAAGATATTGAAAATGTCGAATAATGAAATGTCTAATACCAGATTGTGAGAGATAAGTAATCAAAATAACTACTTCAAGTAGGTATTTAAAATCCAAAAAAATTATATTAATTTTCTCGTTCTGAGAATTTTGATTGTTTTTCAAAATTCTCAAAAATTGAAGCTATATAGAAATTTAAAAATTTTCTTTCCAACAACGAATTTCTTCTAAGCCAAATGAGACCTAGGTATATTTATTTCACATATTTCTCTATCTATTAAATAATGAAAAGCATGTCTTTGACTGTCAAATCAAGAACAACATAAGCAAAAATGATGTCAATAATTTATATATATGAAGCGCTAGAAGACGAAAAAAAAAATCAATAATTGGTAGAAGTTTTATAGTTCGAGACACGTTTTACTTTTTTTTTTTTTTTGTAGTCGAAGGTAACCCGCAACCGCTGCCAAAGTGCGCACTGGGTAAATCCCGCCCCTGTGTAATAGCCTGCAAACCATACAGGAGAGGTAAACCACACCTGGCTCACACCTAGTGGTGTTGGTGGGATTCGAACTTGAGACCTTTGACCTCAAGATATCACCACTCCACCACTAGGCGGGATTCAAACTTGAGACCTTTGACCTCAAGATATCACCACTCCACCACTAGGTGGGATTCGAACTTGAGACCTTTGACCTCAAGATATCACCACTCCACCACTAGGCGGGATTCAAACTTGAGACCTTTGACCTCAAGATATCACCACTCCACCACTAGGCCATCCCCAAGGAGACACTTTTTACTTCTTTTATGATGATATAAAATGGAAAATGCATCATTGTTTATCTTTTGGTATTCGTGGACGTACATATAAATATAGTGTAAATGGTGCCAATTGGTCCCGTGGACGTACATATAATATTAATTATTGACATTTGATATATTGTAACGTACGTGATAAAATTCACTACTTATGGAAAGCTAAAAAAAAGTGAAAATATATAAAACTAGCCGGTTAAATTTTTAAAAAATTTAATTTAGTCACTAATTTTTAAATATATATTTTTTTAGCCACAATGACTATTTTACCATTGCGTGTTGCGCGCATTGCCAGTGCGCAATTCTTGCGCGCACAGGGGTATTTTCGTCCAAAATGACTAAAATAAATATGTTTAAAAGTTACTGACTAAAATAAGTATATTTTAAAGTTTAAATAGCTAAATAGTTTTTGCCTGAAAAAAAGGGCACCACATATATAGTTCAGAAATTGGTGACTTAGAATATTCAATTCTTTCAATTATGTTTGACTTTAATTGTGTTGTGTTGAAGAGGGGAAAATCATCATATGCACATTAATCCCGAAACAAGATGCATAAATGACGTCCCCTTGGGGATGGCCTAGTGGTGGAGTGGTGATATCTTGAGGCCAAAGGTCTCAAGTTCGAATCTCATCAACACCACTAGGTGTGAGCCTGTCACACTTGGCTTGCCAAGTGCGGTTTACCTCCCCTGTGGAGGATGGCCAAATGGTGAAAAGTAAAATTGTTTGTGATTAAATTTCTCAACTTCAAATGTAACATATAGGGATGACAATGGGTAACGGATTCTAAGGGTATCCGCAAAAGTTACCTACAATGGGTAAGATAATTACTCACTCAATAGGTACGGACACATGCACATGTAATTACCTGTAAATTTTGATGCGGACGGGTGCTAGTATGGGTACCTTAGTACCCATCCCCCCACACATAAATATAATTACATATTTAATTATTATTATTAGTAGTATTATTATCATTACATTGTATGTATTGAATTATATTGTGCTATGATATTATGTTTTAAAGATTTCATAGCATTGTTATATGTTTATAGTATTTTTATGTAATGTTGTATTTTCACGAAGAATTTTGTATTATATTTTAATCTAATTATGATTTAGTTTTAATCAACATTTTTAAAATTATATATTATTTAATCATAAATTTTTATTATTTAATACAAATAATAATTACTAAATTAAATATTAAATAAATATTTCATGATAAAAAAAATTTGTATGTTTATATATATTTTTTAAATATGACCCTTTTTAGAAATAAAATGATAATTGAACACGAATAAAATTTGAACTACATGAAATAATAATTTGTAACTTATGTCATTTATTCTTATATATATTGTAAACTTGATAAATAAATGCTTATGAAAAATTAAATCTTACATAAAATATAACTATATATATTTTTAAAAAAGTATACGACAAAAATATAAATATAAGTATGTTTGAATGATTATAGAAAAAAAATATCATTAAATTTATCAGAAAAATTAAATATTATTAATTTTATGCTCACTATGCTTAAGATGTTCATAAAGATATCTATATTAAATAATATTTATTTATTATGGATGCACAAATATATTATATAAAGTGATATTTTTTTAACAAAATTTAGTCTTTTTTATCTCTTTTTAAAAATAAATAGTTATTTTACTCCATCTATATAAATTATATTTCGTATTCAATATATGTTTCATATATTTAAAACATACACATAATATACACATATATATGTATATATATAACTATGATTTTTTTATTTGAACTTATAAATATATTTTAAAATTTATTAAATACTATAAAACGTTTCTCATGTATTGCATAAAAGAAATACTACTTAATTAAAATGCGGGTAACAAGTATGAATATGAGTAGTTAAGTATCCAAAAAATATGAGAACAAATATAAAAATTGATACCCAGGGAATATGGGGACGAGTACCATAATACCCTACCCATCGCCATCCCCAGTCACATACTTTATTAGATATGATGTTGCATACAACTTCTAAATATAGTTGTGGTTAAGAAAAAAAAAAGAAGGTAAATGATCATAGGTAATCCTTTGCTGATATAGCATAATTCCATACATACATTAAAGCTTATTCAAAATAAAATTTAATGATGGAAAATTATCAATTTAAAGCCCGAAGGATGGTTTATCTATTAATATAGATCTTGAAAGATAGATTCTATCGATTCAAGGCTTGAAAGATCTAAAACTATCAGTTCAAGATTTGTAGATTTAACGTTGTTAAAATTCCATCCAACAAAAGGTGATGTGGCTGTTAAATATCCAAATCATTTCATATATTAAATTAAACAACAAATTTACACTAATTATTTTAATTAAATTAAACATGGGGTCTAATTAAATTTCGTCAAATAAAAACCACCACTTTCTGTCGTGCGGGTCTCATTATTTTTTAGTTTAAAATTCATCTTTGTTTGTTTGAGTAATAAAATTTTATTATATTTATAATTAATTATTATGATTTTAATTTCATCGCAAACTATTAAATGTTATTGAAATATTTAATAAATTAATTAATGTGAATTTTGTTCTCTTTCCAGATCTCTTTTTAAAATAATCATTTTCCCATCAACATTGAAAATAAAAATAAAAATAATTATATCGATTTATTATTGTGATAAAAAAAAAGTATTACAATTACATACTAAAAATAGTTAAACATTGAATTTAATTTAAATTTATAAGAATTAAATTAAGTAGAGATTGAATTTACAGAATATAATAAAACCCTATATTAATTTATTTGATGTAAATTTATGTTTTTTTTTATTTATTTTAATTTAGGATAAAAATGACGTGTCAAAATGATGTGGATATTTAACGGCCACATCACCTCCTGTTGGATGGAGTTTTAACACCGTTAATTTTCCAAGTCTTAAATCGATAGTTTTAGATTTTTCGAGCCTTGAATCGATAGAATCTATCTTTTAAGTTCTATATCAATAGATAAATCATCTTTTGAGCTTTGGATTGATATTTCTCCTTTAATAATCTAGTAGAAAATAGTATATAGATAAATATAAGTAATGATTAGCATTCAAGTCGCTTTGGCCGAGTGGTTAAGGCGTGTGCCTGCTAAGTACATGGGGTCTCCCCGCGAGAGTTCGAATCTCTCAGGCGACGTTTCTGCTCTTTTTTTTTTTTCTTTTTTTTTTTTTCCTGAACTTTTTATTTTGTGGGTGTCTCTCTCTCTCCCTCTCCCTCTCCCCCCCCCCCTCCTCTCTCTCTCCAACCTTTATATGTTTGTCCAAATTTTTAATCTTTTAATTTTAAATATCTGGAGAAAATATTTTATGCCACTTCTCATCATGGGTTAGTTATGCTAACTTGAAGTTTTAGCAACTTTTCAAACATCTCATGAATTGTACGAGATTATATTTAAGTACATGAACTTTAAAGATTGTAACAAATTTAGGACGGGAGCAAAAATCTGTTGACCAAAAAATGACGCTTCTATTCGGTATCCTACGTGGAATTTTGTCTGTCGTAATTTGATTATTTCACGTGGAATACCGGTTAGACACATTATTTTTTAGTTTTCAGATTTTTGTTCGTCCTAGATTTGTTATAATATTCTTAAAGTTCATATACAATTAAATGTAATCATGGAAAATTTATGATATTTTCAGAATTTTGCTAACATTTGATGTTAGGAAGTGTAACTAACGCATTCATGTATTTAAATTATATTTTAGATTTGATTATATTTTATCATCTATTTAGATTATATTATCAATTAGGGAATTATCTAAATTAGGTTTTATATTTCTCATCTTTCAAATTTCTCGTATATTAAAAATAGATAGATCCAGATTGTTATTTGGGGAATTGAATTTGATATAAGATTATGATATTTAAGTGCAATTCGATATTCTTTTCATAATCAATGATATTGTTCTTGTGTTCCTCCGTATATTCTCAAAATCAACAAATTATACATGCTTCTATCTGCATCACAAATTAAAAAATTTAGGTTGATCATGAGGATTAAGTGTTAGTGCTTTCAATTGGAAATTCGGCTACTGGACTTTATTAAACTCATTCAACCAATATTGGAAGGGCTATTTTTCTTGGGCTTTAGTTAACTATATGCATGCAAAAACTTAATCTCAATATTGCCCAGTGGGCTACAATTTTTTAATAAAAAAATAGATTATAAAATTGGTCTAGAATATATCTACAAGAAATCACTGTCTTATTATGGGATTCCTAAAATTTGCTTGCAAAAAAACACTGTTCAGATTTTGATTATTTTAATGCACGAGAGTGGCAATGTGACAAATAATCAAATATTCAAATATTTGATTAATGAGTGCGGATAGTTAATAAAAAAGGTAATTATGAACTCATTTTGATCATTACAGACTACTGTTACCAAATAACATATTACAATATATGTACATGTATGTACTCCTCTCGTTTCGTTTTGTTTGTTGTTCTAGATTTTTTCTTTTGTTTCAAAATCTTTGTTATTTTATATATTTTGACACCCTCTTTCTCAAATTTAACCTTACAAATATAAGGAGAGAGAAATTCTTTTCAACTTTTTAGGAAAATATTAGTGAATATGATTTTATGTAATATAAAAGGGAGGGATATATTAGTCTAAAAAATTAATTGTTAATTCCAGATTAAAATTCTAAAACAACAAAAAAAATGAAACGGAGGGAGTATATATATATATATATTTATATACACACACACGTATATGTATATACAGGGGTGGGTTATAATTAATGAGTACCGTATTTTGTGTGAGAACTAGAAACGATGCTTATTTATTATAATTTTATAGTTTTCCTTATTGTATTTTAATGTTATTATTAGCACTAGCACTAAAATACAACAAGATGAGCTATAATTTTTTTTTATAAAAAAAGTAGTACTAAAATTTAATAAAGTAAATAATAAAATCGTAGTAAATAAGTACCATTCCTAGTTCTAATTACACGAGACTGATACCTATCTGAACCAAATCCTATATATATACTATTGTTTTGTTGTGTTTAGTCAATTGTCTCAAAATTCAACGTGATACAAATGCAACTGAGTGTGCAATATGAAATGTAACACCAAATCATACGATGTCAATATGGTATTATTTCAATATTTTTGTGATGTTTACTTGTAATTATTTTCAGTTATCGTGTAGCTATCTAGTGACAATAATTATCACTTGTAATTGAAACTTAATTATATAAAGTCAATAATGATACCCATAGTACCCTTGAGATATAATTAATATTATTTATAATGTCTAGAAAATATAACAGTTAGTGGAGAATCCTAAAAATTAAAGAAATTTAATCACTTCTAGAAGCACTTTGAACTGTAGTGAAGAGACAAGTCGTTAATAATATATAGATGTTTAATGTAGATTGGTAAGAGTAATCATGCAAATGAAGATTCGAGAAGATTTGTTGCGTTGTACATGTGTTTTTAATTTGATTAAGTTTTGGAATTTATTGAAAGTAACTAAGTGTGAGATAAACGTAGATGAATGATTTCGATTTTCAACAAATTAAGCCGGCCTACATATCCTTCTGCCTTTGAGGCTGCGTGATTTTCAAAAGGCAATTAATGGTCATTATTACCATGTATCGTCAATCATTAGGATGAGAGTTCAAGAAAACGGGTCGTCTGCTAGCAAATACTTGATGTCTATCAAAATGTATTAACTCGATTTGTTATAAGAGTCCATTAAGTTCATTTATAAATCATTCTCGACTTAATATAATTTGTGAATGATCGACTAATATATAAGAAGATATTAATTAGGGTTGCTTATGGTAGTTGTATATAAGTAGCGTAAATATGAAATTGACCAATATACCCCTCCATTCAATCTACAAGGAGCATTGGTCAGATCATTTGAATATTAATCAAGACTTGTGGGAATATTTGTGAACTTAACGTATAATAGCTAGCTAGTTTGCCTCATTAATTTAATTTCTCTAATTAGTTTATATTTTATCAATGAAATTAAACCTGCGCGGTGGCTTAATTACATCATATCATAGTGAGGTCGTCCAATGCAATTTTCCTTTGAGTTTCTATTGCATTTTCCACGTTTAAATTTGAAGAATATTTATAGTCAAAAAGAGAGTGTAAGAGAGGTCCCAACTTGCTTACATAAACGGGAGCAGCCCATCATCAAATGAGGTGTAGTACTGTTTAATTAATTGTACATAAAAAACACATGCATGCATTCTATTCTAGGAGTTTATATTACTACTTGCTTGTATACTATATATCTGATAATTAATTAAATAATTATAGAGGTAGCGACGTTAGTTGACGAGATTATATGATGCCAATTGAAGGAAACGTAATAGCAAAAAAACGACTATATATATTTATGGTTGTGTGTGCATATGCCTCCATAATGTGCTGCACGTTTGTATACGTAAGAGTGGGTTCAAATAGGAACCAATCCCCCGTGAGAACCTAATAACCAATTAAATTCAAGGATTTTGATGACATGACGGATAAAAAGGTGGTGGAATAAAATTCGAAATATAAGGGGTAATTCCAAATTTTTTTTATAAAGTGATGTCATCATCTTTTAAAAAATTCTTAAAAACTTTAAATAATCACAACTTACTCATTTTTTTATCCAATTTACGCAAAAAATATATCAAATTAAAGATTTTTTTTCATGCTCTTTCATTTAAGATCCATAGTGCATATGTTTATTTGAGCAAAAATTGATGAAAAATACAAAAAAAAAAAATTCACGTATATTCAACTCGTAACTGTCAGACATTTGCTAATATGATGTCACAATATTGCTCATATCTTGTGTTTATGTTGCTAACATGAAATTTTTTATGCACGACTTTGAATTTTAAGTTGCTTTCATGAGAAAATAATTAAAGTATGAGCTATATATAGTTAAGTTCATAAACAATTATAATTTTATCAATGCTTAATATTATTTTGAAAACTTGTAATATTTGAGGATTTAAGTCATACTAGCATATTATTATTCACATATTAGCAACATGTTACTAACGTATTAGCAAATTATTAGTCACATATTAGCAATGTGTGTATTCTCTAACATATTAGCAATATATTATATGTATGAATGATGTTACACATGTTACACAATATTATTTTAAATGTGGTCCAATATTATATGTGTGGTATTTAATACATGTCAATTTAATATTATAATCTCGTCAAGTTAGCAATATGAATCTACCTCATGTTAGCAACAAAATCTGTTGATGTTAGCAATATAAATCTTTCATGTTAGCATATTAATACAACGCCAAAAAAGACAATAAATTTAAAGCTTTGTCTATTTAATTCCGAGAATTGGGCCCAAAATCCGAAAAAACATAACCTAATTTCTAAATTACGAAAATAACCCCGCCTTCATTAAGTTCTCAAATATTATAAGTTTCCCACCTTACTTTGACTAAAACTTTGACTAAATTATGATCATTAGATCTAATCAAATCTAAGATTAGGATTGGTTCCTAGGTTCTTATGGGGGATTTAGTTCCTATTTGATCATTTCCTTATATATATATATATATATATATATACACACACGATCGAATTTTGGGTGGTGAATTATAGTCCACTAACAAGATTTCCACGGCTCGTTTGCATTAAATATCAGTTACCGGATACATATATATATATAGGGGTTGGATAAAAAATACACCTTTTTCTAATGTAGGAACTAGGAACTCATCTTATACCATCCACCTAAATGATCTAATGGCTGAGATTAAATGTCAAAGTCAATGTAAAAAAAAAGAGGTGGGGGTATAGTTGTCAAATCCCCATAAAAAAAGCTGATGTCATCACTTTAAAAAAAAATCCTAAAAACTTTGATCGACCATAACTCACTCATTTCAAATCGGATTAACGCAAATAATATATCAAATTAAAGATCTTTTCATACTCTTTAATTCAAGATCAGTCATGGATATATTTGTTCAAATAAATATAGACGAAAAATATAAAATATATATTTTTACTCGTGTCCAACATAAAAATGCTTTCGTTAACTTTTAAATAATGGTTCGTCAGCATTATAATAAGTTGATAATGTATGCTAACGAAGCATTTGTTATATGCTAACATATTGCATTCATTGTGCTAATGAATGCTTATCATAATGTTAACGTAGTACGCATATTTATATTATTAATATGGTTTATTACATTTCAATTATGACTTATAATTATTTTTTATGATTTAATTTTTATGTTTTAGTTACTAATTGAATATTATATATTATTTATATCATCAAATTAGAATATATTAGTTAGAGTTTTCTTCATCCATTTATGGTTTATAACTTATGCTAACGATGAATTGTCATATGCTAACATAGTTTATTCGCAATGCTGATAAAATAATATCATTATGCTAATGTTTTATATTTATATTGTTATTATGATTTATTCCATCCAATTGGGGTTTATAATTAATTTTTAGAATTTAATTCTATTTTTAGATCTTTGAAGTTTATTATATCTTAATTATGGTTTATTTCTTTCTATTAGAATTTATAATTACACTTTAGAATTTAATTTTTCGTTAACAATATGAGAAAAAATTTCATTAGCATAAAAATAACGCTTCGTTAGCATGATGATAATACTTCGTTAGCATGCCGATATGTTATCAAATATCCTCCGCGATTTTTATAAGAATTACCAAATTACATTAATACCCCCGTGCGAATTTTTTTTCTAATATTACAGAATTGCCACCACTCCTTTTAATCAAATCTAGACCATAGATCTTTATTGATTGTATAGTGTGAGATAAGTTCCTAGTTCCTACACTAGGTAGGGTTTGCATTGTAATTCTGTAATATTTGAAAAAAAATTCGCGCGGGGGTATTAACGTAATATGGTAATTCTTATAAAAATCGCGGAGAATATTTGATAACATATCGTCATGCTAACGAAGTATTATCATCATTCTAACGAAATGTTATCGTTATGCTAATGAAATTTTTTCTCATATTGTTAACGAAAAATTAAATTCTAAAGTGTAATTATAAATTCTAATGGGATGAAATAAATCATAATTCAGATATAATAAACTCCAATGATCGAAAAAATAGAATTAAATTCTAAAAATTAATTATAAACCCTAATTGGATGGAATAAACCATAATAACAATAAATTTACAACATTAGCATAATGATATTATTCTCTCAGCACTGCGAATAAACTATGTTAGCATATAATAATTCATCGTTAACATTAGGTATAAACCATAAATAAATGAAGAGAACTCTAACTAATATATTCTAATTTGATGAAATAAATAATATATAATAATCAATTAGTAACTAAAACATAAAAACTAAATCATAAAAAATAATTATAAGTCCAAATTGAAATGTAATAAATCATAATAATAATAATATAAGTATGTGTACTACGTTAACATTATGATAATCATTCATTAGCATAATGAATGCAATATGTTAGCATACAACAAATGCTTTGTTAGCATACGTTATCAACTTATCATAATGCTGACGAACCATTATTTAAAAGCTAACGAAAGCATTTTTGTGCTGAACACGAGTAAAAATGTATATTTTGTATTTTTTGTCTATATTTATTTGAATAAATATATCCATGATTGATCTTGAATTAAAGAGCATGAAAAGATCTTTAATTTGGTATATTATTTGCATTGATCCGATTTGAAACGAGTGAGTTATGGTCGTTTAAAGTTTTTAGGATTTTTTTAAAAAAGTGATGACATCAGTTTTTATTATGAAGATTGGACAACTATACCCCCACCTCCTTTTTTTTGCCTTGACTTTGACATTTAATCCCAGCCATTAGATCATCTAGGTGGATGGTATAAGATGGGTTCCTAGTTTCTACACCAGGAAAAAGTGTATTTTTAATCCAACCCCTATATATATATATATATATATATATATATATATATATATATATTATTTCCACAGGAAGACTAATTCTCACTCAGCTGGAATCCTATATTGTATAGTTGGTGTTGCATTCCCTATTGCACACCCGATTATTTTAGTTTGTTATTCAATTTTTTCTTTGATTTTAATTATTTCTTGTGCTTTAGTTTCATTTTACACTTATTATTTAGAATTCATCATACCCAATTAGAATGCATTATAATTTTTAGTTAAATTGGTTATTTGAAAAATTAAATACTAAAAAATTATATTAAATCCTAATTGGATAGGATGAACCTTAAATAACAAGTATTACATTAAACTAAAGAATAATAAGTTGAAATCAAAGAAAAGATTTGAAAAAAAAATTGAGTACGCAATAGATAATGCATCAAATATGTAATAGACGATTTGGTTTGGTTCTCACTAAAGCCATTCTTTTATATAGGGGTTAGCATTCGGTCTATTTCAGTCCAAATATCATAAAATCGAATAGATCGAATTGAGAAATATTTAGGACCAAACTGAACCAAATTAAGGGGAGGACCGAACTGGACCGAACTGAATTTGTTCGGTTCAGTCTAATTTTTCTTTTTATTTTTATTTTTATTTTGAATAGCTTGACTAACTGTGGAAATAATTGCCTAAATAATAAATAAATATCACAAATCTATAACTAACATCATAAATAAACATTTATAACTAATATAAAAAACTAAAGCAACAAATAAAAATACAAACATCCGATGTATCCAATAAATAATAATTAAAAAATAATAAATTAATAATAAATAAAAAGGCTCGGTCTATTCGGTCTGTTTGGTCCGTTGTCTGTAAGACCGGACCAATTTTTTTTAAAAAAGAGAACCAAATCGGACTGAAAAATTGAAAGAATCGGACCAAATGGACCGAATTTATTCAGTTCGATTCGGTTTTCGATTATTTCGATTTTTTGCTCATCCCTACTTTTATGTATATATAGGACATGAGATCCTCTGTTTAATTTCAATCATGTTTCATTTTATATATTCTTCAATCATGATTTATAGCCATTATGCATATTGGATCATAATTTTACATTCGAGATTCATTAATTATAATAGAATAAGAGATGAAACACGGTTAGAACAGAAGAATATGACTGGAAAGAATGGCGGTCGGAACGACGGAAGATGTGTGTACGTGTGAAAGATCATTAGGTTTTATTTTCTTGACTAGTCTTCGGTTATAATTGTGTTTTTTTTTTGTTTTTTTTTTTAGTTTTGATTTGTTTATATTAATTAACATATAATTTGTGAACATATTACAACATAAATAATAATAAAAAAATGCTTTTAGAATAGATATTTTACATTACAAGATTATTAATATTCTTAGAATTCGCAAAATTTCTTAAAAAATATATCTCTACTTTTTTTCTTAGAATTTGTATTATAGAAAAAAAAAGTACCTAAATAACAATTATTTTTTCCAGATATTACGTGTGTGTGTGTGTAATTGCAAGGTGATGTTAATTAATTTACAAGATCATATCAATCAACTAAAAAAACTCCAACCATATATATATAGGCAAACACTTGCATGTATCATGATGCAAATAACACTATATGAGACGGGTCAGTCAAATCCGTTTTTGACCCAGTCAACGCGGGTCAACCCGCACTTTGACCCGGTCAACGCGGGTCAACCCATAAAAAAAAACCTGTCTAAAGTGAGTACCAACCTTCCTATTAAAAAGTATCACAAAACATTTGAAAAGTACCATCTGTATCATTAAAAAGTAAGAGGTCTGCTAGTTATTTTATATAAGTTTATTTAGTTCAAATTCTGATTTTTTTTTTCAGTTTTTATATTGTATGTGTTGAAATTAATCTAAAACAATCATCATTCCAAGAATTTGCAAAGGAAAGCAAAACACGAATTCGGTAAAATAAAAAGTACCATGTGGTAAGCAGAAAAGTATCAAGTACGATAAAGAAAGGTATCAACCTGAGATTAATACTATCATCATTCCAACTATAATAAAAAGTAGCATGTGCCACGTGGCCGCCTGAAATAGGCGGAAATAATCGTTGTTGCACGCAAGTCCACCTCATTTATTAGTTTTTCTTATATTTTTTTTATTTAATTTCAATTTATTGTGCTTTAGTTTAATTTAACTTATTAATTACGATTCCTCCTACCCAATTATGGTATATAATTATTTCTTTATGAAATGATTAATTATTTATAAGAAAATGAAATTAAATATTGAAAAATAATTATATACTCTAATAGGATAGGATGAACCCTAACTAATAATCTAAAATTAAATTAAAGCACAATACATTGAAATTGATAAAAAAAATTTGAAAAAAATTAATAAATTTAATTATGTAGTACCAAATGTTGCACAAAGTGTAACCGAGTATTTCATCCGATATATGACAAAAAGAAATCGCCACTTAGCATTCATGATATATATATATAAAATTATGATCATAATTATTTTACAGTCTAATATATAATGAAAATTATTTATATTTAATATTTAATTATTTTGTAATGGTTAGCTGTGTACGTAGTTAGCTAGTATTGGGGTTGTTTTTACTGGATCCGTGGACATTCGATTCAATTTTTATGAATGCCATACACTAGTACGTACTTACAATGATATGATACATATATAATACACAAATCTAATTAACTCTATTTATTTTATTTTATTTTATAAATGTGCTTATAAATATATTTTAAAACATAACAAATATATCAAATTAATTTAGTACTATAAAATATAATTAATTATCGTTTCTCATAATATATATAGACCATTTTAATACATTGTATATTATTTAAATATATAATTTAATAATTAAGCAAATAGAGAGTATAAATATCGTACATATATGTGGTGAATACCGTGTCAATTCTTGAATTTAACTATATCTGAAATTTTTTGATCACCAGAAGTTCCTGAACACAATTTTTTCTTGACTTGTACAAGTACACTATATATAATTGAACATAATTAACAGGTATTTTAATTTCGCAGAAAAAAAACCAAACAAACGAACATAAATTATAAGAAGATATTTCTAACTCAAACGCAATATAATTGATCTTATTAAGAAGATATTAATTTCTATTTTCAGAAATATAAATTATAAGATATAAAAAAATAATGAAAAAATAAAAAATAAAAAAATTATAAGAAGACATTTCTATCTCAAACATGCATGCATTTGATTAATCACCAGTAAAATAACGAGCATATTTGAATTCAGCATCGAAATCAAGTAGAAAAAGGAAATCGATCGATATGATCTAAAATTTCATTGATGGGAATAAATTGAAAAAAAAAAAAAATACACTAGTTACAAATTTTCCATGAACCTACACTAGCAGCTAATTAAGAACGATCTTATTAAACTAAATACAGGATCTCCATCTCTTGGTAAAGCTTGAATTAATCTAAATTATATTGATCACTAAAACATTATTCGGCCACCTATACAAAATACTAAAGAATTAAGTCCAAACGAGTATGCATATATATATCCTTTATTTAAAAAAAAATACTTGTTATTTAACGTCTAAACAAATTCATATTCAATATTCACATTTTGCTTCGCGACAAGACCATTGATCTCCCGGAAAGTGATGTATGTATGCTCATCATCCGTAGCTACCACATGAAAATGTACACCTCTGCAGCCAAAAGGTACTCCCACCTGCCTCTGGATTTATTCTTTGAAGACATTAAAAAAAAAGGCAAAAATACTTTGGTACATGACAAGAAAGAGAAGGTAAATTCACGATCAAGGGCAAATGCCCGGGTAAATGTTGCTCAAGAAGTTGTGTGTGTGTGTGTTTGAGAGAGAGAGAGAGGGTGGGATGTAGAGAGAGAGAGAGAGAGAGAGAGAGAGAGAGAGATTATTGAATATGGAAATCAAGGTAAGGTAAGGAGGAGACGTTAGCCAACAAACCCTCCCAATCGATTAATTCCCCCATTTTGAAGGTTTCTCCCTGCCAATGATTTCCAACCCCAACCAATTCCTCTACTTTGATATTTTGATTATCATCACTATTAATGCTACTATTATTAAAATATTGGCCCTCGTTGACACTAATGCTTTTCTTGTCCATAACAACATAGTCACTCACACCATAATTGCTGCAGTTATCTGCCCCCCTCACCTCCAATCCAGGGACAGAAAGGTCATTTTCCAATGCCATAACGTAGGGTTCCATCGCACCATAATCCCCCAGAATCTCCCCTCCTCCTACATTATCCACACCGCCGCCACCACCAACTTGATCTTGTTGCTCCATGTTGAACAACGGCACGTCGAAAATGTTGTGGCGGTGATCGATGAGATGATTAGGGTTGAAAGCCACGTTTCCGAATTGGGTGGCCATGGACGAGCACGAGGAAGAGGAGGAATCCATGCAGATGGCGGCAGTGGCTGCGGCCGCGACGTCGTATTCTTGCATGAAGATTGTACCTCCAACAACACCTCCACCTAAATTAATATTAGGCTTCATCTCTGAAGAGTCGCTGTTGTTTGGAGACGAGGAATTGTTTGAGGCGTTTTTTAACCTCTTTTTTATTGTTGAATTCCAAAAATTCTTTATCTCATTGTCTGTTCTTCCCGGAAGACGTGCTGCAATCTGAGACCATCTGATCAAATGCACAAATTATCATGTTCAAATAATAATAATAATAATAATAATAATAATAATAATAATAATAATAAAATACGTAAGACTAGATAGGTAACTAAATTTTGTATTTTTGTTTCAAACGTAGAATGCAAGTTAATTGTCTGCATGGGTGTGTATTTAATTTATAATAATATATAATTAAGGCTTCCGTAATGGAAAATTTATTAATTTGTGTGGTCTATGCTTTGTGATTAATTAATGATTAATCTATCGAAGACCAGAGAAATAAAGAAAAATGTGTACGTACCAATACAAAGCAGGGATACGTATCTTTTACGATATATATATTATGTGTGTGTGTGTGTGTGTAACATAATAATTAATGTCCTTTTCCCATTGGCCAGTCCATTTAGTTATATTTTAGTTAAATCAATTGAAGATATTCTAGTCAATTTACGCAAACTAATTAATTGAATATTAGTTGCATACAAAAACAAGGTCTACAACTTCACTAAACTACCAAAATATATAGTCATGAATATATGAATGCATGCTAAGTAATTAATAAAATAAAATATTTTTGCTAAAAAAATAAATAAAACATTTTTCTTAATGTTTTATAATGTATTTATTTATTTTGAGGAAATGATTTATATTGTTGAGTACTTAATGTTGTTATTTTGTTGTCCTAGTGCACCTATGTTCTTACATCGTAGTGATGAATAAAACATTGTTTTCTAAATCCCAAATTCATGAGTATATATATTCACCTCTCATCAGTTGTTTCATTACAAACATACTCTCTTAATTAATTGAGGATATTAGATCTTCATCCAATTTGTTTCAATGAATTGATTAATAGTCACATTATAATTAAACAGACACACTAGCCATTATATTAATTATTCAGTCAATCCCCATTCAAAATCTGGGGAGAAAAAAAAAAGATAGACTATGCATAACATTGTTAATTGGTAAATCTATTATATTTACTTAACACATATCAGCTAAATCCTAAATGAGAGAGAGAGAGAGAGAGAGAGAGAGAGAGAGAGAGATAACCTGTTGCCGAGAATGGAGTGGAGATGGATGATGAGTTCTTCCTCTTGAGGAGAGAAGGCGCCGCGTTTGAGATCGGGGCGGAGATAGTTGATCCAACGGAGGCGGCAGCTCTTGCCGCAGCGGTGGAGGCCGGCGTTCCTAGCAATGTCACTCCAGCAACCTTGCCCATTTGTGAGCATGTAATTCATCAGCTTCTCGTCTTCCTCCGGCGACCACAATCCCTTCCTCAGCTTAGCCTTAACACCTTCATTATTATTGTTATTTACTTTTTCTTTCACCACTGTCACATGATCAGGCTTCCTCATGATATATAATTTCTAGCTTCTCTTTTTTATTTAACCCAACTTAGGGAATTAAGGGGATCCAAATATAATTTCTGTTTCTTCTTATTTCCCCACACTCGGGTTCTGGCCTATTCCTCCAACTGGCCTTGATGGGGACTGTGAAAATGAAGATAAATAGATGAGCATAATTAGAGAGAGAGAGAGAGAGAGAGAGAGAGAGAGAGAGAGAGAGAGAGAGAGAGAGAGAGAGAGAGAGAGAGAGAGAGAGAGAGAGAGAGAGAGAGAGAGAGATTATGTGAAGTGGAAGCAAAATATGTTGCAATTCTCATACACATATGATGATTACCTTGTGAGTGAAGAAAATGAAGAGAGAGAAAGAGAAAGAGAGAGAGAGGGACTAAGATAGAGTCAAAGACAAGAAGACCTAACATCGCTTTCTATATGAAGGTCCCCCTCCAATCCGTTTTCCACTCCACCCCTCTCTTTATTTTTTTCTACTTAGCAACAACTAATTTTGTATTTAACCACCTTTCTTTTTTTATAATTTTCTCTGAGAAATCAATCCATTCTCTGCTTAATTTGTTCAGTATAATGTCCCACTAACCATCACCATCATCATCACCATTACCACCCTATTAAGCTCTCTCTTTCTCTCTCTCTCCGCGAGGGTGTCCTGACACGTGTGTTACTTAAGTTTTAGCATTGTGGAATATAATAATTAATTATATAAGTTGAGGACCACATTAATTTAATTTCTTGAACTAAAACTGATTTATACGAGGGTTTGATCATATTTCAAGTTAAGTATATATATTTGCTTCAATTCAGACTTTTTTCAATGTGTTTTTAGACACCTTAATTTCATTCTCAATTTAATTAATATATTTGACGAGTGTATATGAGGACAATACTTAATTATCGTAGAGCAAAAATCTAAAATAAACACTTTTTTTTGTTAAGGGTAATCCGCAGCCACTACCGAAGTGCGCATTTCGAACTTGAGGCATTTGTCCTCAAGATAATACCATTCCATCACTAGATCATGCCCAAGGGGACTAAAAATACACACTTTTATAAAGACAAAAGCTATTTTACTCAAAATTTTCAATTATACTCTCAATGACCTATGTGATTTCACTTTGACCATCTTCGGCATATTCAAACATGCGTCAGAACATTTTAGAGTGTGTCAGGAGCTTGATCGAATTCCAATCGATTGGAATTCCCAAAGAGGAATTCAATCATGATTTCTTATCAGAATTCGCGACTGTGCTGGTAATTTTGGTTTGGATACAATTTTTAGCATAAACGTGATATATTTATCGTGACGGGCATATTTGGTTAATTCCAAACATAAAATACGCGAATATAAAATACAAAAATTGAGTATACTTTTATTTGAAAATTAGATTAGCTAAGTACAACATTTGTAAGAAATTTCATTAATTCACCCATCAAGTCACTTCAAAGGGGATTTTGGACAAATCCATAAATTGAGTATTTTTGAATTTTCTTAAAGTTGAATAAAAGATGTTTTTGTTTTAGAAGGATGGGTGGTTTTATACAATTAGTCCTTATCATACTATATAGACAAACTACAACACGAGTTGCGATACAAAAAAATAAGGGCAAATTACACTGTGTATACTTATCTTTCTGGTTACTTTTTCGATCATTTCTTAACACTATAGATTCTTTAACTCGTAGATATCTATAGAGTTCTCAATTTTATGTTTCGAGCTCAAATCTTTCTATTTTAGTTTTGAAATCGAATTCCAAAACCTAATAGTCAAAAGCTGAAAAGGTCGATGTTCGAATTGTGAATAGTTGAAGGTTGGGACATTTTTGTCATGATTTTCAAAGGTTAGGACACGCGGTGAAATTTACTCAAAAATTAGCAACGGATATTAAAGTGAATATTGGGTCCTGGCCCGATGGTTATCCTCTGTTCTCAAACTGTATTTCATCTTATGTTCCCCTATCAAATTTATTAATACGCTTTTTTTTTCATTTTTTATTTGGTTTCAATTTATTATACTTTAATTTAATTTGCAATTGTTAATAAATTAAAAATAAAAAAATAAGTCCTAGTTATGAAATAATCAACTCCAATAATTAATCTATGATTTACTAAAAATAAAAATTTATTACGAAAATTATATTATAAATCCAGTCAACCATAATTAACGAGTATAAAATTAAACTAATCAATGTACGAAAAACTCATAATTATGATATGAGAATAAAAGATGAAACACGAGATGCAGCAAAAGTATGTAAAAATAAAATAAAATTATATGGGTTTGATTTCTGTTAGAAAGTACGAGAATGAGATATATTGTAAGCATGTCTATGGAATTGATGTTAACGCTATTCCTAAACAAATTACAATCTCTCGACAGAAATATCAGAGGATTTGTTTATTTGTATTCAACCAATTGTAAACCCTTCATAAACAAGACATAATCAACACATAAATGTCAATTTTTTCAATACATTGAACACTGTCCAATATTTCTCTACTTTATTTCCTAAGTCGAATCATTCTTTATTTGAATGTTGAATAATGGGCATGAAAAAGCTATGCTATGAGCTATTTACACATGTGATGCCCACCTGTATATATTTGAGTAGAGATTCTCTAGTCCCAATTCGTGTGTGATAATTGTGTGTTAATATTAAAATTGTATATTGTCAATAATATTTTTTATAAAAATAAAATTTATTATATTATAATTGATTGATTATAATTAATATTTATTGCTAAAAATTAAAATTTTAAAAAATTATATACCTTAAGTTTGAAATAATTAACCCCCAAAATAAATTATATTAACTAAAAAAATAAAAAATAAATAATAAATATTATAAACCCTAATTGGATGGAATAAATCATAATTATACTAAACCAAAAGAAATTAAAATTGAAGAAAAGAATTAAAGAAAAAAATACTAATTTTGATATTTGACACACGGTTGACACACATAAGTTGGGACTAGAGGATCTCAGGTGCCTATATTTTCACTTGAGATCTTCTAGTCCCAACTTGTGTATATCAACCATGTGTCAAACCTCAAAATTATTATTTTTTCTTTAATTTTAATTTATTTTGGTTTAATATAATTTTACATTATTATTTGGGATTTATTTCACCCAAGGTTTATAATTATTTTTTAATATTTAATTTTCATTTTAGTTAATATAATTTATTTTTGGGGTTGATTATTCCAAACTTAGGGTATATAATTTTTAATTTTTAGCAATAAATATTAATTTTGATTAGTTATATTATAATAACTTTTATTTTTATAAAAAATAATATTAACAATATACAATTTTAATGTTGGTACACGGTTGATACATACACACAAGTTAGAACTACAGGATCTCTACTCCTATATTTGTATCTAGTTTTCCCATTATTAATATATATATATATAGACTATCTCTATTTCGATTAACCAATAATTATTTCATTTCTCAAAATTAAGTTCAATACTACACACACACATATGCATATATATTATAATCTATACATATGGTTCAAGTTGAGGATCATAATGAGTAAGAATTACTTCTTATAAAGATATACACACTGATCATTGGAGAAGATTGCTTCATTTGAAGACTTCATGAACACAGAAGGGTTCCTTTCACCACCTAATAATCGACCCGAAATTCGTGAGACATGCTACGAGGAAAAAACATAAATCTATATACCATTTTTAATTTTGAATCCGACAGTATGATAGATTTTTAATGAAAAAAACATATATTAAAAAATTATTTAAATGTGTAATTGTTAATTTGCATGCGGATTGAGACATGGACATGGGCGATGTTGTCTGAAAAAAGGAAAGTTAAAGAAAAACAAAAAAGAAAAAAGAAAACTGTCAAGGTACTCAAGAGTCTTTCAAATGATCCAAGTACACATGTACAAAGCTAGCTGTATTGAAAACGTACTTTCCCATCAACACGCTTTCTTGGCAACATTGATGAAGAATTCTCTATCTTATAGATTATATATGTTTTTTCTATCAATCTCTGCGTTTCTGTTCATCCCATTTTGGAAAACTGAACAGCAAAAGCAATCGGAAAATCTTCTGCAAAAAATCAAAACCAAAACCTCGAGTAGTTTAGCATCACAATTCACAATATGTTCAAACTTCCAACATTAATTAAATCACAAAGCATCCACAGACACAATGGCATTATATATTGGTGTAAAACATTTAAATTGAGTTTTGAGATATCAAATTGTCTTGCTTTGAGTTTCCTTCACTTTGTTTTTGAGGAATTTCTTCAGAAACATAAACAGATCCAGCAGGAATTATGACTTTATCAAGATTTTTTATTATTTTTCAAAAGACTTATCCCAGTACGTAGTACAACAAATCTGAGTCATCCTTACCATATATAAATTGTTGCAAGACTGGTAGACTTTGAAGAAGTCTCAGGAACCAAAGTGTCTGTCCATAGCTGTTTCCTAGGTAACTCTTCTCCCTCTACCATTATATATATATATATATATAGGATATAGATCAGATAGGGACAACCACTTGGTGTGAAAAGTAGGGACGATTTTCATCCATTGGATCTGATGAGATGGACGGTTAGATTTAGTTATATTTTCATTTTTTTCCCATTTTTTTTTAATTTTAATTTAGTGGTAAGACTAATGATGTAATTTAGTAAATAACCTGTAGAGTCCAATATCTTGGAAAATCATAACCGTCCATATAAAACGGTTTTTATAAATGGCCAGTTAATATATCTTTTGATTTGGAAGATTCAGACGATCTAATGTTGCATTTCATTATTTAAACCCAAGTTTTGTCCGAAGTGTCTGTGGCCGTGCCTCCGTCTAGAATCGATGAAGCGATAGCGGCGACGGCGATGAAGCCTGCGGCGGAGGGAGGCGTGATGGGGTCCCTCTGCGTGATCGAGCTGCAGCTGGTGGTGTTCATCATGATCTTCTCGGCGAGCGGGCTCGTCCCGCTCCTCAACCTGGTGTTCCCGGCGGCGGCGGCGGCGTACCTCCTGGCACTGTTCCCAATGGTGGGGAAGAGCAGGGATCAGTCGCCGGAGATATTTCAGGGGAGCCGGCTGTTCAGGGCGTACGTGATCGCGGGGACGACGGTGGGGTATTTCCTGCCACTGGCCTACGTGCTGGGCGGCTTCGCGAAGGGCGATGGCCACGCGGTGCAGTCGGCGATGCCGCACCTCTTCCTCCTCTTCTTTCAGATTCTGACGGAGAATATAATAAGCAGGATGTTGCTTTTCTCGCTGTCGGTGAAGGCGCTCATCCCGCTCCTCTACACCGTAAGGAGGATCTTCATCATCGTCGATTATATTATTAACATACATGATACATCATATGAAGCATTATCAATACAAATATAAAGCATTAATAAGTGCAATGCGAATTATTATCAAACTCATACTCACAATCCTGAATCTGAGGAATTCACGTGCTTGTACATCATAAACACAGAATAAAATGATCTAACATATACGTTAATATTTTGTGTCCAAAGTACAATTAGAAGTAATATGTTTTTCATCTGAAGCAATGAACTGTTAAAAAATTATGCTAACACTCTATACCCGAAATACAATTCTACGCAATACTGGTGAAATATGTAGCATTAATATGAAATGTATAAAGCATTGTTTAATGTTTAATAATGAACGCTTAATGTTATTTATGAAGCATTAATATGAAATGTATAAAGCACTGTTTAGAAATAAACAACAGGTCCCCCGCTAGGTAATTGCCAATTATAATTTTTCAAACAGGAGCGTAATTTATTACTATTATATGAAACCATATGAAGCATTAAGTAGTAACATAAAAAGCACTATGTACCGATAAATTTTAATTCATAGTAAATGAGATTATTAATAAGCATTATGACTAAGCATATAAAGCATTCAAAATAAGTACAGTATGAAGTTAAAGCACTAAAATGTTAAATAACGAGCATTAAGTAAGCATCAATTGTGAAATAACAAGTATTATCAAAGTACGTAGTATAAATATAAACCATATAAATCATTATCATAAAAGTAAAAAAAAAACTTGCATCCGAGCAATTCAAAATATGATATTATCCAAAATCGATCGGATCCAAAATAAAAAAAAAAACTACCAATATTCATCATAAATAAACTACAATCCGTACTTGCATAATAAGACCTAAACATTGTCCTTCAAAACATCACTAAAAAAGACCTAAACATTTTTCTTGAAGCGGGGGTTCTCCCAAAGATGCTTTAGAGCCCTCTTAATGAGAAGAATAAGCTGCATCATTGTGTCTGCCATTAGCTTTTACTTTGCTAAGAATTGTGTAGCAAGCTGTTGTATTTCATCCGCTTCAATGTCATTGCTTGAAGCATGTCCTCTTCTACTTCATCATGGGAGAACGGTGCATTCTCTTCACCAGTCTTTTGGAATTGTGGACACAACCGTCCACCTCCAAACCCACCTGCTGCCATTTCTTACTTCTCACATTTTCAAATTAAGTGGAAGGTCCAACCTTTCACTGTTGGGAACGACCTGTCAACAAGTCTCTTACCGTGCGATATCACTCGATCTACATACATTGCCTGTGCATAGATTTTTGGAATAAAAAAGTTTAACACGTTAATAAGGATCCAACCATTGCCCTATAAAGCACCAAATTTATACATGAGTAGCATCAAAATGGGGCAAATCGGATACGAGTAGCAAACAATCTTGGCAATGCAAAGTACCAAACACAACTTTCAGAAGCATCAACTTTTCAACGCAATTTATAACAAGACTATGCAGTAATTCATATGCAATGGAAGTCAACATTTCTTGTATCAATCTGAACTATATTCAGCATATTCATCAACTTTACCAAATAACGCATGGATAGCTTAAACGTTTATCAATAGCATCAACCTACACCTAATATCGCATAAATTCAATGTAAACATTATTCTTCTTTGATGGAACCAGTGACTCGTCTTCCACATGCGATTCAGCTGTAATAAATTCAATGTTAACATTAAATGCTAATAATAATATGCTACTTATAACTTACTGCAATGCTTCTTATAACTTACTGAAAAGCTATTTATTTTATGATAAATAGCTTCCGTACCTTTTTTTATGTAGTGATGAAATTTTTGGTGATTAGCACTGACTGCAATGCTTCTTATAACTTACTGTAATGCTACTTAAAACTTAATACAATGCTACTTATATTAAGACAGGTAACATCAACATCTTATATGCTACTTATGAAAATATGCTACTTATAACTTAATTAAATGCTTCTTATAACTTACTGCAATGCTACTTAATTATGTAGCATTCAAATTTTTCAAGCTTTCCACCAAATTACTCATAATCAACAAACATTCGAAGCACTGTATCAGGTATTATGTAGCATGTAGAGTGATCATGACCCTTTATAGTCAAATAACTTCTACTTAGCACTGAAATTCAATTTTAATAGCATTGATATGTTTTTTTGCAGAAAATACATAGTTATGCACATTACCCAGAAAATCATTCACACTAATTCAAGATAAACTCATGTTCTTCCAAAAAATATAAACCCATGTTCTTCCAAAAAATCAAAAATCACACAGACCAACATCAGATACCACAACAATTAACCCATTCATCCAGAGATTTTAATAATTTCCCAAAAAGATCCCAACCACAATTCTGAACAACTCTTCACCCATTCGGAATCATTCAATTTTATTTCCGATCCACAATAATTCTTCACTCATCGAACAAGACTCGCCGTCGCTCACAATAATTTCTCAACGTCGATTAAAACATTCAAACTTACCGAATTTATGTCGACCCATTTTTTCTCCCTCTGGTACTTGTATCGAGTCTCCGTCATGATCGCAAACCAACACAGCCTCTTATAATTGACTCGCCGCCGCTCACGAGAAAGCCACCACTCACCTGATCGGATGGTCGCCGGAGTCCTTGTCGGTTTTTCACCGAGTCGTGGGGTTTGCCCTAGGGTTTGTGATTTTGGGGGCTGAAAATCGTTTCATCTACAAAATAGATTTCTTCTCCAATTTCGTGTCTCCCGGGTTTGTAGGGATACAAGTTTTAATGCAGTAGGAGATATCAACTTCCGTATCTAGTGCCAAAAATAAGATATGATTCCATATGAAATAATGATGCTATTTTACACAGATGCCCCTTACTTATGTAATTTATAACAAAATTTCAAAAACTACCATTTAATCTCCACCATCAATCTTGCATATTTGTAGGGATGAGATTTATCCCTAATTTTCCCACCACCACTTATCCTTAGAATATCCAACCCCTATATATATATATATATATATATATATATATATATATATATATATCTCGATAAATGTTACCTCTATCACTCTATGTGCTAGCTGATGATGTTGAGATCTAGAATTAGGCCCTGAGAATGTTGTAATATTGTGGCCCAGTGTGGCCCAATGATTTACTATTAGGTCTCTCTTAACCAAGCCCACTCTCCTCTACCCTAATGGCACTTTCTTCATCCTTAATCTACAGCACCTCTAAACACACAATTAACACACACTACAACATGAGCCTCTCTCGTTACACTCTTTGTTCTCTGTTCTTCATGAGCTTCTGTTGATAGATCTTCGTGCTCTTATCCTCTCCGTGTGTACTCTGTTAGTCTCTGTGTGAAATTACCTCATGTGTTGGTCGGAGTGTTGCCTGAAGTCGTGCCTAGGTGAGGTGACTAGTCCGTTGGATTTTCCAGCGATCTTCGTGGTGTTGTTGTCTGTGTCATTGGAACTGGGCTCATGGAAAACCTGAGCCTTCTCGAGTTCCGACACTTGAGTATCTAATGACAAAGACCATACCGTTTCGGCATCGGAGAAAGGTGAACTGCTGGCGAGATAGATACCCCAATAGTGGTATTAGATCCATGGTACCCTCACCGGGCATCGTCCGCCACGGCATCTTCATCGCACCGTCGCCTCCTGTGAACGCAACATTCCCCTGCTCCTCAGTGAACCCCGAAAAGATAAAACAGGTCTTTCTCTGCCTGGGATACCCACTCTGGTAAATCAGCTAAACTTCTTTATTTTGCTTCCACTTGTTGTCTCTGTATTTGTTGTGACAAAATAGGATTATTGAGCAATAAACAAACAGAAAACGTAAATAAGACACCGATTTACGTGGTTCACCAAATTGGCTATGTCCATGGGCAGAGAGGAGAACGGATTTTATTATGCGGCTAGATTACAAATTACAGATCTCAAAGACCATATATATAGCACTGAGATAAAACACCAAAATTGACCCCCGACCAGCTTAGCAAAACGGGAGATTCAAGTCATATCAACAGTATTGTTTGCTTCGTTTACAAACCTGTCATGGCTCCTGATTTTAACTTATGGAAACAAAAAATGAAATTTGTGTTGATTAAAGATAAAGTATTTAAAGCCATTGATTTTAATTATTATGAAAATGAAACTGAACAAAAGAAATTTGAGATGAATGAGTGTGCTTTGTCTTCCATCATGTTGAACTTGTCTGATGTTGTGTTAAGAAAAGTTTGTACCATTGAATCTGCAAAAAAATTATGGGATAAATTGCATGAGCTCTATAGTCTGATTTCTCTTCCTCCTCACATGTTTTTACTTGAAAACTTTTTTAGTTTTAAATTAGATTTGAACAAAGATATGAATATTAATTTGAATTATTTTAACAAGCACGTTCAAAACATTAAAATGTATGGAGACAAGCATATTAATTATTACACTGCTATTAAGCTTTTAAATGTTATTCCTGAGACCTATAATGATGTTAAATATGCTATCAAATATGGGAGGGATGATATTACATTTCATACAGTTGTTAATGGGTTAAAAAGTAAAGAAAATTGATTTAAAGCATGGTCGACGTGCTAAAATTCTAGGTGATAATGTCATGCATGTGAGAAAAAAGAACCATAGTAGTAGGGACAGAAATAGGCCGGGCCGGGCCAGGTTTTGGCTTGAAAGGCATGGGCCTACTTTAGAAAAGATAGTCCTAGGCCGCTAAAGTAGGCACAGGCCTGGCCTATTATCTATTTAGTATTTTTATAGAGTCTATGTTTAGCCTATTACCCCGCTGGTGAAACTTTTAGTCAATGGACCCACATATATCAGGTTGTATGTGAATTCAGGAGCATATAACACATCCACCAATTTGATAGAAGATGTAATTTTAGCATCTCCAGACATGAGAGCCCATAAACTATTTCCATTTGGCATATAGATCTTGAGAGGATTCTTTAATCTCTTCATGTTAGTGAGCAAACCTTCTTCACAACACATGTGATTACTTGCTCCTGAATCTATAATCCATTCATCCCATTTGATGTCTGTAGATAAACCAAAAGCATAATGTCCAGTGTATGCCATGTAATCACCCTCATCAACCTCTGCTAGATTAATAACTTGTGATCCTCCCCCTGCAGGAGCATCACCCTTATTCTTATTATGCATATATTGAGCTAAATGCTTTGTTATTTCTGTCTGAATCACTTTCTCAAAGTCAGATAAAGAGGTTCCATTCTGAGCATCAGTTTGTGCAGTATGAGTACTAGATCTTCTATCATCCACATAGTTAGCTCTTCCTCTTTTACCATTCTCTTCCTTGAATTTTCTGTACCAATTTGGCACTCCAATGACTTCAAAACAGTCTCTTTTAAGATGCTCGATCCTACCACAATGATCATATTTCAATTTTATCTTCTCTTCTTTAGTTAGCTTCTTTTTGTAGCATTCTTTCCTATATCCTTTATTTGATGAGAGTATAATGCACTCTGTTCAGTGCCTTCTGAGTAATGGGAGAAGACTTGCATCCGCTCCTCCACCTACAACACCATTGCATATATCTGACTCACAGTAGGTAAGGGATTGAGGATCAAAATTTGTTGTCTAATGGATTCATATGAATCATTAAGTCCCATAAGGAACTGCATCATGTGCTCTTCTTCTATTTCTGTCTTTGCATCTTCTGAGGCTTCACATGTACAGCTGCGATTGGTCTTAAGCAAAGCTAACTCATCCCATAATGCATTCAAGTTATTGAAGTAAACTAACACTGATTGAGTATGATGTGTAAAAGATGCAATTTCCCTGCGAAGTGTATATAACCTAGGGCCATTGCGTTTCCCAAATCTCTTATGCAACTCATCCCAGAGTTGTTTAGAAGTATCTAAATTCTGTATTCTTCGGGACAATTCCTTTACCACAGAATTACTAAGCCAATTAAACACCAAATAATATGCGTTTACCCATTGCATAAGATCCATTGACTCCTGCCTAAGCTCTATAACATTACCATCAATGAAACCTAGTTTATTTCTAGCAAACAATTCGCGCTTAATAGCACGACACCAACTGTGAAAGTTTCTTCCATCAAACAAGTCATATGTCAAAGCCATTTCAGGATGTTCATGTGGTGCAACATATAACCCATCATTTGCTAATATTCAATTATTGTTCAATTCATTCCTAACAAACTGAGGATGAACTTCCATACCTCGCACTTGTCGATCGTGCACATCTGAAATTGCTATAGGCGAATCATCAGTATGAACATCATTCTGACTGTTACTCTGTCCTTGTTCAAAATTGAACTCTAACTCTTCATCGTGAGCATTTCACCATGCGAATTTACGACCTTTTGTCATCACATATATAAATCAATACGCAGATCAATTAACTAGAAGAATCAATTAATCAACAAGCTCTAATACCATGTTGATTTATCAGAAAATATGTAGTGTAGATCTAAACATAGAAAATATCTGCTGCGAGAAAAACCTCAAATTTTATATATCATCTCAACTCACTAAATGAGTACAGCTAAATGAGTTATATAGAGACCTCTGCAAGCTATCTTGGAGTGCTTTATTCTGTTACAATCCAACGGTACAAAAGAAATGACAAAGGATCTACGATGGAATATAAAGTGATCCATAGAATTGCATGCATAGTGATTGCCACGTACACGGTGAACAAATAATCTCATGCAGGAGCGTGCATGCATGAATACAATGATCTGCTATGATGTGCTGGTCTATGTTTGTCCGTAGCATTAGTCAGGCATGAGTCTCCTTCAATATATATAATTAACTCGTTAGACTGGTAGCATTAGTCAAGCATGATTATATACTAATATAAAAAAAACATTATGTTTTATTGGTCTTCTTGGATGTGGTCTTCTTTAGATTGGTGACATGCACATATGCTTGAGTCACCAGTCGTTTGTTTTCGGTTGTCGGGATGACCGACTTGATGATTGATTCATCAGTCATCTATGTTTAGTTACCGGGATGACTTTTGTCTTTACAAAGAATTTTGTATTTATTTGGTAAAATATTTTGCGACTTTTACATTGACATTTCATCAAAACATTTGAGTGATTGTTTCCCAACATATACACTCATAAAAGCATCAATTTATAGATGTAGGAACAAAAAATACCATTCAATATTTTGGATAACTATTATAACAGAATTTTGTCAAAAATCTATTTTAACATTGTCAAAAAAGTTTCTTTTAATTAAGAATTAATTTATCAACTTTGAAGGCAACATTTTGGTATAAGGGTGCACGCCCAAACCGAAATTTTTATCTCATGTCTTGCCACACTACACACGTCCACACAATTATGAATATGTGAGAAATGGAGTGAATTTTGAACTCTTATTCCATATGATCATGAGGCAATTGAGGTGGTAGTCTCAGATCCTGAAGAAAATCAAAGTCACGTATTTTGATATCTTAAATATATAGATATATATTTTTATATCAGGTTGCATGCCCAACCCGAAAATTTTATCTCATGTATTGCCACACTACACGCGTCCACACAAGTATGAATATGTGAGAAATGGAGTGAATTTTTGAACTCTTGTTTCATATGATCATTATGAGGCAATGGAGGCGATCGTCTCAGATTCCCAAGAAAAACAAAACCTCGTATTTTGATATCTTATATATATATAATTTATATTTTCAATTAAATTATAAAAATAATAATGAATTAAAATTTTCATGTTGTAATAATTTTCATTTCCACAAGTAAACAATAGAGGACCTAGTTTTCATCCACAAATTCATCAAAACGATTACTTTATTTTATGTATGAAGATAAATCGTAGAAGTGATTATTTGTCTTATCAAGCTAAAGAATGGAGCCATAACTTTTGTTTATATTTGAAGTACCTCCTAACAATCTATATAATATATAACAATGACTCCGCGTCCGGAAATCGTAAAAGTTAACTTTCCTGCTCATTTTCACCTTCCGAAAATAAAATTATTTATATTATGTTTAATAGATATTGATGAATAAATTAAATGTCATTAATAGGGATCCATGTAAATTTAAATATAAATATTAGTAATCCATTACGTTAATTTGGAAACAATATCAGGAAATGGAGAAATATATATGCTCAATATACTATACAGATATTAACAATTGATTTCATTTTGGTAATTATATTATGTTTAATGAATATTGATTTAATTAATGTATATATTAAAAAATAATTGTGCAGTTAACTTAGTTATGATAATAATAGAATACATTAGAAGATTTAATCGTGCAAGTGAAATTTCAACACTGATTTAGAAGATTGCAATTGAATTTTGAATATTTTTTCTAATGAATGATGGACTTGACATAAACTCTCTATATAATCTTAATATATATATATATATAAAGACAAATAAGTATATTTTAAATAGCAAATCTCATTTTTCCGTCCATTTACACTTATCATAAATGGAAATAACAATTATCCCACATCGAATTTTAAAGAGAATAGTTTTATTTTAACATACTATAAATTATAATGACCAATAATAAAATTCTCACACATTTCTTGGTCTCTTATTTGGGAACGGGTATAGTTTGATTTTATTAGTTTAATATTTAAATACATATTAAAATATTTGAATTAAACTTTGACAATTAAATATGTATTTTTGAAAATGTATTCAGGTTTAATGGTCAATAATTGATCTTATCATTATAAATTTTTAACAAAATTGTTAATGTTTGTAATTTTAAATATATTTTAATCAATTAAATTATATTTATTATAATTTTAAAATTAAATACATCCAACATCGAACACCAACATATATTAAATAATATTTATTAACAATGTATTTTGTAATATTCTGAATTAATAATAATTATGAAATGTATTTTGTAATTTTTCTTGCCTCAACAAATTATACTAACAGTCAATTTTGGAGTTTGCGCCTTCAAATTCAAATCATATATATTTTGAAAAAGAAATAATTAAAGGAAATGTTGCTGAAAATATATAGGAAACCTTTTGTGAATTCTAACAACGTTGTATGGTATTTAATTTAAATGAATAAATTTGTATTTTGGAATTCTAGCTCTATATGCGCGCGCGCACACACACACACACATATAAGCTACTAGCTTGATATCAGTACTAGGGATTGGTATACTATAAATTCAGTGTTGATTGACATGTTATTTCGAGAGACGAGACAAAATTATATGCTATATATTCAATGGAGTTGGCAAATTTTAGAGTAATTATTTATACAACAATATGATGTTGTTAATATTTTCACTTTATAACTTCATTACATATATTACACACATCACAAATTTACTCATTAGTATTACTTGAAATGGTTTATGCAAAAGTAAAATGTATGCAAAGTTTCAAATGCTCCCAGAGTTGGAAAAACTGAAAAGTAGTAAGAAGCCAAATCTTTTAAAGGACAATTATCCCACATCGAATTTTGAATATAATTATTCTACTTGAATGTACTATAAATTTTAATGGTCAACAATGAAATTCTCACATCTCACACTTTTCTTGGTCTTTTAATTAAGACTTGAGAACAAATAGTGTGCTTGAAGTTATCAGTTTAATATTTAAATATTTATATTAGAATTTCAAATTAAATATAAATATTTGAAATTTGATTTTATAAGTATAAACTCAATTTATTTTACATTTACATGTACTAGTCTTAATTTGCAGTAGCTGCACTTTGTGAAACAAAAGTGCAAATATTAACTTGATAAATAACTTAAATTAAAGAATTACTAAAATCACAATTTAAATTCGATATTTTCAATCAACCGTAATGATAAAGTCAATATTAAACATTGGTTGGATGAGACTCAACGTATTATTTCAACTCTAAACAAGACATATAGCTTCCTTTAACATATACATATACATACATATATATATATATATATATATATGCGCGCAAATTAATTTGAAAACTGGTCTTGCTAACGTGTAGAATTTTAGAAATCAAGACCCACAAAAAATTTAATCAAATACAATTAAATTTTTAGAATATATATGTATTTTTGAGCTAATCAATTTTATTTTAAATATTTTTAAAATTGTGAACTATACATACGTAGGTGCTCAACTTTTAATATATTTTAAATAGTTATAACTTACATATGTTCATTTTACAAACTAAATTATCTCACATAGAAGAGCTAATTTTTATTACCATATCATAATTCTGATCATCGAGCACACCTATTTTTTTCGTTTATCAAAATTATTATATGGCAATAAAAATTTAGAAGATTAGAAAACTAACTTTGCCCAGTAAAAACCCCCTATATTCGACATCTCAAGATTAAATTAATTACAACACAAGGAAAAATATTGCCATATCATAATTCTTATCATCAAAAAATAGAAGTTTGTTGATTCTGCAACAAATAAAAAAAAGTGTTATTATTGCAACATTTAAAAAGTCGTGCCTAAATTATAAATTCATTCAAATGTAGTGATTTTTTTAGCAATTAACAGTAAATATATTTTAAACAGTTAGAACTTATATATTTTATTTTTTCATACAAAATTCATCTCATATCATATACTCAACAATCGTCATTCAACTTTTCTCAATCTTTCAGCTGAGATAAATTATAATATTTCATTGTCATATTAAACTTTATAGAATTTTAATATTTTAAGATTAAAATTCTGAATTAACAACATTAAATAAATATATTTAAAATTTGCAATAAACGTATAAATTAAATTTAATAATTTAGTGTTCAATATTTTAAAATTTTTGAAGGTAAAATATTTACATTATCATTTTTTATATTTTAAATAATTAAAATTTATATATTTTAATTTTTGATTTTTTTATCTCACATCTTAGAATTAATAAATATTATTGTACATAAACAAACTATAAATTCTGAGACAAAATAATGGTTTTCCACATGTCCCGATCTTTTTGTTGAGATCAAGTGTAGTGTTTGATATTTGATCTTATCAATTTAATAATGAATATATATAATTTCAATATTTTTAAATTAAAAATTTGAATTAAAAGTTTGATACTTACATTTTTGGCTCTTTTTAAAAAATAACTCACTTAACAAAAGAGTACACACTTTTTCAAAATAATTACAAATATAACATTTGATTAATTTTACGGCTCGAATGTCGTACATAATTGATTGTATTTTAAGATTTCTTGATTGAATAATTGTTTTACATAGTTGAGGAAATAGAAATATTAAAACAAAATCAATTGCATAGAATTTTCAGGCAAAAAAAGTGTAATTTTTCCTGAATTGAATATATTAAAAAGTTAAAATAAATATTTTAAATATATTAATTTAAAATATTTTAAATTTCTTAAGTAATTAAATATATTAAAGAAATTCAAGACACACATCCAAAATCTTTTAACAGGTTCAAATCCCACATAGAAAAATAATGAGTATTGTTCTGTTTGAACATACTTTGAATTCTAATGTTCAATAATGAAATTTCTTACATTTCTTGGTCTTTTAAGTTGAGATTCAGTATAGCATTTGACATTATTAGTTTAATATTAAAATATTTATTTAAATTTTTGAGTTTAAATATCTATCAATTTCTTATTAAATATTATTTTTACTTTTGTGCTTTTAAATTCAAAATATATATATATATATATATATATATATATAAGTTAATATAAATATATTCAATTTTTAAATTTTAAATGTATATAAGTTTGTAATTTTAAATATATGAAAACTAAATCTTAAACAATGAAATATTATATACTTTAATTATTTTACTAATTTTTTCCCACATTGAATAACTAACAAATATTATTTTGAATGAACAAACTATAAATTATGAAGTTGAACAACAGTATTCAACTACTTTTTCTGTATTTCAACTAAGATCAAGTATAATATTTTATCCCATATTGAAAAATAAAGAGCATTCTTCTACTTGAGCATACTATAAATTTTAATAGTCAAGAATGAAATTTTAATACCTTTCTTGATCCTTTAATTTATTTTTTCTTATCATTTTAATATTAAAATGCATATATATAATTTTTAGTTTAAATATTTATCAATTTGTTATTAATTATATATTTAAAATTGAATTTTAGCTTTTATGTTGTTAAATTCAAATAAAAATAGATATATATAAAAAAAATCCAAATAAATAAATTTAATTTCAAAAAATTTAATGTATATAATTTTATAATTTTAAATATATGGAAAATAAATCTTAAATGATTAAATCTTATATATTTTAATTATTTTACAAAATTTGTTTTCATGAGCAAATTATAAATCGTGATGCCCAACAACAATACCCACACAACTTTTTTCTATATTTCAACTAAGATCAAGTATAGTGTTTGATCCCACATTGATAAATATGGAGTATAGTTCTATGTCAACATACTATAGATTTTAAAAGTCAATAATAAAATTTTCACACATTTCTTAATCTTTTAAGTTTAGATTGAGAATAGTACTATTTTATCTTATCTGTTTGATGAGTTTAAATATCTATATCAATTTTTTTAGTATATATATATATATATATATATCTAAAAATAGTTTTTTAATTAAAAAATTCTAATAAATAATTTTAATTTCTAAATTTTTTAAATATATATCTAAGTTTACAATTTTAAATTTATGAAAATGAAAGCTTAAGCAATTAAATCTTATATTTTATTTTATTTTTACTAAAATTATCTCACATCGAAGAACTAACAAATTTTATTTTTAATGAACAAATAATAAATTGGGAGGCCCAACAATAGTACTCCTACTACTTTCTTCATATTTCAAGTAAAATTAAGTGTAATGTTTGATCTCACATTTAAAAATGAGGAGTATTGTTCTACTTGAACATTTTGTAAATTATAATAGTTAATAATAAAATATTCATATCTTTCTTGACATTATAAGTTGAGATCGAGTATAATATTTGATCTTATGAGTTTAATATTAAATATATATTTAAAATTTTTCGTTTAAATATCTATCAAATTCTTATTAAATGTATATTTAAAATTAAAATTTCATATTTCAAATTCAAAAATATAAATATATAAAAAAATTCAAATAAATATATTTAATTTTGAAATTTTAAATGTATATAATTTTGAAATTTTAAATATATGAAACATAAACCTTAAACAATAAATCTAATATATTTATTTTTTTATAAAAAAATTATCCCATATCGATAAATTAACATATTATTTTGAATGAACAAATTATTAAATTTTATATATTTGAACTTTATTTTCAAAAGTTATCCCACATCGATAAACTAACAAATATTATTTTGAATAAGCAAACTATAAATTGTGAGGCCAACCAATAGTCTTTCAACTTTTTCGGTCTTTGATTTGAGATCGAGTGTGATATTTTGATATTTGATTTATAATTTATGATTTTATCGGTTAATATTAAATTCTAAATATATTTGAAAATAAAAAATTAAAGTTAAATATATTAAAAAGTTCAAATATACATTTTAACAATATTAATGTGAAATTTTTAACTTTTAATTTAATTAAATATATTTAAAAATCAAGATCCACATCCAAAATTTTAAATTAAATGTATTAATTGATCTTATCAATTTAATGTTAAATATTGTTAAAATTCATCTAATATAAAAGAATTGACATATATTGTTGTGCATCAACAATCTATATACATATTAAGGCTCAACAATAGTCTTTCAACCTTTTTCAGTATTTATGTTAAGATCACATGTAATATTTGATATTTGTTTTTACAGAACATGTACAAATGCATCATTAATTTTAAATATTTTTAATTTTTAATTAAATTAAATATATTAAAAAAATTAAAGATTCACGTCTAAAATCTTTAAAGACGGTACTTGATTATAGATTATATGTGTGTGTGTGTGTGTGTGTGTGTGTGTAGATTTGTGAAGTTCTATACTTGCATATCAATAATCGGGATCACAATATTTTATTTTTGTATAGGTGGGTTAATAAAGTTGCATGTAATAATAGGCAGAGCCTAAGTAGAATCTAGATTTTTTTATTATATATTATTACGTATTGCTGTTTACATATTAAAATTTTCATTTACCGTACATCTCATATCGATTGTACGATGAAGATTGAGATGTAGGTTGATATATAAAATTTCAAATTATTTTTTTAACATTTCCTATATATCATATTGGTTGTAGATTGACAAATTGGAATGTAAATTGTTGTATAAAAGATTGGGTAACCTTAAATTAAAATTGAAATCTCAAATTATTTCTGCAACTTTCTTCCAATTTTACTACATCCCATATTGATTGTTGATTGAAGAATTTGGGATATAGGTTGTTGTATAAAAGAGTGGAAAATCTCAAATTAAAAAATAATAATAAAAATTTATCAGTGCCTAATTGGCTAATTAATTGTCGTCGAGATCGCCTGGGTAACGAGGTTCCAGTCTCTCCGTTTTACACCTGACTTGAGTGTTTCCGGCACATGTAAGGGACGTGTAGCGCCTATGCGGCCGCTTAGCCTGATTTCTACAACCCCGAAATATACACAAATAGCCTGATTTCTACAACCCTGAAAAATACACAAATAATTTATAATTCCATCAATCTAATTCATATATTTACATACTAAATTTAAGATTGAATATAATTTTATTATTATTCATAAATATTTTTAATAAAATTCACTCCCTGTGCATCGCAAAGGTGGTATACTAGTATTTATAAAGACAATTACACACAAGCACTCAGATGGTTAATATGAATGAGAACTTACATGTTGCTCTTACAAAAAAAAAATCAGAAGAAGTTGAGCGGCAAAAGCCTGTATAATGACCTATTTATAATAAAACATGCTACAATTTTCCTTTAAAAATCAATATTTTTTTTTTCCATTTCTGTTGAGTTACATAATTAAGCATGCATGCTTGAGTTGACGTCTGATACCTTCTACACTTTCCTCTACATGCTTGAATTGAGAATTTGAAGGGTGTTTTTAGTAAATTATATATGGCCGATAATTCATCTCATTCTTTTTTATAAAAATCTAAGAAAATTTAATTTAGATTAGAACTCAAGGAGTTTTATTTTTGGCATCCAAGAGTTTCCTCATAGAATAAATTATTAATAGCTTATCCATGCTAGATTATTAAATATATTGTGGAATATTGTCTATTAATGAAATTTGAATTGTTTTATCATCAAGTATAATTCCAAATAAAAATGTAAGAAATTAATAATGTGGATAAAAAAAAATACACTGAGGAATAGCTGGCTGGGGTGTGGCTTCGAATGCGACCTGTAGAAGGTGAAGAAGCTGTTCTTCCACAGAGCTATGCAATTATATTGTTGCATCTTTAAAAATTATAATAATTGTATTTATATAAAGTAAATATTTCTAATTATAATTTTACCCTTATAATTTTGTCTTAATATATGTATAGATAGAATATTTGTAATTCATATATTTTTCTAGTTTTCTTTTTTAGATACAAATTTGGTGAGGACAAATATGCGAAATGATATTCATCATTCATCACTAATAACATCGTCTTAAATTTCCTTTTTTGTGGTATTGTCTCGAAACCAACCAACAGAAGAAACGAAATATGTTTCCATATCAGTTTTTCATTTAGAAAAAACATATCAAGGATAATACAAAGAAAATTTCTCAATAAAATCAGAAAATTGATGTTCATCATAACACTAGCCGTGGCTGTATATACATGAAATTATCCAGATTAAAACGAAAAGGAAAAAACAGCTGAAAATTGAGATTACAAAATCAAACAAATTGCGCCATCTGCCTCTTCCCAATCACAACTTTTTTTATCAACTTCACAAAATTTGTTGTCAAACCTTGATTCACAGAGATAGATAGAAGGCAACGGCTAATCCTGCATGCTCACGCTTCAGCTGCAACAACTGCGTCTTCATCAGTTGCGTCTGATGCAACAATCTCTTCAATGTTGCATCCTTCTAGAGCCCCTGCATTAGATTCGTCTTCATGTTGTGCTTCCATATGCATAAGCTTATCTCTTAGCTTTCTTTCAAGTTCATCTCTTGCACTCCCGTTTTCCCTGAGGTGTCGCTTGAGTGCATCCTGGCCATGGAAATGTCGGTCATTCATTTTCAAGAATGAGCCAGCCTTTGTGATGAGCTTGTGTTTGCATCCCAAGTCTATAAGCTCAGACTCTCGATTGATACCTTTTCCAAACTCGAGCTCAAACTCTGCCGTTTTAAATGGAGGTGCAAGCTTGTTCTTTACAATCTTTACAGCAACTTGGCTTCCTGTGATCTGCAAAAGAAACATATAAGCGTAAAGAATGGTCCAAAAAGGAATTAATAATGTTTCAAAAACATGCACCTCTACATTAAAATGCCGAATTCTCATGTTTTTTTACATAAGCAAAACTGGGTAAGAGTACATATTTGCAAGTATAAGTGCAACTATATGCATTCCTTTTAGCAGAACTTGGAAAAATATATATATATGGCTCTGATACAGATTATATTAGCCGGTTAAAGAGTAATAACCATACGAGTAACAGTGTCATTCTCATTAATTCCGTTCATCAAATTTAAATTTGTAATATCCGACCCTCATTACTAGTATTATAATTGTTTTGAGTGTTATATAGAAAAGGTTAAACCGAGATGTTCCAAAATCTAGTCAAGTTTTGTATCTATACAAATCCAAGGGGAAAAGGATGAAAATTGATAATAGAAATAAATTTGAAAGGAACTTCATTGAAGAAGCCAATATTTCAAAAGAGAACTGCTACATATCTTACAATCAAGAAATATTTTACAAAAGATTGCAAAAGTTACCAAACCTAGAACCTATTCATATGCAATTCATAAATGCTGACATCTAAAAAGTAAATATAAAAATTAAAATGATATGAGCTTCAGATATCCAAGAAATGAGCAAGATAACTACCTCGTCTCCCTTCTTGACCATTCCAGTTCTCCTGATATTTAGACGTATTGAAGCATAAAATTTCAAGGCATTCCCACCACAAGTGACTTCAGAGGGTCCGCCAAATCCAAAAGTGGATAGCTTTGACCGGACCTATAACCAAACATAGTTTATCACAGCATTAAATGAAGAAATGACCTTCGCTTCTAAGGTTCTTCCGGTCTAAGCCAATTTTTACATTCTGCCAAATTACTCTGCATTTCACTTGATTGATCAGCTCCACATATTTTATCTTCAGAGTTCAATAGAGAATTGGATTCTCAAATATAGTTTGATCAGCTCTACATAACAGGGAATAATCAACATATAAAGCTCAAGGTTTTACCAGGTTGGAGGCAAGATTTTTCTGGGTGGACATTAAGGCTGAAATTTAGTCAATGTGTCAAATATTTTCCATCTCCATACTGATTATAAATCTTGTAGTACCAGTGTTATATATATATGAATATTGTAGCCACCAATATAACAAAATAGAAAGCCCTAAAGTGGCATATCTAGCATTGCAGTAGTGTAAGAACATATATCTCAAGTCCTGCACAAAGCATCCAACATTTGAATGATTATAAGTTGATAGGAAATATTCCAATCAATAATCATATCTGCGGATGTTTATACATTCCTGAGGACACTTTCAGAACATATCTGAATGTCTATACGAAGAAGATATGCAATTTTAAGCTAGATGAAAATGGGGAAATATTAGAAATATTAACAGAATGAATTAAAAGTTTGGGGCTCATGCCTGATTTGTAAATAGTAATATAGTCTGCGAGAGGGATAAAGAGTGGCATATTTTTCGTAGTGCCTGGCTCATAAGTCTAGCTTGCATGGCCATGTGAGCATCTCCCATTTCTCCATCTAGTTCACCTTTGGGAACCAGAGCAGCTACCTACAAGGTGAATCCAAAGCACTTAACAGATAAGAGAACACTGACAATCAGCTCCTACCCACAACATTTTCTGAGAAATCATATGATCTTACTGACACTATCCACAACAACAACATCAACTGAACCACTCCGGATTAGGGTGTCCACCAGACTGAGAGCTTGCTCACCACAATCGGGTTGTGAGATCAGCAAATTTTGAGTATCTACCCCAATAGCCTCAGCCAAAGAGGGATCAAGAGCATGCTCAGCATCAACAAACGCACAGTGACCTGTGGAAGACAATAGCAAATATCAAAGTCTGGAAATAAGCCTAAGGATGATGATCCAACTAAATTAGCACTTATTCAATTATTCGCCTAAAAATGAAATATTTGCTAAGAGTACTATACAAAAGTGCTATTATTCCTTTATGCCAGCTTAATAGCATAATCAATCACGAAATTAAGTGCAACCAAATCCTATCTAAAAATGTGTCTACATGGCACTCATGAGGTAGTGGTTTTCCCAATAACAACAAATTGAGTCTATTACAAGCGAAATTAAAAGGATTGCACATATTATGTCATACAATAGTGAGGAGAGTTTGTGAATGGCTGTAGACCTGTGATGATGTCATAACATGGAAAGTTATGATTTAAAATGTCTGGTGGTCCAATCGTCATCAATAAAGAAAGCCTTTTCATTAAGAAGCATCTCGTAAAGCTACCAGTTTGTAAATGATTTTATCTTCTTTTTCTTTCTTGTTTTTTATTTTTTTTATTGGAGCCCGATTCCTCTGTTTTCCGTGGACATATACAAGTACGGTTTTCAAGCTGTCCGGCGGATCATTAAACCGAACTCCCTGCAGTAATGCATCCCTCTTCAGTCGCAAAACTAGTTTGCTTAACATAATTTCCATGTAATATAAATTGGATCAGGTAACTTGCAAGATAAGGGGTGATGAAAATGAAAACGGGTTTATTTGTTTATTTGAGGTCATTTAAAATGTGAACAATATGATTCAGTATGTAATCAAAGGATATTTCACCAATAATTTAATTCTTATAGACAAAATAACTTCTTCAGAAGAAACAAACTGGCGAATAGATCGAGCCCTGTGGGAGTATAAAATAGAGAAAAATGGACTAACCTCCCTGTTTTTGAGCCTCAGCAATCAAGTGTAATGCAAGAGTTGTTTTTCCAGAAGCCTCTGGACCATATATCTCCACGACACGTCCCTAATAAAACTCAAATATATTACCAAATCAAACATAGATGAAAATAGTTTCTTATTTTAGGTGTATGATAGAGTATGCATATCTAAAATATACAGAATACATTCTGCTTACATAAAGAAGTTCGTAAATCAAAGATTGACTTGATTACAGAGAGAAAATTTCATAGTGATCCCCCCCCCCCCAAAAAAAAAAAAAACAAAAACAAGAACAAAGAACAGCATCATTAATCTGCTGGAACTGAAGCTTTCGATCATAGTACTGTATGCCATTATGTTAAATATATAACATCAGGCAACAAACTCAAGGAAAATTTCACAAGCCACTGTTGTGCATAGGATATTTACAGCATTCACAGTCCTGAAGTTATTTGGATGTAAAATACCTTCGGAAGTCCTCCTATTCCCAACGCAACATCCAAAGCAAACGATCCTGTGGATAACACTGGAGTGTGCTTATGGGAGTCGTCCCTGCCAAGCCACATTATGGATCCATTTCCAAATGATTTTGTGATCTGATCCAAAGCTAGCTTCAGAGCTAAGTCTTTCTTCGACATATTCTCTTCTCCAGAATCACTTGCATCAGACTTTGACGTCTTTTTACCTTCAGGCATACAGAATCATACGGTGTTAACTTAGCCCCAAAGAGGACAAGAAATCTTTCAACTAGAAACCTATAATATTCCTTGAAAAAACATGATGCAAAGACAAAACAATTTGACATGCTTATATTCAGAAACTACAAATTAGGAACTTGAAAATTTTTAAAGCAAGAACTCTAGAAAATCTTAGGCCAATATAAGACAATCAATAAATTAAAGACAAAATTGCAACATCTAGTAAAAAAAGTCAGGGCTATATTGGAAGTAAACAAAAATGCGTTGAGGAGACCAAAAGCCTAAAAAAATAATGGGAAAACTTGTGTGCTATTGCAATGTGGTATGGAGCTGCCTTTATAATGGATTACATAGAGTCAACTAATATACCAACATCTTCAAAATTCTAACTTTGTAACTAAAAGTCTATTTATTTATTTATTTTTTTTTAAAAAAAAAAAAAGCATTTTAACCCTTAAGCAAACTGCTCCAGCAACATTGTAGTAGTTACCTAATATTCTCTGTATGACTGTCTACAACACCAATGCAATAGTTTCCTACTAACAGAAATCAGCAATCAGATCTCGATGTAGTTACTTTAACTTTCACTATATTAGTCAGGGTTTCTTTTAAAGGATGCAGAAGCTAATTGGTAAATCATCAAAAGAAGCAACTCAGAAAATGAGTAAATGGCAAATGTAAGGAATTGAAAATGCAACTGTCATTGAGCTTCTTCAAAAAAATCCAGGAAAAGAACAGATTGAGAAACTTTCACCACCTTTTGTGGCAAATCCGCGTAGCTGCATAGATGTATCGCATAATCCCCAACTAGATTCCTGCAAACCAGACAACCAAGATAAGAATTTGGAATTCAATAACAGCCATTTGGCCCCTCACTATTGTCCTCTCTCAGAATAAAGAAAGCTAAAAATGCTACATTTAAGGCAACGAACCATGTCCTCCCAGCTCCCACTATCCAAACAGAGTACAAAAGGGGGTGGGGGAACTAAAATTGAACAACAAGATATATTTGTCACGCATTTGGAGCAATAATAACATCAAAAAAAGAGCTTCAGCATGTCTTTTTTTCTAAAATCTCAACACACACAATATTTTACTTGAACTCAATTTCTGATTAAAGAAATCATCTTCAAAGAAAAGGGAAAGAATCAAACAGCACAAACCATAAGGGCCATTCATTTCCATTTCTTCACATACGAACAGAGGGATTTTGGTCTCTGAGAAACAATATACTGCATATATTGGTCACTATACAATGTCATCGTCCTACTTTTTGGCTACGAAATTCAACCTTCAACGGGAAAAGAATGTGGCGGGAGGCAGTAAATAAAACACGGAAACCTGCAATTGCGGAAACGTATAGCGCCTGAGAGCAGAAGCACATCGCAGAAGCCTGGACATCGTAGAGTCAAAGCCGACAAAATAAATTGAACGATAAAGTAAAAAAAAAAGAAACGACCCTTTCTCTTACAGCAACCAGTTGAGTAGTCAGTTGAGAAAGAAAGAGAGTGCCAATGTATTTGTAGGGTTTTGAAACCTTCCCTCCTTTTTCAACTTCTTGTATATGGGAGTCATGTGACTACAACTTGGAACTTCTAAGAATTAACAGCAGCTTTGTACTTGAGATTTTAATCTTTGCACTAAAAATGAAAAAAAAAATGAAGTTATTTAAATCAATATTTTTAAAATGGGACTGAATATCCTACCTGAAAAAAAAAAAAAAAAAAAAAAAAAAAGATTGAGTCTGGGTTCACTGATTCAACCAGTGGGACCGGTATGAAAAAACCAACCATATAATATATTGATAATTATGTATAATTATATGATTAAAATTCGAATTTATCAGTTAAACTGTGCAGTCTTTATTGAGTAACAATTTCCATCAAATCACATATCAACATAGATAGCATTATAACTAAGCAAAAAAGAAACTATCTTGTCCTTCTGGGGATGGCCTAGTGATGGAGTGGTGTTTCTTGAGGCCAAAGGTCACACGGGTGAGGTTTACCCAGTGCGCACCACGGTAGCGGCTGTGGATTATCCTCGACATCAAAAAAAAAAAAACTATCTTTTTTTATTATAATATTTATATATAATGTTGTGGAACAATGAAAATGACTATAAGGTTGTATTCATATGTGATATCCAAATGTCACCATAAAAAACAAAACATAATAATAAAAAAAATCATGAGTTTTGGTGACTTGAGCCGAGTAGCCGCCCTTGAAGTGGGACCAAAAGTTGTGCACGTGTGGCACCCTCTAATTGGATGTCAGAGGGTGCCATGCACATCATTTTATATACATTAATTTAAATTTTAAATATTTTATATAATTATGAAAAATTAAATATGTGTATATATATATCAAAATTCATACTTTTTTTTCCTCTATAAATATAACCTAATATTGGTATATTTTTACAAACAACTAAACTCTCTTTTTCTCGCCTATCTTATTTCATCAAATTCACAATCTCACAATTCTTCTTCATTTTAAATTATGGATCCAAATCACACAAATTATTATCATGACTCCCAAAATTTGAAAAAATTTAGAACTTACTTTCACCCATAAAATTTTCCAAATTCAGAAGATTAATAAAAATCTCAATATTATCAAAATTCTCAATTTTTTCCAAATCTCACTCAAATTCCATCCTCTGAATAACTTCTCACCACACAAAATATCTCTCGTAATTTGTTTGGGAATGTTCAACACCCAAACCAAAATCAGAAATAAGCGAAAAATGTAAGTTGGTGCGTGAAATGAGATGTAGCCCTTGCTTATGTCAGCAATGGATCTTTGTTAGCACAGATACTGTGCACAGAAAGAATCAAAAGAAGCCATCAATGTGGTCACGTGTGCATCAATTATATTATGAAACTCAAGCAGAAAATCCAAACGAGCTCAACCTAAGAAATATCTAATCAATGAAAAGCCGTATGAAACGACTTAGTGAAAATGCAGGCCAGTGGGTTGCTGCTTTGGAAGAAACAAATCGGAGAAAAAGAAGTGAAATGAACCAGAAGGTAGGGGTGAACATTTGGTCTATTCAGTCTATTTCGGTCCAAAAATCATAAAATCGAATAGATCGAATTGGAAAATATTTAGGACCAAACTGAACCAAATTAAGGGAGGATCGAACCGGACTAAACTGAATTTGTTCGGTCCGGTCTAATTTTTCTATTTTTTTATTTTAAATTGTTTGACTAACTGTAGAAATAATAACCTAAATAATAAATCAAATGTCACAAATTTATAACTAACATTATAAATAAATATTTATAACTAATATAAAAAACTAAACCAACAAATAACAATACAAACATCCGAAGTATCCAACAAATAATAATTAAAAAAATAATAAATTAATAATAACTAAAAAGGCTCGGTGTATTCGGTCTGTTTGGTCTGTTGTCTGTCGGACCGGACCGAATCGAGGACCGAATTTTTATTAAACAAAAATCAAATCAGACCGAAAAATCTAAAGAACCGGACCAAATGGACCAAAATTTATTTGGTTCGGTTCGATTTTATGCTCTCACCTCTACCAGAAGGATATTGAGACGGAAGCTCATACAGTTTATGAAGCAGATGACATTAAATTTCAAGACTTGGTTGTTATAGTGATGTCATGAGTAGACATCCAAGGTGGGCTGCATCATTTCATAACGATGCAATTTTATTTTATTTTAACTCTTATAATTTTCATTTTGTTGTCAAATAAATTACGAATTTATAATTGTATGGATTTTTTTTTATGAATTCAAAAAATATATCTAATAAATTAATTGGAATTGTTTAAATATAGTATAAATTATTATTAATAATATGTTATTAAAAAATAAAATGATTAATATTTTATGCAGATTGAAGAAAGATAAATTAATATTTTATTTGAAAGTTAGGTTGGATAAGTATCACTGATGGAGTGCAAATTTTAAAAAATTGGGGATTGTGGATATGGGAGGAAGAGAAATTAATATATTTTTTTTAAATATTGGACTGAATGGATGTTACTAATGTAGGTAGTCTAAGAAACTAAAGAAAAAAAAATTATATTGTAAGATAGAAAATATATATTAATGAAAAATATATTGCAGACTGCACAAATCGTGCCGCGTTAGCAATTTCCTACAGTCATGATGCGATTAATTGTACAGAAGATATACAAAAAATAAAAATAAAAAATAAAAAAATCCATCCAATGAAAATAACTAAACTCCAAGTCATTAATTTACCAAATGATCAATGATCACTTAGAGTTAAAGATGAATAAAAGGGCGAAGAATTATGGAAGACAGTTGCACAGTTCATAATTCCACTTATAGTTTGGAGCATTGCTTTTATTCTAGTTTGAATTATTCGAGAAGTGAATGCGAAATATTTAACATTGGTTTATATAAGTCCCTTACTTCTAAATTAAGTTTCAATAGGTCTTTTCCAACATAAATGTGTCTACTAAGATTAAATCTAGCTAGTTATACCTTATAATATAGGGATTTGTTGAAGGGAAAAAAAATAAGGACCTAGTAAAGCTAATTTTAATATGTAATATAAAGACTTAAACATATGTTTTGCCATATCAAGTTGTAATTTTTTTCCCGTGTATGTATAATTAGCTAGTTTTTTTCTTACTTTTAATTTCATATCCAATTCAAGCTCAAACCTAACTTGTAGTCTTTTGTTCTAAGTATGAGATGTTTATATTTCGCTATTGTAGAGGCCTTAGTCTGCTAAGGCCCAAAATCAAAGCCCATAGTGTCAGAATCGTTCAAGGTCGTGAGTTCGAGGGCTTGGGATGGAGTTCGAGTTCGCAGGTCAGGTGGAGTTTAAATCTCCGCAAGCGATCAAGTCAGAACCCCGTTGTTGATAAGAAAAAGACTAGGTCAAAACCCTACAAGGGATATGATCAATCCCGAAAAATTAGGGAATCAGTTACGAAGCCTTATATAATCGATAGGCAGAGCTCCTAAGGAAAGGGAGAAAAAACGACAAAAGAGACTCATACGAAAGCACACAATCAGTCATTCGAGAGATTCAATCTATCAAATTTTTCGTTTCTTTTTCCAGACTATTTTCATCCTTTTATATTGTTTCTGACTTGAGCGTCGGAGACCGAATGATCGTTAACCCTCTGACGATCTTTCGGCTTCACGAGGTGTTTTATTTTGTAGATCACCGAAGCCTGAATCCCAATTTCGTTAATTGCAGAGTTCGTTAATTAGGCGGGCTAGTGGGCTAGACCTGACAGCCTTCAGTGTTTTGATCATAACTTTTTCTAGAAAAATCTGATTTACGAACGGTCAGAAACATTGGAAAGGTAACTTAATTATCTTTCTATACATATATTATGCATTCACAGATTCCAAGTATGTTAAAAATTATGAATTTTCAAAGTTACAACTAATAGTAAGTGAATCACATTCAATGGTGCAATTTTCGTTAAATGTTATATTTTCATTTACGACATGCATTCATGAATTTATTAATGTTATAAGGACTATAAATAATTAGTATGATGTATAAAATATTATTAGAATATTTGACATTTGTTATTGAAGTTTGATGATACATTTTGTATGTTTGTTTGTTGCTTCTGGATTGTCGAGATCTACACTTTAATTTATTTTATTATTTCATTTTCTTTTCGAAAAATCGTCTTTAATCTCATTATCCCTCTATTATTAGATATCATTGAATTATAAAATATTAAAATTATATTATTTATCATGTTTTTAAGTATTTAATCGTATATATATTCTAATGCCATCGTTTGTTAATTTATGAGAAAGAATATGGAGATATACGTAATTATGTAGTTAAATTGAATCATAAAATCTCGTTAAAGTAGAAAAAATAATGTAAATTATAATCTTTAGATTAATATGAAATCATTATTTTTGTAAGAATAAACTAAGATTGAATATTATTATCATGAAATGTACTTTTAATTTTTTCTTTATTACACGAATGTTCTTATTATATGATGTTAATTATGTTATTTTTATCGCTTTATTTTATTTTCTCATATCTTTTTTTACTAGCTAGCTATTATTTATCATGATTTAAATTATTTAATTGTATAATATTATAATATTTTTATTTCTTTTGATAAATGTTGAAGACTTTGAAAATGAAATTGAACATGAAGTTGAAGGAGATTCAAATATTATTACTGAAGTAGAAGAATATTGTAATTCAAATTAGATCGAATATTGAACTATAATTAGATTTATGATTTAATTTGAAATTATTGCTCTTGGAAAATAACAAATTATGATTGAAGATTTATTATTATTTGTCATTTCATGTAGTGTTGATTTATTTTATTTGATGCACTTTGATTTTAATGAAATTTTATATTCATCATATTTTTTCATGTTATCTTATTTTTTCGTGTGTTTATTTATTTTCAAAATAAGAGACGATGATCATTTTTTAGAATTATCAAAATATAATTTATACGTGTGAAAAAATTCGTTAACATGTTGGCCCAATTGGCTAGCCCGAAAACCGAAAGATTAGAACAAGAATAAAAAAATCAGTTCGAATTTTTTTTTAATTAAATAGACCCGAACCGAATAAATCTGAAATAAAATAGAATTGACCCAAAACCGAACGGATTGATCCCATTAACAATCCTAATTATAAACATGACCTATATTGACAAAATGAAATATAAAATATAGCTTGTAATCAAACCACACACTTTTTCGACTTGCGCAAATCCAAACAAATAATATCGGTGGTTGTCCCCACTCCCCAAACGAGATCAGGATCAATGAAAATATTTGAATGCTATCTATATAGGACTCCTTTTATTTATTACTTGGTGATGAACGTACCCACTACTTCGAAAGTGTGCAGCGGTGACCTATTTGCAAACCACACATGATTTTTATTTATTTATTTTTTTTAGTAAAACGACCACACATGATATTTTCTTGCATATTGATATAGCCATATAGGTGCTATATATATATATAGGCCATTTTCTTTCTTAGATGGAATTGGGACCAATGTATTTTTTGCATATTGATATAGGTGCTACATATATATAGGTCTCTTTTTTTTTGTCGTAGCTAACCCGCAGCCGCTATCGAGGTGCACACTGGATAAATCCCGCCCCTGTGTAATAGCCTGCAAACCACACAGGGGAGGTAAACCACACTTGTCAAGTCAGGTGCAACAGGTTCACACCTAGTAATGTTAGTGGAATTCAAACTTGAGACCTTTAGCCTCAAGATATCACTACTCCACCACTAGGCCATCCTCAAGGGGAGTATAGGTCATTTTTTTGCTTAGATGGAATTGGGACCAATGGGCTAGGTCTATGCGAGCAAGGTTTGTATGGAAATCACTCAAATCATAGAACACTGACACATGTAATGCACTATTTTTTTTTTTTTTTTACTTTTTACTGAAGAACAAAATAAAATAAAATTGTAAATAAGCTAATTGTGAAGTGTATTTGTGCGATTTTATAATTGGGTATTTTTCAAACAGTCGAGGTCGTTTTTTTGTCTCGAGTCTTTTGAATGTTACACTATATGCATATTATATGTTGCATTTTACATTTTTAAAAAATTATAATAATTTATATTGCATATATAACTTCATTTCTATATCATCACATATTTTTAAGGTAAATTTACACTTTGACACCTATATTTTTTGCTTATTTTATTAAAATTTAAAAAACAGTATCCACTTTTTCAAAAAAAAATTACAAATATAATATTTAATCAATTTTACGGTCCAAAAATCGTACATAATTAATTGTATTTTAATATTTCTATTTTCCCAGCTGTGTAAAAGAAACTTCAATCAAGAGATCTTAAAATACATTCAATTAAGTACGATTTTCAAGCCATCAGATTGATCAAATGTTAGATTTGTAAGTTTTTTTTTTAAAAAAAAATGGTAATGTTTTGTTAATTTTGAAAAAGTGTACTATTTTTAAAAAAGAACCCAAAATGTAAGTATCAAAGTGTAATTTTACCCTATTTTAATATATGTATATATATATATATTCATTTATTACGTTAATGTGTGTACATCTAATTTTTTGAATCAATAAAAAGAATGTATGTACAAATAAAAATTTTCATATATAATTCTTTAAATAAAACTTATGCTTAAACACTATCTTTTATTATTTCCAAAAAAAATAATAACATAGATTTAATATATAATTTATAAAAACTAAATCGGTTCATCGCACCTGAGAATAAATAGGGGGTGTGTAAAGTGAGTTGAGCCTACTCCTGAACTTCTCGATTTGATGAAAATTTGAAACCAACTCGAGGTTTGTCGAGTCAAGCTCGAGTTCGAGCTTAATGTTACTAAGCTCGATAGGCTCTTGAGCCTTGTTAAACCTAGTCGAGCTTTAATGTAATTATAATTTTACCTTAATAATTTAATTATTTACATATATCATTATTAATTAAATAAAATATAATTTTTTATTTAATATTAATATTAAATAAAATATTAATATATAATCGAGTCAATCTGTGTCGAGCTCACTATCGAGTCAAGCTCGAACTCGAAAAATTAAAGCTCGATTGAGCTCAAATCGAGTCAAACTTCTAGTTTTTTTTACTCACACACCCGACCTGTGGTATTGAGGAGATTCGAACTCGTGACCTTTGGTCTCCAAGCAACTTCACTCCACCACTAGCCTATCCCCACAAGCTTCTAGTTTTTTATCGAGCTCAAGTTCGATAAGACTAGTACTTAACTCAATTACACCATTACCGGAGAATACTAATGTTTGCAAAAGTAGAAAGGTTATTGTTCATATAGACTAATGAAGACACACACACACATATATGTTCAATTATAAAATATATTCACTTGACTATTTAATACACTAATTACATATAGGGATGGATTTCAATATGAACCAATCATCCATTGGGAACCTAAGAACCAATATAGTCCATATATCATGTTGGCATAGATGATAAAAAAAAGATGGCGCCATACTTATAAATATGAGAATTTGTATTAAATTTTTTTTTTGCATTTCCAAATATTTGTTATAAAAAAAGTGATGTCATCATATTTATAAAAGAAATTAAAAACTTATAATGTCGAATTTTGTTGTTGATTTTGATGTCGAGTTATTCATTGTTTTGAGCTTGTCATTCCGCTACCACTATTTGCCAAAAAATGTTATAATTAATAATCGAATTTTAGTCATTTTTCAATTCTTCTTCTTCTTGCTAATCTAAAATTAACAATAATCTACAAAAGAAAAAAAATTAATTAAGATAAAAAAATTCAAAAATTTTATTTTTTGTTGAAAATATTATAAATCTAATTTTAATAAAAATGTATAAAAATAATGAATGAAAATATCGAATAATAAAATAATCTAGCACAAGATTTCTAGATGCAAGTAATTAAAATACCCACTCCAAGTGGGTATGCAGAATCCAAGAAAGTTACCCCCTCCGTCCCGTTTGCAAGGTCCACTTTCTATTAAAATAGAGAGAGTAAATAATAAAAAGGTGGACCTTGGTATTGGGACGGAGGGAGTATATTAGTTTTCTTATTTTGAAGAATCTGATTACTTTCTAAAATTTTCAAAATTAAATCAAATACAGAAATTTAAAAATAAGAAATATGTTCACTTTCTAAGAACAGATTCTTTGTCAACTAAACGAAACCTAAATATATTTTGTCAATGACAAAAACTTGTATGAGACCGTCTAACGGGTCTCTAACGTTAGACGGGTCAAAACCCACCCAAACCCGCCCCCAACGCGCAGACGCGTGAGCTGCACGCGCCCCCACGCGCGGCGAGTGTAGCTCACGCGCCTGTGTAGATTTCAGTTTTTTGTTTGGGGCCTTGGGCCTGCCAGCCCAGCTGGGCTGTTTTCACTTTTTTTTCCCTTTTTCTCCTTTCTTTCTCATGCCAGTTTTTGTTATTTCTTTTTTTTTTTTCCACTTTCTTTCTTCCTTTTTTTAAAAATACTTTTTTTTAAAACAATTAATTCAATTCAATTTTAGTGTTCACTAATTCCATTTTAGAGTATACATTTATTTTTTTAAAAAAATATATTTATGTGGTGAAGTTTTATTTAAAAAAATAAATTCAATTCAATTCAATTTTATGGTTCATTAATTTCAATTTAGGGTATAGATTTATTTCGAAAAAATATATATATTGAAGTATCCTTAAAATAATTATAGTATCATTAATTAGGGATTACTAATTGAAGAAGAAAGTATCACTAATTAGAAAGAAAAGTATTACTAATTGCAAAGTAAGTATCACTAATTGAAGAAAAGTATCACTAATGACAAAAGAAAGTATCACTAATTAGAAGAAAAGTATCACTAATTGCAGAAGAAAGTATCACTAATTAGAAAGAAAAATATCACTAATTACAGAAGAAAGTATCACTAATTAGAAGAAAAGTATCACTAATCGTAGAAGAAAATATCACTAATTAGAAGAAAAGTATCACTAATTGCAGAAGAAAGTATCACTAATTAGAAAGAAAAGTATCAGTTCAAACATATTGCAATTCAAAAATTGAATCATTAGCTACATAAAAGAAAATGTTGCATTTTCAAAAATTGAACATGATATTGAGTAGTAACTACTCATTATATTAGTGATGCTTCATTTTTTATTACTAGTGATACTTACTTCATAATTAATGATACTTTTCTATTGTTAATTTAATAATTAATGCGTAATCATCGGTAATTTTCATTTTAATGAAAATATATTTTTTATCTGGTGAAGTATCATTAACTGTGATGTGAAGTATCATTAATTATGAATGAAGTATCATTAATAAAATCATTAAAAAAACACAACTTCTAACTCTTCGTAATGAAACGTGAATTGGAGTCGTAAAAGAGAGAGAGAGAGAAAGACGAGTTGTGCGTGCGTGTGAGAGAGAAAGGGGGTGGGGGTAGGGTAGGGTAAGGGGGGCAGAAAAAAGTGTCGAAGCAGGAAAAAAAAGAGAGAGAGATGAGCTTTGCATGCTGTGAGAGAGAGGGGGTGGGGTTGGGGGCAGAAAAACTACCGAAAATAAAAGAGAAAAGAGTTAAATGTAAAAAAAAATTAAAATTGAATATTAAAGAAAAGAGGAGAAGGGGGAGATTATTAAAAAAAATCAAAAAGAAAAGGAAAAAGGAGAGAGACCACTTTGATGGGTCAAATAATATCCGTCTAACATAAAGGGATCCGTTAGACTGTCTCACAGGAGTGTGCCCCTTTGTCAATAATAAAGGATATTAAAGTCCATTACTCTAATTTTTATAATACCTTCTACCACTAGATTATGATTAATCGAACCATATATTCTCAGGATGGACCGATGGACACACAAGTATTTATTTATATTACTGTATTCAATGATATCATTCTGATTTAGGTCATAAATGTATATATATGAATTAGAATAAAATAAATGTTACACGTTTCTATAATTAAAATTCTAGAATAAATATAGCAATATAATATGTGTCTTTTACAACGTTAACAACTTAACATAAGTATTAGATAGGGAAAAAAAAATCGTTGTATGACTAAACTTTGTTGTCTTCAATAATTCATGTTAGAAAAAATACATCAAGTATTATCATTACATTATATATTTAAAAAAAAATCATCACCACGATATTCGAAAAAAAAAATTACAAAGTAAAATTTTAACTGTATATTACAAAATTTTAGGTTTAGAAAATTATATTGAAATAATAAAATTTATTAGATTGAAAATTGTAATACTACTTTCTAATGAGATATTCTTAATGATTTAATTAAAATATCAGCATTTATTAGCCTTGGTGGAGGAAGATAAATGTTATAAATTTCTATTTTAAAATGTGGTGAATGAATTTTTTGATGTGTCAACAATTAATTTAAGAAAGTATTAAAATATAATAAATTAACTTTCACTGTTAAAATAAAATAAAAAGGTTAAATGTATTTTACTTTTTTTAGTGAAAGTAAAAAATATATGCTAAAATACAGATTAGTAGGGGCTGTGGAAATATGCACTACAAGGACATCCTATAAAGTAACTTTAAAAAAAAATTAATAATATTATACCACTAAAAAAAATATTGACAAAAACAATTTAAAAAGAAGAAAGTCCACATGTCAAAATATGGTGGTTGATATGCATTGCACATAGACCCAGCATACAATCTTTTGGGACCAATGTAAAAAGTACTTGTTGACATTTTATGCACCACTCTATGTTACATAGTTTAATTTATTAATTTTTATTTAGTTTTTTTTTCAATTTTAATTGATTGTTCTTTATTTTAATTTTTACATTTATTAATTAAGATTTATTTTTTCCAATTAGGGTATATAATTTTATTTATAGAAAATAATCAATTATTAATCATAAAATGGGGAAAAGTGAATCCTAACTTTTTTTTTTCACACACACTTGACCTGTGGTACTGAGTAGATTTGAATTTGTGACCTTTAATCTCCAAGATACTTCACTCTATCACTAGATCATCCCTACCGGGACGAATCCTAACTAATTTACAATTGTAAAATCAAACTAAATCACAATTAATTGAAATCAAAGAAAATAATAATAATTTTTAATGTATAATTTAAAATGTTATACATAACGTAGTATATGATTTCATCGGAAAAAGAAAAACTACAGACCGCTTAAGATTGATTATCCAGAGTTGTAAAGTGGATGGATAAAAAAATCAGAATTTACCCAACCCTAAATTGAAACGTGGACACAGGAAATTCCAGAAAATTTCTCCTCCATTTGAATATCATCTACATCTTACGCATCATATAATTAAACGTACAGGTGCTCGAATTGCTAATTTCTCTGCCTACCCCTACCCACCCTTATTTAATGCACCCAATTATTTATCCATAAATGTTGAAACCATAGACCAAAACATTAAGAGAGAGAGAGAGAGAGAGAGAGAGAATGGCAAGTGCTAATGTAGCAACTAAGAAGCTGGCTTCTGTGTCGGATGAGAGTGCGCTGAGGAAGAAGATTCTAGAAACTCATGCTTATGATGGCGGTTCCTTCGATGCAGAATCAGTTCTTGCTACAGTTGAAGGAATCCTCAATCTTGTCACCCCAGGAGTTGATGCCACTCATAATGTACGTAGTTAAGCTCTTTTTCCATCTCGACTCGACCTTACTCATTTATTTTATTCGAGTTGACTCAACTCACTAGTCTTGTCATTATTTGTGAACAGGGGCCGACTAGTGAAGTCGAGAAACTCAACGGGACTGTAGCACCAACTGACCTCGTTAACGTCCCGGACACGTTACCCTTCCTGTTACACAAAATTTCTTGCGTGGTAACCTTCAATAATCTTGAATAATCTTTTTATACCATACTATTTTTTTGTCACGTTTGCTCATGCAACGAGAATTGATGTTGTTGTTTCTGTTGTTGTTGTTGTTTAGCTGACATGCAATTGCTCAGGACGAGATAGTCATGCATCGGCAATTGAAATTCTGAAACTGCTTGCAAACTACACGTGGGAGGCAAAAATCGTGATAGTCTTAGCATCTTATGCTGTGGACTATGCCCAATTCAGCCTCGTCGCTAAGCTCTACACTAGCAATCCGCTAGCAAAATTAATCGCGATTCTCAAGCAAATACCTGAAAACATTGATGATATTTCTGATGTGATAAAATCGAAATTTGAGACGATTGTAAGCCTAGTGAAATTATCAATTGAGGTGACAAAATTCATCGCTAGATTTAGCAGTTTGCCATCCAAATACATATCAAGTGATGCAGAACCAATGGTGGTCGCATTGACTCAAATCCCTATTGCTGTGTATTGGATTACGAGGGTCGTCGTCGCCTGCGCCTCCCAAGTTACAGAAATTCTCGGCCTCAGTGAAGTGTAAGACATGCATGCATATATATATATGGAAAAATCAAATTAATAAACATCGTTTTTAATTTGTACGTACATATATATATAATTTGCAGAATAAGTTCATACACAGAAACATGGGACCTTCCCAGCTTAGAACAGAAGATCATCAGCATTCAGACAACTTTCAACGTGCAACTTGATCTCTGCTACAAATACATAGGTGAGAAACATTATATTATTGGAATATATATGCTAGCTAGAGCTAGCTTATTGTTTATATATAGTAACATATATACAAAATATTAAAAAGTTCATTTTTATAACTTTATCTATGAAGATAATTAATGAAATGATATAAACACACATATATATAAATAATTGCAGAGGAGAAGAAACGAATTGAATACGTCCAGACAATGAAGGTGATGTTTGAGCAGACTAGTCGTGAGATGACATCAGTGTCCGTAGACAACCAAAAAATACTACAGCTTATAATTTATGTGAAGGACGGCTCGCTTCCGCTTTCATCCGGTCCCGACAAGACAACGCAGGTCAATTTCTTCAATCCAACACTTGTTAGAACTTGGAATACTGTCATTTATATAGTTATGTGAGGGTAGTTTAGTAATTTCGGATATTGTCCTAGGAGATCCTTTCATCTCTTTTCTTGGGTCTAATTAGTTCTATTGTCCTGTTTTTTACCGTCCTAATTTTGTAGCCGTTCCTGTGTTGAGTGAAGTGGGGTCGGCCGGTCGGGTGGGGGTTGGGGGGAAGGGTGCTTTGAATTTTTCTATTACATTTTATGTTACATAACACATTGTTGTCTGTCTCACAAATAGTCTGTTCATATCACTAATATATGTTATGTTTATATTAATTATGTCATCATGATATACGGAAAAGGAAATTTGATGTCGGTTCAGAAATTGCGGATCAACTCCTCTAATTCGAAGTGTGTACCATTTGTATCCCAACATCAAAATTAAGTGATTTTAATAATATTTTTTTATAAAAATAAAATTATTAGACAATAACCAATTTTAATTTATATTTATTGCTAAGAATTGAAATTTTAAAAAAGTATATAAATTAACTTTGGAATAATCAATTATATAGGGCAAAAACTTGCATGCACTAGATGTATATATATAAGCTTATATCAAACGGTCAACGCTTTTGACCGGGTCAACGCGTGTTGACCCGGTCAACCCGCGAAAAAAAAAGGTTAAATAGGTGATACTTTTTAATGATACTTTTTTAATTTTGAGTGATACTTTTAAGTGTTATGGTTGATACTGATTTTGACGGATTTTTTTATTTATTTATTTTGGCCGATATTTTTAAGGATACAAGTAATACTTTTGGGCTTTTGAGTGATACTGATTTTGAAAGTTTTTTTTTGGAGTTGACCGGGTCAACGCGCATTTTCTGACGTTGACTCGTTATCGCGTTGACCCGGTCAATGCGCCTGATGGTGCACATAGTGCACACAAGTACTTCTCATTATATAGATTAATTAAAAATGAAATTAAATAATAAAAAATAGTTATAAAGTCTAATTAGGTGGAATAAATCCTAAATAATAATATAAAATTAAACTAAATCAAAAAAATTGAAATTGAAGAAAAAAATAAAAGAAAATCTAATAAAATTAATGTTGGGAGACGGATGTGACATACAATTGGGACTAGATGATCTCATATGGAGAAACTCTGATTAGATCCTCCATGTCCACTAGTGTTACATTCGTGTGCCATAACTAGTTTAATTTTTATTTTTAATTTTTTTAAGATACTCTAATTGGGAAATGATGAACCCTAAATAAAAAAAATAAACTAAATTAAATCATAATAAATTAAAAATAAAAAAAAATGTTTGGCACAGAAAATGCCATAGAGAATGTCATAGGGGATCTGGTGTAGGAGAAACTGCCCTTGCATGTTTTTTTTTTTTTTTAATATTGGGTATTATGTAGCATATATTTCCAGTACAATAAATCAAAATAATTAAGTACATTTCTTCTTTTTTTCTTCAACAAATTTTTCATAATATTTTCTTATGCAATTGTTATTATATTTCCTTCAACAGAGTTTTCATAATATTTTCTAATACATATTTGTAGCTATTTTTTTTTTCTTTATCCAATAGATTAGTTTGAATTTAGAGTTCATTATAATGGGCATAAAAAAAACGTCAAGCTTTGAATTTTCAAATGTAGAAACCTTTACATCACACTTGCAATTTACATTTTGAAAAGTGTGTTTTATATAATGGATTGTATCTCTTAAATTTTTTATTTATAATATTTCTCAGTTATCACTTGATTATTTTATAAGAATATATATCATTGTTGATATTTATAACTCTGTCACCGTAACAAGTAACCTTTTTCAATGGTTTATCGAGGAGTATGACTCGATAAGGGCATTATTTTCTCAATTAATTAATGCCAAAATAGCAATATGATTAATTTTCTCTTATATCTGTACGTAGGTAGGGGTGGACATTCTGAAAGGAAAAACAGTGTTGCTACTGATCTCAGATCTCAACATTTCCTACGATGAGCTTTTCATACTAAGTCAAATATATCAAGCCTCAAGAAAACAGGCTGAGTTGCAGTACGAAATCGTGTGGCTCCCGATCGTGGAAAATGCCGATGAAGAAGATGAGGAATTCGAGCAGAAATTCGCGGAGTTGAAGAAGAAGATGCCGTGGCACACGTTGAAGCACCCGAGCTTGCTGGAGCCAGCCGTGGTGAAGTACGTGAAGGAGGATTGGCACTACTCGAAGAAGACGATTGTGGTGGCGTTGGATCCACAAGGGAAAGTGGCTAGCCCTAACGCATACCACATGGTGTGGACATGGGGTAATGCAGCTTATCCTTTCACTCAGAGTCGTGAATTGGAGATATGGAGTAGCCAGGAATGGAGCCTCAAGTTGTTGGTTAGTGACATTGATCTAGCCATTTCCAAATGGGTAAGTTATATATCCTTTTCTCTTATGTTCCCGAGTTTTATAGATTTGAAGTTTGAAAGATATGAGTTAATTAGTTATTGATGATCTTTAATCTAGCTAGAAAAAGGAAATGTTAAATGATTGAAGCTACTAATTAAGATTAGGGGGACAAAATGGTAAATTACACTTTAAGTACATATCAAACGTTCAAGATTGCTTAACGTTTTTATCTCAATTAATGTTTCAAAAATTATATATGGTTTCGAAGCGTTTACAAAATCTAACAAATATATATTTAGTATGAGAGAAAATTTTCGGCATCGAAAATGTGACTTGCCAAAATTAAGACCATTGTTTATTTTAGTTGGTTATATACCAATCTTCTTGATTTTTGCACCTCAAACGTTGGGCACTAAAGTATTAGTGTAATTTTATTCTTCTATATGAATTATCTATAACAGGCCACCGGTTAATAAATTTTATTAAAAATATTAAAAAAGAAACTAGAAAAAACGAATTGGGACATATGGTTATAAGCCTTACAGATTAATAGCTAGTTTTCATTACGGATATCAATTCAACCTGAAACTAAAATAGTACTAGTAAAAAACAAGGTTAGAGCAAAAAAAAAAAAACAGTTTGAATTAGCCCAAATCGAATAGTCTGACTACCTGATAGGTTAGCCCAAGTTCAATCGTTAACGTTTATCTTTCTATTTTGATTAAATATTGAAAGTTTCATGCTTGATGTAATGTAATTTAATCACTGAAACTATAATGGATGAAACTTAAGTAGTAATATATTTAATTGGTGGTAAACTATATATGGTATATTTAGTGTTAATTTGTTAAAATTAGAATTTAAGGAGGACATCAATTGATAAATTTATATATATTATACCAAATTCATAAATTTTATGGCCCGACGAGTGAGCCCGAAAATCAAATTAAAGAATCAATTTTCAAATTCAAATAGCCCATTAAACCGGGCGGACTAACCCAATTGACATCCCCTGATCCTAATTTTAGTCATTCATTGTCATGCATACACAACATGGCCAGATTTCCCTTTTCACACATAAATAAAGAAATTATATTTGTTGTAGTTGAAAAAATTGGACACACAATTTTAAAAGTATACTCTTATTTACTCGTATCTAAAAAAAGATTGTTAATTCTAAAGAGCATTAAAAGGTGTATACTTATAAAGGAAAACATTTTTTTATGCTTTTAATTTTAACAAAGAAAATGACTATTTTCAGACGGACGAATTTGAGACTATATATATTTGTGGGAACGAAAGAGCAGTATGTTTTAGGTCCCAAAATGAAAAATAATCTATCTTTTGGAAGCTAGATCATTAAAAATATATTGTATTATAAGATCAAATTCATAAGTTTTCTAAAAATAAAGATATATAGTTCTTAAATTTTTATCTTTGGTCTGTATCAGATAAGAGAAGATGCAGTGATCTGTTTATACGGCGGTGAAAACTACAACTGGATACAAGAATTCGTAACAACAACAAAGGAGCTCGCAAAAGCCGGAGGAATCAAGATAGAGATGGTGTATGTAGGCAAGAATACGACCAAAGAGCGTATAAAAAAACTCAAGGAAATCTTGGGAGGTCGTAGCCTTGTATGGGAAAATCCCACATTCACTTGGTATTTCTGGACAAGAATCGAAAGCATGATGTACTCCAAGATTCACCACGGTGCCAAAGTTTCGACGGCTAAAGAAACCGGTGATTACATTCTTGTTGAGGTGCTTAATATGCTGACGCTTGGTGGGAGCGATCAAGGATGGGCTCTAATCAGCCAAGGCACCGGGTTGGGGCCCGGGAAGATAGCTAGGGCTAAAGGCGATGTAATACTGAAATCGTTGGTGGAATTCAAATCATGGAGTGTTGAAGTGAAGGAGAAGGGCTTTGTGGTGGCGCTCAACGGCTATTTAGCCAGTTTGCACACCAAGCATCATTGCAACCGGCTTATCCTTCCCGGGATAGACGACATCCCGGAAATGGTCGTGTGCACGGAGTGTCATCGCCCCATGGAGAAGTACATCATGTACCGTTGTTGCAATGAGTAAGACAATTGATGTGAACTTGAGGGTTTGTGCATGTTATGTTGTGTTTTTCTATGGTGATGTGAACTTGAGGGTTTCTTCCACTGTTTGTGGTAATAAGACTGATTTGCATCAGTCAGTTGTTGGTTTTGTTGTTTTTGTTGATGTTTTGAATATTATGGTGTAATGGGACGACTTTTCTCAAAATTATATAATATGGTGTAATGGTCATGTTTGTGTTTTATTATCAAATTTATGGTTATAATAATGATTACTGTAAAAATAAAAATTAATTAATATTACTGAGAACCAATCTCAGTGATAGGGTTGGGTTCCAGAAGGAACCATATCCCATGTGAGAACCGAGAACCAATCTCAGCCATAGATTCGTCTATTTGGAAGATCAAGATCTGTTCCAAAATTTTAAAAAAAACGCGGTGGTATAATTGTAATAACGTGCAACTTCGCTGCCCCTGAATCTTAGTAAGGGTAAAATCGGAAATTTCAATGTATATGTGATTCACGCGTATATTTTTCAATTTAGAGTTTTAGCATTATCATTTCCTATTTTAGCACTGTCATGACTTATTTTAGTACCAGCATGACCCTTGTTTAGCATGACTATCTCTACTTAATCTAATCTTTTTTTCTTTCTCTTGCCTTATCCCCTGTAGAAGATCTATCGATCATGCATATATAAAACTAATAAAACAAGATTTCACATAATATTCTTGAATAAAAGTAGCAATTACCTAGTAGAATTTCATTTTCATGACTCATTTGTTATATTGTATTTTTGTCTTAGATTTTAAACTCATCTGAAATCTTGTAATCTACAAATAAGGCAGATTTCTTAGATCTCCTCACATTTGAGTTTCAAGTATTTCTCAAGAAGCCTATAAACTTTAGAGAGGCTCGGCTATACTTTGATATCTTGAAACCACCTATTTAATATGTTCAACTTTTCATTAAGAGTTTCAAATTGCATACTAATTGGACTCGTAATTAACTAGGCTTATTATCATGTTTCAAGTTCCAATCATATCGGAGTAGGTTATTAATAGAAGGAATACAGTGCTAAAATAGCTCACAGTGGTGCTAAACAAGGTTACAACGGTGCTAAAATAGTTCACGGTAGTGCTAAAAGTATACAATACTCATTTGTTATATTGTATTTTTGTCAAGAAAACTTGTATTTCTCAAGAAGCCTATAAACTATATATTGTATCTTTAACATGTTCAACTTTTCATTAAGAGTTTCAAATTGCATGCTAATTGGACTCGTAATTAACTAGGCTTATTATCATGTTTCAACTTCCAATCATATCGGAGTAAGTTATTAATAGAAGGAATTCAGTGCTAAAATAGCTCACAGTGGTGCTAAACAAGGTTACAACAGTGCTAAAATAGTTCACCGTAGTGCTAAAAGTATACAATACTCATTTGTTATATTTTATTTTTGTCAAGAAAACTTGTATTTCTCAAGAAGCCTATAAACTATATATTGTATCTTTAACATGTTCAACTTTTCATTAAGAGTTTCAAATTGCATGCTAATTGGACTCGTAATTAACTAGGCTTATTATCATGTTTCAACTTCCAATCATATCGGAGTAAGTTATTAATAGAAGGAATACAGTGCTAAAATAGCTCACAGTGGTGCTAAAAAAGGTTACAACAGTGCTAAAATAGTTCACGGTAGTGCTAAAAGTATACAATACTCATTTGTTATATTGTATTTTTGTCAAGAAAACTTGTATTTCTCAAGAAGCCTATAAACTATATATTGTATCTTTAACATGTTCAACTTTTCATTAAGAGTTTCAAATTGCATGCTAATTGGACTCGTAATTAACTAGGCTTATTGTCATGTTTCAACTTCCAATTATATCGGAGTAAGTTATTAATAGAAGGAATACAGTGTTAAAATAGCTCACAGTGGTGCTAAACAAGGTCACAACAGTGCTAAAATAGTTCATCGTAGTGCTAAAAGTATACAATACTCATTTGTTATATTTTATTTTTGTCAAGAAAACTTGTATTTCTCAAGAAGCCTATAAACTATATATTGTATCTTTAACATGTTCAACTTTTCATTAAGAGTTTCAAATTGCATGCTAATTGGACTCGTAATTAACTAGGCTTATTATCATGTTTCAACTTCCAATCATATCGGAGTAAGTTATTAATAGAAGGAATAGAATGCTAAAATAGCTCACAGTGGTGCTAAACAAGGTTACAACAGTGCTAAAATAGTTCACCGTAGTGCTAAAAATATACAATACTCATTTGTTATATTTTATTTTTGTCAAGAAAACTTGAATTTCTCAAGAAGCCTATAAACTATAGGCAGGCTCGGCCATACTTTGATATCTTGAAACCATCTCTTTAACATATTCAACTTTTCATTAAGAGTTTCAAATTGCATGCTAATTAGACGCATAATTAACTAGGCTTATTATCATTTGAAGATATAATACTAACGTAACATAAAATTTTAAAACTCAATTGAACCAAATGAAGTTTGATGATTCACAGTAGTGCTAAACTAGGTTAAAACAGTGCTAAAATAGTTCAAGTAGTGCTAAAATACTGATAGTGAAAAATTCAAAATAACAGTTTAATTAGCTTCCTCAACCTAAGTGCTAAAATAGTTCACAGTAGTGCTAAAATAGGTTACAACAGTGCTAAAATAGATCACAGTAGTGCTAAAGTACATTGCAGTGCTAAAACAGTTCACAGTAGTGCTAAAATAAGTTACAACAGTGCTAAAAAGAAAACACCCAATCCCACCATTTTGCCATCTATATTCTTAATTCCCCATATTTCCATCTCTCTCTTCTACTGCAACTTTCATGGAAAATAACAAAACCCTTGTTAGCTTCATGATCAATCATTAATATTTCTTTTGTTCTTTTCTTGAATCCTAGCTATACAAGCTCAGTCACTTCACAGATCCTCCCTCTCTTTCTCTTTCTATCTCTCTCTCTCTCTCTCTCACACACACACACACTTGTGAATTGTGATGGATCCGATAACTCAAGAAATGCTGTCATCAAGCACTGAGATGAACAATTTCACCATCACCACTACCACTACTCCCAACACCAGCTCAATGATGGGGTCACCATCGGGCTTCTCCTCTTCCTCCGCCGCGGCCGCCGCGTCTGCCGCCGTCTCCTCCCCAACGACGCTGAGCCTATACGAGAACCAGAAACACCGCGACTAGAACACCTTCGGGTAGTACCTCCGCAACCACCGGCCGCCGCTCTCCCTCTCCCGCTGCAGCGGCGCCCACGTGCTCGAAATACCTACAGCTCGGCCTGGTGCATAACTGCGAGGAAGAAAATTTAGGAGATGTTGAGGAAGAAGACGAATTATAGATGGAAGGAGATTCATGTAACACCCTAATTTTATAAACCTAGAATGCTATTTATTTTATAAAAAACTAACATATAAAATAATGTCTGAAAGAGAATTTAAAACATTTTCTCAAATATGGAATAAAACTAATACTAGAAAATCATAATAATACATTAATAAACTTCTATTTAAGAAACTTACATAATATATAATTCATATAACATAGTGCGAAAGCGTTTTTAATAAGTTTAAACATCTAAGCATATTTTAAATTAGAATCAATCCAACAGAAATATCAACTAAAGTTTAGTAGTCAAACGAGTTTCATAACTTAGAAATTTAAATAAAAACTCATAACACATCCATCTCCTCCTTGCCATCACCAAACTCCTCAACCTGAAATGTTGTATTATAGGGATGAGTATAACGAATACACTCAGTGGAGAATACGCATTATCCAAAACATATTAAACGAGTAACTCATATTCAGACATTCATGTCATGTTACATAATAATGATTGTTTGAACAGTGGGGAGTCAGCCCAAAGGCAACTTATCACGGCCACAGACCTATTAACGGTCTCTGAACAAGTATATGCATATACACATGCACGGTGGGCGACCCAAGGACAACTTTTACGGTCCCGGACCTATGAACGGTCCCTGGCATACTTTAACTTTAACTTTCACATAAACACTCAGTCGAACAATAAATCACAAGATCAATATATAATGGATAATAAATAATCACGTGCGTATAAAATTCCCCACCTTTATTTTGAAGACCTTTGACTTGACTTTTAATTGCACAATGCTAAAGACTTGCAGGAACTAAGTCGCCTTCACCTAACAGAGCAATTAAATATTTTAATAATTTAAACTTTTGTAAGATTTATAAGTTAGTAAATTCTGTATTATAATTCTTTCAAAATTAACACTAATCTGATGTATACTTTTCTATTTATTTTATTTTATTTTTTAATATTCTCGGTCAACTAATAGTTAACAGGTTTTATGAATATTTTATGTTCAATTAGTGTGGTTGTATTGTTATACTTTTATACATACAAATAAATTTGCAATAAAATTATATTACTTAGCATTATGATTATTAAATAATATAATATATATTACTTCCTAAGCTTTGATGTCTAAAGTTAGTTCTTAATGCATTTGCAATTTCCAAGATTTATTCTACGGCAGACAACTAGACTACCACTCATTCACATAATTATGATTTGGTAATTTGGGGGGGAAAAAAAAATAGGCCAAGTAAAGGAAAAGAAAAATGATAACATATATAAAAAAAAAACAAAGATTGGTTCGTCATCGTGGCAGCAAAGAGATTTGTTTTCAACTGGGAAAAATATACATATATATATATATACTACCTACACAGAGAGCGAATAACAAAAACAAGGTAACATTATCATAGTAATCTAAGAATTATAGCCAATAATCTGGATAATTGCTATTCATAAATTAAGATTTTTATATGGATGAAATTACCTGGATTTAAATTGGGTTAGAATTCTAGTATTAATGATCGTGAATTTATGTCGATCGAATAAGTTGCTGCAAATAATGACAGAGAAAATCTCATTTGTATTATCATTGAATGAAACAGAATCTAATGAATATATTAATGAAATTGTTCTTCGAAATCTCACCTTAAACCTGGATAAAATTTGTAAAAAATTTCTGATTTGCAAGATTTATTGTTGCCGGTTTGTCGCTGAAATTTCTGGCCGTGAATTTGGAGCAGTTTGAGACAAAGTCATCAATTGATGCATTGGATTTGTGCAGACAAAACACTCTTATTCTTTTATGTATAAGACAGCTTTGGGTTGTTCATGGTTGAAGTTTATTTTTTTTTCTTTTCTTTTCTTTGAGAATTGATTGATGCTTGAATGAAGAGTAGGTTTTTGATTTGTGATTTGGGGAAAAGAAACTGCAGCGGTTCTACAGTTAATTTTTAATCGTGGGATTAAGAAATATGATGGAGAAATTAATTATTTTATGGATAAAGTTATTATTATTATTATTATTATTATTATTATTATTATTCAGCTTCTAGATTTTAGAATAATAATTATAGGAGTATAACTGATTTAATCCCATAAGGATTTATGGATTTAATATCTTATTCAATATTTTATTTAATTATCAGTCATTAAATATTAAAATTTAAATTTTCTCTGCTGGCGACACGACTAAAAATATAAATTATATATCTCATATTATTTTAACGACAAAAGTAAAAATACTATATTTATAAATAATAATTTTGAAAAAAAATGGGTCGTTACAAAACTCCCCCACTTAAATAAATTTCATCCTCGAAATTAACTTGACTAGAAAAGTCGGGGTACTTTGTGAGTATTTCTTCTTCGCTTTCCCATGTTGCTTCGTCTCTTCCATGTCTACTCCATTGAACTTTGATGAGAGGAATCATTCGATTTCTTAGAGTATGGACCTTTCTTTCAAGCACAGCTACAGGAACTTCCTCGTATGAGAGATTTTGGTTAACATCCATAGTCTTATAGTTTACTACATGACTTGGATCGTGGATATACTTCCTCATCATAGAAACATGGAATACATTGTGCACGTCTGCTAATTCTGGTGGCAACGCTAATCTGTAGGCTGCATTACCAATCTTCTCAAGTATTTCAAATGGTCCAATAAACCTTGGCCTCAACTTTCCTCTCTTTCCAAATCTAACTACATCTTTCATAGGTGCAATTTTCAAGAAAACTTTGTCACCAATTTCAAAATGCAGATCTTTCCTTCTTTTGTCAGCATAAGACTTTTGACGGTCTTGTGCTATCTTCATTCTTTCTCTGATATTTTCTATGACTCCAACAGTTTGCTCAACAAGTTCGGGTCCCAATATTTTTCTTTCACCAACTTCATCCCAATGCACTGGGGACCTACACTTTCGTCCATAGAGAGCTTCATATGGCGCCATACCAATGGTAGAGTGGAAACTGTTATTATAAGCGAATTCAACCAAAGGTAGGTATCTTTCCCAATTCCCTTCAAAATCCAAAACACAAGATCTCAACATGTCTTCTAGTGTTTGGATTGTTCTCTCTGACTGACCATCAGACTGAGGATGATAGGCGGTGCTGAAGTTTAATCTTGTACCCATAGCTGATTGTAAGCTCCTCCAAAAGTTCGATGTGAACTTAGAATCTCTGTCAGATACAATTGACACAGGAACTCCATGCAACCGTACTATCTCCTTGATATAAAGTTGTGCGTGTTGCTCCAATGTAGTAGTTCTCTTAACAGGTAAGAAATGAGCACTTTTTGTCAACGATCAACTATAACCCAGATTCCATCATTTCCTCTACGTGATCTTGGAAGTCCATATACAAAATCCATTGTTATCTTTTCCCACTTCCATTCCGGTATTTCCAATGGGTTAAGTAATCCAGATGGGCGTTGGTGTTCCGCCTTAATTTGTTGACAAATTATACACCTTTCCACGAAACTTATAACAGATCCTTTCATATTTCTCCACCAGTATATTTTTCGCAGATCTTGGTACATCTTTGTACTTCCCGGATGTACAGTGTAAGGTGTACAATGAGCTTCATCAAGAATTTCTCGTCTCAAATTTTCATCTTTTGGCACACATAATCTTCCTTCAAACACTAAGGTATCATCATCAGTTAAAGCAAACCCTTTGATATCTCCAACATGAACTCTATTCTTCATCTTTTCTAAGAACTTATCACTCATTTGAGTTTGCTTTATCCTCTCTCTCAAAGTAGGTTTGACCACTAATATTGCCAACACCGCTGTTGTGCTACTTGGTGGAACCACTATCTCAATCCTTAGTTTGGCCAAATCTTCAATTAATTGCTCTTGACTTGTGGGTAAGGCTGCTAACTGACCATTATTCTTCCGACTCAAAGCGTCTGCAACAACATTTGTCTTTCCCGGATGGTAATGAATGGTACAATCATAGTCTTTTACCAATTCTAACCATCTTCTTTGCCTCATATTCAACTTTTTCTTCAATTTTTTTTTAAAGAAATACCTTAAGCTTTTACGATTGATATAGATATCATATTTACCACCATAAATGTTGTGTCTCCGTATCTTTAGAGCATGACTACAGCATCTTACTCCAAATCATGTGTAGGGTAGTTTAACTCATGTATCTTCAATTTCCGAGAGGCATAGGCAATTACCTTACCACGTTGCATCAAAACGCTACCAAGTCCAAGTTTCGATGCATCACTGTAGACTACAAAATATTTCGAACCTTCAAGAACAACTAAAACTGGTGCTAAAATTAATCGATGTTTCTATTCTTGAAAACTGTTTTCACACTAATAGGACCATTCAAACTTTGCCAATTTTCTAATTAATTGTGTTATTGGTCTAGAAACCTTTGAAAAATCTTCAATAAACTTCGGTAGTAATCGGCTAATCCCAAAACAATTAAAATTTCTCATTTCATTCACATTCACGGACTTACTCCAGTTTGTTACTACTTCAGATTTAGCAGGATCCACTTCTATCCCTTGCGTAATAACTACATGTCCTAATTAAGAAGATAACTCAGTCCATTCAAAACTTATATTTCTTGAACTTTGGATAAAGTTTCTCCTATCTAAGTGTCTCTAAGACCACTCTCAAATGTCTTCATGTTTCTTCTTATTTGAGAAAATCAATATATCATTAATAACAATGGTTATAAATTTATCTAAGTATAGATAAAACATGAGATTCATCATGTCCATAAAAACTGCTAGCCCCTTTTGATAACCTAAAAGACATTACTATGAACTCATGATTTCCATAACGAATTCTAAATATTGGTTTCAATCTATTATCTTCCTTAACATCCAATTGGTGATAATATATCCTATCCTAAATCAATCTTTGAGAACACACATAAGCCTTTTTATTGATCAAAATAAAACTTCTATTCTCAAAATTATATACTTATTCTTGATTTTCAACAATCAATTCAACTCCTAACAATCTATACAAACTCTCATAGACCCATCTTTCTTTTTCATAAAAGGAACTGGTGCTCCCCGAGATAAGATACTAGCCTGAATAAAATCTTTATCCCAAAAACTTTTGCAATTGCGCTTACAATTTTTTTGTAGTTCTTTCGATGACATTCTATATAGTTCCTTGGATACTCGAGCTTCTCTAAATAACAAATTAATTCCCAATTCAACTTGTCAATTCGACGCTGTCCTCAGCATATCCTCCAGAAATACATCAGATTATTCTCATACAATTTACACATCATCAATTATAGTTTCAAATAATTAGAAGCTTAACAAGTTGACCATATAACCTCGACAATCTCCTTTCTTTCAACATTATAATCAACATCTTCATAGTAGATACTACTCGAGGCATTTATCTTATCCTTGTTTCGTAAAATGAGAATGGTTCCTCTCCAGGTCTTTGGAAAATCACTTCCAGGTCTTTGGAAAATCACTTCTCTTTCTCGACACTTAATCGTAGCATAATTCTCAATAAGTCAGTCCATTTCTAGAATTACATCAAATTCTTCCATCTTTAGGAGATACAAATTAGCATCCATATTCTTTCTACTAATGTCCAACTCTTACATTCTTAGTCATACGATTAAATCTAAGTGTTTCACCTGAGTAAATACTAATTTTGAGAGTCTCAGAATATTGTTCTGGAGTCACGTTTGCAGTGGTATTATGTTCGCCATTGTCGTTAGTTGATACATTCCAACTTATACTATCATCAACTGCAGCTTTTGGGTTAACTTTAATTGGCATTCCTTGCCGGTCTTCCTCGACATCATCATCAAGATATCAACTTATCCTAAGGCAATAAACTATTTCTTCTACTTAATAAAGAGATTCTAAATAAGCACTCTAATTTCGAGGACTGATTTTTTTTTTTTAAAAAAAATTGACATTTCTCGAATAATAGCATCGATACATATACTGTAAGTAAAATATCTTTTGAACTTTAATATAATACAATTTATAATGAGTAACTGCATCAACATAAACTTTGCATTAACTTCAACTTAACTTTATAACTTTCAGTAAACTTCATATAGATGCAGTCAAAACATTACTTAAAGTATTCAAATAATTAAACTTTGAACTTTCAATAAAATATCAAATACTTTGTTTTTACCTTGGAGTCAGCGAGGCATGTCGGAGAGGATGTTTTACTTTCGTTTAATGAAAATTTCATACACTTCACTCAAATATTTGACTTTAAAACTTTTCTATCCAATTAAATAAATAAATAAAATTTATAATTTTACAAGTCAACAGAAACGTAAATAAAGATTTATAATTTTACAAGTCTACAGAAATGTAAATAAAAATTTATAATTTTAGAAATCAACAAAAATGTAAATAAATTTATAATTTTACAAGTCTACAGAAATGTAAATAAAAATTTATAATTTTAGAAATCAACAAAAATGTAAATAAATTTATAATTTTACAAGTCTACAGAAACGTAGACCTGCTCTGATACCATTATGTAACACCCTAATTTTATAAACATAGAATGCTATTTATTTTATAAAATCTAACATGTAAAATAATGACTGAAAGAGAATTTAAAACATTTTCTCAAATATGTAATAAAACTAATACTAGCAAATCATAATAATTCATATAACATAGTGCGGAAGCGATTTTAATTAGATTTAAACTCCTAAATATTTTAAAGTCAGAAACAAATAATTCAACATAAATAACAACTAAAACTTTAGCAGTGAAATAAGTTTAACGACTTATATTTTAATAAAAACTAAACCACATCCATCTCCACATCACCATCACCGAGCTCCTCAACCTGAAATGTTGTAATAAGGGAATGAGTATAACGAATACACTCAGTGGAGAATACGCATTATCCAAAACATATTAAACGAGTAACTCATATTCAGACATTCATGTCATGTCACATAATAATAATTGTTTGAACAGTGGGGAGTCAGCCCAAAGGCAACTTATCACGGCCTCAGACCTATTAACGGTCTCTGAACAAGTATATGCATATACACATGCACGGTGGGCGACCCAAGGACAACTTTTACGGTCCCGGACTTATGAACGGTCCCTGGCATACTTTAACTTTCACTTTCACATAAACACTCAGTCGAACAATAAATCACAAGCATAATATATAATGGATAATAAATAACCACGTGCATATAAAATTCCCCACCTTTTTCTTTGAAGACCTTTGACTCGACTTTTCAATGCAAAATATTAAAGACTTATAGGAACTAATTCGCCTTCACCTAGCAGAGAATATATTTAAATATTTTAGAGAACTAAATCAGTTTATTGGAATTTATATATTTAAAGGGCTAAATTATCAACCAATTATAAAATTTAATCATCAGAAAATTAGTTTTTTTTCTTTTTATTATAAAACCTGACCAATTATAGATTAATAAGTTTAATAATATTCAATAATGGTTTGGGCTAAATTAGAGAATACGTATTTTTAAACTACTAATATTGAACTAGAAAAAACAATATCCTAAAGTTAAAAGGTTAGTTAAGCCTTAGTTTTATCATAAATTTAGAGAAAGATGAGTGGAACTACAAGCACAGTAGGAATTGATATTTCAAATCATAAATATTCTAGGTTTCTCAAAAATGACTTGTAATTGAAAGATAGACAGATAACGCGATTCAATTCAAGATAAAAATATAGAACAAAGTCTTTTGATTTCAATTTAATATTTTTAACTGAAAAATTCAGAGATAAACCAAAGTTAAATTAATCACACTAAAATATAAGAAAAAAATCGGATACTTAGGATATGGGATTGAAGAATTACCACTTTCAAGAGTGACTGAAATTTGTTACTCTAACTAACACTTTCGGTTGCTGCATTTATTCTGTGGATGGTAATAATGTAAAGGGGTAAAACAAAAGTTTAAAAATGTAGGAGATTAAGAAATTATAAAGATATTTTTGTTGAGTAAATACCTTGATTCCAGATTGTTGATATTGAAACTTAGTATGGAATTTCTAGTCTCTGCTCTTCATTGTATTTGTTGATGAATCTTTACGTTTCAAAAGAGATGAATGAAAGTTTTGCATTTGAGATATATGTGAAAAGGAATTGTTTAATCTTTGAATGAAGAGTGGTTTTCTTGATAAATGATTGTTTCGAAAATAAAACTGCATTGCAGTTGTTGAAACGTGACATTGAGGGACAAAAGAAGTTAGAATTAATTGTATTATTATTATTATTATTATTATTATTATTATTATTATTATTATTTGGATATTTTTTTATGGAATTTGGCAGCATAAATTATTGTACTTCCATACTATATATGAATTCTTGACATTATCTTTTTTTTTTCTCTGCAGGCGGGACGACTAAAATAAATATAATATATCAAATATTAAATCAGTTGTAACGATAACATCAAAAGACTATATTTAAAAATGAATTTTTTGAAAAATGGGTCGTTACAATTCAGAATTCTTAAATTACACAAATACCCTTGGTTCATTAAAAACTCGCTAATATTACAAATATGCCACCGCATTTTTTGTAATATTGGGACAGATCTTGGCTGTCCAAATCAGAGCAATCTGTGGCTGAGATTGGTTCTCGATTCTCACAGGGGGTGTAGTTCTCACATGATCCCATCTCTCTCTCTCTCTCTCTCTCTATATATATATATATATATATATATATATATATATATATATATATAACACAGTTTTGCAATTTATGTTTTCTCGCCCGTTTATCAAAGTACATTGTAATCATTTATGTTAACATTTATATGGGCATTAATAAGCGATGTAAACGAGCCGAGTCGAGTCGAGTATCACTGAGCTCGAGCTCGGCTCGAGAAGAAAAATTTGTACTCAAGCTCAACTTGTTTAACTGTTATTCGAGCCTAACTCGAACTCGAGCTCGATACTCAACTCGAGTTTGAGCTCGAACACTCGACTCAAGCTCGAGCTAGATTAATCAACTCGAGTTTGGCTCGTTAATAATATATTCGAGTCCAACTCGAGCTCGACTCATTTATGTTATATTCGAGTCCGACTCGAAATTAAGTTCGACTCGTTTATCTGAAACTAAAAAAATCGACAATAATAACCCCGCATATTAACAAAATTCCTAAAATATTTCAAACAAGTTCAACATACGTGACAAAGTCGAATATGATAAATTAAAACCAATACACTCCAAATCAACACGAAATCCACAAAAAAAAAGTTTGTGACAAAGTTTCACAAATATATAAAAGAAATCTGAAGTAATATTTCAACTTCAAGTAATATTTTTTTTGTTAGTATTAGTCATTATTTTTAATATTAGATAAAATTATCATTTTGATTTATTTTATTTTTATTACTTAATCGATTGAGGAATATTAATTTATCAATATTAGTCTTGATTTTTTTATTTCCTTTTTTCATTATTACTTAAGATATAATAATTTAAAATCTAGTTAAGATAGATTATATATATAGTGTATTAGTGTTAGAGTAAATATTATTTCGAATATAGGATAGAATAATATTACTAATTACTATGTATATATAATATTGATATATTCAATAATTTTGTCTTTTATTTGTAAAGTGTTATTATTGCTAATTAATTTAAAACTTTGACTTTGAAATATTAGTTAATTAAGAAATAACAATTATTGATTTCAATTAATATTTCAGTTAAGTATAATTTTTTGTTAATATTAGTCATTGTTTCCATTATATTAGTTTAAAATATAATTTTATTTTATATTTATTTCTTAATGGATTTAAGAATGAAGAATATTAATTTGTCAATATTAGTTTTGATTTTTGTTATTTTTTTTTTTCATTATTACTTAAGAAGATATAATAATCTAAAACCTAGTTAAGAGAGATTATATATATATATATATATATATATATTTAGAGTATATATTATCTCGATTCTTGGATATATAAAATAGAGTAATATATAAATATATAAATTACTATTTACAATGTATATATGATATATTACTATTGATTTCAATAGTATTGTTAGTTATTACTAGCTTATATTGATTTTGATCAACTAATTAATTTTGTTAATATCAATTAAAAATTATTAATTTCAATTAATATTTCATGTAATGTATTATTTTTCATAATATTTGGTTAATATTAATATTTATTTTGATAATATAGTATTAATTAACACTATTATTTTATTTTATATTTATTATTTAATCCACTTTGATCGATGCACACATATCAAATTGTCAATGAATTGAAATATTATTTCATTTCATAGTTTTTATTTAATTAATTGAGAAGTTTTAAATCTAATATCAGTAATGTATATTACCATTGATTCCATTTTATTATTAATTGGAAATTTTAACAAAAATAAATTTTATTTTAAAAACATTAGAAAAAATAAAAAAATATATATTTCGAGTTTCAAATCGAGTATAGTTCGAAAGTTGTATCATGAACTAACTCAAGTAACTACTCGTGAGAACTACTCATGAGACTGCTCGATTAACTACTCGTGAGACTGCTCGATTAACTACTCGCGAGACAGCTCGATTAACGACTCGCGAGCTTCACGGGCCGAGTAAGCTCGCAAGATTCTCAAGCCAAGCACCCCCAAGCTCGAGCTCGGCTCGACAAAAAGCTCGAGCTCGTTTAGCGAGCTCGAGCTCGACTCATTTACGAGTCGAGTCACATTCGAGTGAGTTTTTTTCGAGTCGATCTCCGAGTATCTCACGAGTAGCTTGACTCATTTACAGCCCTAGGCATTATAAGAATTTAGGTTGACATTTATATATAAATTGTATATAAATAATTATAGCATAGATTTACGTTAACATTTATATATATAGATTGTATATAAATAATTTACGTTAACATTTAATGATTATATATTTTCAATCAATTATACTTAGTGTATCAATAACTTAATATAAGAGGTGCCGATCATGAAAAGTATCTATGAGTTAAATTAGTCAATTATTGCCACAATTATGACCATAGTTAAATGAGTCAATTATTTCCACAATTAAGCCTCTCCAATTCCATTCAAAACACTAAAAAATCAAATTTTTTTAGATATATTGATTATTTTCCCTCACCTCTTAATCAAATCATTTTCTTCAATCATTTTTTCGAGGATATCATCTCAATATCCACCATCGAACAATACGGTGAAAGACATCAATTCAATTTGCCAATATATATCTCAAGATTTTATTTTATTTTTTTCTTAAGTTCAATAGGAAGACAAACAGAAGCGCGGTCGGATCCAATGGTGTCTCTGCCAAAACTTATGTTGAAGTCTCTACATTGTCAGCATCGATTACAATCTGACATCGCTGCACAATTCAATTTTATCATATTGGTATCTAAATCTTTTTCCCTTTTTTTGTCTTTTTCATGAGTTGAACTGCTCATTTGTAAAATTTTCAGGTATTACCAAAAGTTTTTTATTTGATAATATTGCGAGTGAAAGCCGACGAATATTCTTGCAATGGAAGCGTTGGTTTAACGGAAAATCACAAACTTATTCTTAGGAGTGAGAAAAAAATGGAAAAAATTGAAAACCGAACCGAACCAAACAAATTTCAGTCCGGTTCTTTTTTTAAAATAAAAATTCGGTCCTCGATTCGGTCCGGTCCTGCAGACAACGGACCAAATAGACCGAGCCTTTTTCCACGGTAAAATTTATTTATTATTTAGGCTATTATGTCCATGGTTAGTCGAGCAATTCAAAATAAAAAAATAAAAAAAATTAGACCGGACCGAATCAGACCAAACTGAATAAATTCAGTTCGATCCGGATCGGTCCTCCCCTTAATTTGGTTCGGTTTGATCCTAAATATTTTCTAATTCTGCCTATTCGGTTTTATGATTTTTGGACCGAAATAGACCGAATGTTCACCCCTACTTATTCTTAAACATAAGGTACAAAATTCTAATTGTAAATTCCCTCTGAAATATGGATTGTCCGACATATTTTGATGAATACCAAAAGCTTCATGAAATTTGTTTAATTTACGCTTTATATTTTGATATTTCAAGCCTTGACATGATACTTAATGTGTATTTGTTGGATTTTTGTCTATTTATTGTCATTTATTCTCCTCGAAAAATTGTCAATTTGAAAGAGAGAATTTTGAGGAGAAAAGAAAAAAGGATAAAGAGATCGAATTGGATTTTCGAGCAGCATTAAAGCTACTTTGCACACAACTTATAAAGGCCGCCAATCATCGTCAGTCTCAGCAGCGTCCTCTTCCAACTTGCATGGCTTCATACATGTGTCTGTGTGTCTCTATCAATATGGTTTCTACTAAATTATTATTATTGTTCACGCAGATTTGTTTTGAGTGATGGTATTATCCTCTTTTGTAAAGCTTATATTCTTTAGGATGTAAAAGTGTATTGTTTATCAGAAAAGTTATACATAACTTTCAGTTTGATTGGTGATGACTAAGCAAATTAGTTGAAACAAAAGATTATATCTCTGTTTTGAGTGATGGTATTATCCTCATTTGTAAAGCTTAAATTCTTTAGGAAGTAAAAGTGCATTGTTTATCTGAAAAGTTATACACAACTTTTAGTTTGATTGGTGATGACTAAGTAGATTAGTTGAAACAAAAGATTATATCTTTGTTTTGAGTGATGGTATTATCCTCATTTGATCTGAGTGATGGTATTATCCTCATTTATAAAGCTTAAATTCTTTAGGATGTAGTAAATTTTTAGAAACATCTATCTCTACTTTCGCTTTTTTGTAAAATTAGTCAGGAAAAATTTATGTTGTCTATTAATACGGAGGTTAAAGAGTATAAAGGAGCCGTTAATTTTATATCACTTTTCTTTTATGTGATTGAAGTCTGTTTGGATGGTTTCCAGATAGCTTGACATTTCATAATCATCTGAATTATTATATGTTATTGTATTTAGACGATTCCCAAAATATGCTATTATTTCTTAGCATATATCTTTTCCAAATTTTGATTGACAAGTTAGAATCTGTCTTTTTTTTTAATTTGCTTGCAATTATAAAAAAAATAAAATGTTCTTACAATTAATATATATATATATATATATAAACAGTTCAATATTCAATTTTCATGATATCTCTATTCAGTGCACTTAATCTTTCATATTTATAAAAACAAGTTAATATTGTTTTGATAACACCATATTTTGCATGTATTTTGAGGTACATTTAAGTGGTATTTGATGGGCATTGCATGCATGAAGTGTTGAGTTTTGCAAAGTTTTCTATGCTTTGTGCAATGTCACGTGTTTGTTCATTGTGAAGGGAATTATTGCCATTTTTTGTGTAGACTTCAAATGAGCTTGGGAAGACCCTAGAAATATAGGAAATCAAGTTAGGAACGCGTTTCAAAAAGAATCGGGTCAATCGGACGAGAAACGAGTGAGAACGAAGCAAAACAGTGAGAGGCTGCCGAAGCTGAAAATTACCCGCAACTGGACTCACGACCCTAGGGGTTGCGAATCACTTTTTTGCCTTTTTTCTGAAATGTCGCGACAGGGGTGGGGTTCTCCTTTGTATTATTCGCGACCTGGTCGTGAATTTTGAGCTTGGTCGCGAATTTTCTGCCACATCACACCACGTCATGCCACGTGGATTCGCGACCCGAGTCGCGGGCACCCTAGTCGCGAATCTGGTCGCGAGTCGAGCGACCCTATTTGATTTTTGACCTATTTTTGAGTTTTTTTTTAACTTGGTATTTAAGGGTTTTAATGCACGAAAATACACACAATTCCACCTACCCAAAAGTTGCCACCAGAGGTTTGAGCAGAGAAAAGAAGACGCGAAGAACAAGACCAAAGGATTCAAGAGTGTTCAAAGACCAAAGCCATAATAGAATCTCCGGGTTTTATTTACTTTATTCTTAGAATATAATGTTTATTTTGTGGATTGTTTTAGTTGTTTATTTTGCCATGGATAGCTAAAACCCTAGTATTCTAGGGTTGGATTATGAGTTATTTATGAAGTTCTTTTAATTCATTTTATTTGTTGTCTATGATTTGATTATGTTTTGATTATTCCTGCTTCTCTCTGTATTATTTACTTGATCACTAAATGATGCAATTTGATGTGTTAATCCATAATTCGATAGATGAGTTTTAACACAAGATCTGGAATAATTAACTGGTTAGTTAATATCACTCAAGAGAGTTGCGATTAATTTAGAGAACCATAAATCTTTGGAACCATTAGGAGTTGCATAATAGGTATTGAACGGACACGTTAATATTTGTTGTGTGATCTACAATTTAGGTGCTTCAAGAAAAGGTTTAGAATACATGAGTGATTGTTCTAGCATGATTTAAATCCCAACATAGACACTAAATGAATTGATTAAGAGAATGGATTAAATAATGAGTATTCAATCCTAGAATGCGTCTTTTCTTCAGTGTTTGATTTATCTGTGTTGATTTCTGCTGTGGTAATTTAGTTTATTTATTATTGTCAGTTTTTATTTAGTTAAATTAAATCGTGTTTTATAGTCTAGATAACTACGAGGGGTTGAATTAAATAACTAGCAGATTAATTATTAAATCTCTGTGGATACGACCTTGTTCACTGCTATACTAGAAGCCTCATTGTACACTTGCAGTTTAGGTGAAAATAAATACCGAACATGTTTGTGTTCCTGAAATTTGGATTATTGAAGTTACGACTTTACTTATCATATTCAGTTGCATCACTAAATTACATTGTAGTTCAAATGAACTTTAGACCTCAACCTTACTGGCTTGGCTTATTATTGTTTGACATCTAAGCTCATTGTTTTTATCATTGTAGATTCTATATGTGATCTGTTAGGTTATGCACTAGCCTTTGAATGTTTTATCAATGATCAATATATCATCATTATATTGCTAACTGAGTTGGTTATATTAATTTCTTTTTATTTTTCTTGTGATTTCAATGATTTTATTTTTTTCTCATTATCGTCTCTTTTTTATTGTGTTAAATTTCGTTTTTACTACGATGATAAATTGATGCATAAAAAAAGAAATTGTGATATAATTTAGGAGTTTCTATGTTGTATTTATTCTATATTTTATTGCACCATGCTAGTGCCTTGATTCATGTGAAGCTACAATATGACGTATTTATAAATCTTAAACTTTATCATTGTGAATATTTAATTTGTGGTTGTTAATAGTTTTTGCAGTAGTTGATCGTCACACAAGTTTCTTACTTATTCATTTACTTAATGTGCTTATTAATTTAACGACTTTTTCTCATTCTATATATATTACAATGACTTATATTTCTTTTATAGATTATTTAAAATCATCTAAAACTTATTAGATAAATATTAATTAATTATTGTATAAAATTAAGGGTTGGAACTATCAACTAATATATTATTTTGATCATTGATATAAGAAACTTTATTTCAATCTCAAAGCTATCATTTAATGGTAAAATACTGGTGCATTCATACTTTTTATGTCAATATATTTTAGTTTTACAACAAAGTATATTAAATTCAACTAAAACAAATCTAATTGACAATATAATTAAGTCCTACACATGAATTGAACTTCATATATACATAGAACTTGATGAATATGACCGTAAAATTGATATGGATTATTAAATGTTAGTCTAAAATTCAAAATTTGACAATGATGATTTCAATTATAAATTAATGAAGAATATACATATGCTATTTTGGTATTTGTGCCTTTTAGATTTTATATTCCATGATCATAATGTTTTAGTTATCCAATCATTTATATTTTAGTATGTATTATATATATTTTTAATGAGAGATCTAGAGGGGGCAAAGGGAACCGCACCCGCCCCCAACCAGAATGCAAGGGTAGAGACAATGCCGAGTCACTCCCTCCTCCCACACATTTTTTTCTCGACACGTCTCTATTTAAATTACTCAATATTACAAAATTTTTAAATATGTTATTGTGTGCATCGCACGGGTGGTATAATAGATTACATTAATATTTATTGATTGTACCCATAAATTCCATCAACATAATTACATAATCATATATCATTATATTTAATTTAATTTCATATGATATAATATCTATATTTATATAACTATATAGTAATAGAGTTGAATAAACTTTCCCTGCCCACTCAATGAAAACTATATTATAATGCCCATTTTGATATGAACTTTTTATTCAACGTGTGTATGAACTTTATGTTTAACATGAACATACGGTATATATTTCCTTTAAACTTTACAATTCACATGTTATATATTTTTGTAAATACATAATAAATCTACAATATAATCCTCAAATGCAATTAAAATAGACACAATTTCAAAACTTATACAATGTAAAACATATATGAGATCATATGGATAGTTTTTTCCCTTGAGTTCAGTATATATTTACGTAGCAAATTATAATTTTAATTCATCCATAAATATTAAAAATTAAATAAAAAATCATGATTTTTATCAGTATCATCTATATAATTAGAACCCATTAGAATTAAATCATCCATCAACAAACATAGAAACTGAATGAAATATTTAATTACCAATTATTTGAACTATTTTCCTATTTTATCAACATAAATAAATAAAATAAAAAATCACAATCAAAATTTTATAAGCTCCAACCATTATTTGGCTTCTACTTTTACAATATGAAAAACAACAAATAATTACAAAAAATATATATAACATAAGAGAGTACAATACTTGAAATGCAAAACATGAAAAAGAAAATCATACAATGGCCTAATTCTAACAATCACGCATTGTTTTACATAGATAAATTAATAAAGATAAAAACCATTCAACTTTTGGAACCGAAGGGCCCCTAAGATTATTCTCTTCTGATTGAGCTTCCCAAAGTCAAAGTGTATGAGACTGTAATATCAATATGGACTTAACATAATTTCAAAAGAAATCAAAGCAAAAAAAAAAATCCAATCTAATAAATGATAACTTTAATATCTATTTCTTACAAAAAGAACTCAGATTATCGAAGAATCATGTTACATTCGACTATTTATAGAACCAGCAATCAAACAAAATATTGCCTATTAATCTTCAACAAATCATGAGGCGAACAATTCTTTGGAAGTTACAAAATGAGTGGGAACAATTTACCGTTACTATAGATTATTATGTAAACACCAAATTATATAATAAATACATTTAATTCATGATCAATCAAACTTAATTTCATTAATTACATTTATAATTAGAATATAATAAGTAGTTATAGTTAATATATAATAATTAATATCTATAAAATATACGCAAACAATTTCTAGCAATATATTATATATGCATACATAATATAACATAACATACATGTATATATATATATAGTGAGACATATAGTCATAATAAGATATAAAAAGAAATGCATTAACAACCAATTATACATATAGATATTATAATTGTCTTATTTGATTAATAAAAAAGATATATCACTTTTATATTTTTAGATTGCATTGATTTTACATCGATAATGTGATTATATATTATAATATACGTACAAATACTATATATAATTAATATATATATATATATAGCTAATTAATACTCAATTGTGTTGATTATGAAGATTCCCACACACACATACACACACACACACACAAATATAATATATTAATTTGATCTAAATTTAATTACAAAACATGAATGCTCACAATTAAAATATTTACGTTAATTCAAAACTAACACATAAATTATGTTAAGCAATTAAAATTTATTATCATATAATATTATGTAGGATTATCATAGTTAATGAATAGGATTTCAATACTACATGTCGAGTGTGTGAGTGTAAAAAAAAAAATGAATAGGATCAGAGTTATATAAGTTATTAAAATTTGAAAGTAGATTAGGCAGGAAAATGAAAAATTACTGTTTTGAGGACCATTCTGTTTTTATATATGTAAAGATAAATATTACATACAAACAAATTAATATATATTAAAACTGTGTACGTGGAGATGTATATGAATGATGATTTCTCAATTAGGATTCTCTTTTGTTTACTGTTATGCGTCGTTTGCTAAGGGAGAAACTTATTTGTACATATCTTTTTTGTGTCAATCTTAAGGTGATTTTGTTTATTACTTAATTTTTCTACATATTTGGTGCTTTATTTTCCACATGTTATGCTTTGTGGTTGGCATGTTCTGTTGGTTATCTAAATAAATGGAGCAACATTTAGATATTGCAAACTTTTTTTGCTTGTTATCTTTCTTATCTTTATTCGGTCATTTTAGTCTTATGGGCTAAAAAATTATTATTATTATTATTATTATTATTATTATTATTATTATTATTATTATTATTATTATTGATGTGTATTCATGCTAAGTATTTAATAGTTAAGGATAAAATTTGTGTTAAGTCATCTAACGGATCACAATCCAAGATATAGGTCAAATCAGATCAAAATCCATCCAAAATAACTCAAAACCCACCCAGACCCACTCTCCAATCAACCTAGCCCAGCTCTGCCCCCATGGTAACCCGTCAGTCATTCCCCCACTCTTTTTCGAGGGTTTTTTTTTCTATTTCATTTTCTTACTTTTAAATTTTATTCCTTTTTTCATATTTTTTTCAAAAATTATTTATTTCACCCCAATTAATTATTTAGCAAAGTGCACAAGCCCACGCGATAGATTCTACTACACAAGATGTCGTATAAAAAAATTAATTTAATTAAAAAAATTAAATTAATTCAATTTTAGAGTTCTCTAATTCCATTTTAGGGTATATATTTATTTCATAAAAAATAATTATCGAGCACGGTGCAAGAGGCCATTCGTTAGCGTCAGACGAGTGCATTACGCGAGACGCCAAATAAAAAATTAAATTAATTTAAAAAAATAATTCAATTTAATTTTATGGTTCAGTAATTTCATTTTAGGGTATATATTTATTTTTTAAAAATAATTATCAAACATAGTGCACGAGTCCACGCATTACGTCAGGCAAGTACACTGCACGAGATACCAAATAAAAAAAGTTAATTCAAAAAAATAAATATATATTTGTACATAAACAAAACAAGAAGAAATGAAAAATGAGAAAAAAAACTGAAAAAATGAAAGGAAAAAGGAAAGGGGGTCAATGAAAAAAACTAAAAAGAAAAAGAAAAATGGAGGGATCTTCCTGGGTCAAATAAAATTCATCTAACAGATTGATATCCGTTAAACCATCTCATAGAAGACCTCTCTATAGCTGGGTGATTTCTATATATGGACTATACTGTGTAAAAAATGTGATACCGTTATCACGAATTTTGTTTTCATGCGGTTGCTTAGTTTGAGCATTTGATGGCTCTTTTAAATTTGCTTGTTATTTCGTAGCGCAATAGATATATTTTTTTAGAATGGAAATAGAGAATCTTGCATAGGCAAATAAGTTTGCCTTTTTAATTAGTTGTTTTGTTCATGAACTTTGAACCAAATTGTTATTTTACAAGTGTCTTTTTGTAGAAATTATAAGAAGACTTGTGAAGTTAACTTGGATTTTCATCATTTCAATGAAAATACACGCAAAATTATAAAGATGATTTAATTGTGGTTTGGCTAAATATTTGAATAAAGAATAAAGGTAGTATTCAGTGGTGGATCCAGAATAAAATTTTAGGGGGACGACATTGTATTGAGCATAAAAAAAATACAACCATTAAATAAATAAATATTAATAACATATTATCATAAAAATATATATAAAAATTTAAATGAGATAGAAATGTATAAATATTTCGTAATTCAAAATGATCTAAAAATTAACACTTAGTGTGGTTGTAGTTGTGATTGTTTGAGGAAGTGATGGCAGCTAAAATCTTCGTGTATCTATAAATTGAAACCACCGCTGCATGATTGGCTCATTTTCTATTATTAAAAACATATCTCACCCAATATACACAACTAATCTGTCATTCATCCATTCATCAGTCATTCTGTTACGCAAATGAGTCTTGACAATCTTTATAGCATAAAATATTCTCTCAACAGAAGCAATAGCAATAGGTAACATCAACGCCAGCTTGATCATACGATAAACTAATGAAAATTTTGAATTCTTACCAGATTTGATCATTTCCCGAGCAAGGCTTCCCAAGTTGTTAAATGTAGAAAATTGAGGATCCTACCTCGCATTAACATTGAAATTACGAAGTTGTTGCGGAAGAAATAAACAATCCGTTGTTGAGAAGTCATCATGATAAAAGCGTGCAAAATGTGTGAGTTGATCAATATCGAATCGAGAAAAAGAATATCTCAGATCAAGACATGCTATGCAACGAATCAACTCAATGCTAGCTTCTGAAAAACAATTATTCATCTCTTGGATGGTCAAATCAACAACCTGATATTGAGAGAAAAAATACAATTAATAATAAGTGTAAATTTTCAATAAATAAAATAAAATAAATTATATATAAATAATACCTAATAAAAAAAATATCGGCACAATAATAATTCAAATTAGTGGTGGTTTATGCTCCGTGTCTTCTACGGCCATGTCTTGATATATTGACATTCATATCAATCAAATGAATATTATTCAATTCACAAAAGTTATCCACTTGTTTTAAAATTTCATCCCATCCATTTTCTCTAAAACTTTGTATTGAGATTTCATGGTGTCAATCAATGACATGGCTAGAATAGTATTTTGGTCCTTTTGTTGTAAGGTAGGAGACAACTCGTATGTGACTCCCAATAAATATTTCATCAAGTGGAGCACAAAAACAAACTCATAACTATCCATTTTCTCGAGCAAACCCCTTGCAGTACTTCTACTTTCAGGTGAAGTAGCACCATCACACACATTTTGCAACACTTGCTCAACTGAAGGCCATAAAGAGAATAGACGAACCAATGTTAGGTAATGTGATCCCCAATGAGTATCTCCGGACCTTGCCAAATTGCATTCTTGATTCTGATCACTTCAACTAATTCTTTCCCCATTATTGAGTTCTTTAATTAGTCTTTCATGCTCCAATTTCCTAAATTGTTCTCTTCTTTTACAAGATGCCCCGGTCATATTCACCATCATGGAGACATGAGAAAAAAAAATCATGAACAGTATCATTTCCTTTAGAAACAACAATAGTCAATTGGAGTTGGTGAGCAAAACAATGGGCATACATGACGTACGGATTTTCTTCCAAGATTACGGATTTCAAGCCATGGAACTCACCCCTCGTGTTTTTTGAAGCTCCATCATATCCTTGACCTCTCAATTTGGATAATGATAAACCATGTCGTGCAAATAAAGCATCAATAGCATTTTTCAAGGAATGAGAACTTGTGTCAGCTACATGCATGATGGCAAGAAAATGCTCCATAACACACCCTTCTTCGTTCACATATCTTAGAACAACTCTCATTTGCTCTTTCACTAAAATGTCCCAAGCCTCATCAACCAAAAGAGCAAAAATTTTGTCTCCAATATCATTGATTATGGCGAGTGTAATCTCCGAAGCGTAAGCATGTGCTGATTGTTTTTGAATTAACGGAGTAAGCATTTGATTATTGATAAACTCGGGATTTGCATGTTTTTCGGATGTGCTTTCTACATATTTTGGAGTCGAATGCATGTGTTTGTGACTGGTTTGAATAGAGTTATGTTGTGTTGGTACAGTTACGGGTTTATCGAGTTTTGACAGGAAAACCGCCTAGTTTGGACGTGTTTTGAGGTGTACAAGGTCACCTGGTGGAATGAGTACATGAGTCGAGACTGGGAAGGCGAACACGGGCTGAAAAAGCATAGCTTTAGAGAGAGGAAGATGGCACGGATTGTGCCGTCGCACGGCACAGCCCGTGCCATGAAGCAAACGAAGAGAAAACTCTCGGTAGCCACGGCACGGACCGTGTACCATGCCGTAACCCCCGACGCGTGTTTTGTTGCACGGCACGGACTGTGTCGCCTATTTCCGGAAATTGGAATTTTTCCTTGTTTGGACTCTGTGTTTCCCCAACTATATAAGGCTTCCCTTTGGAGGAATTTTGGGACACTTTTTCCCATATTATTGAAGCAGGGAAGTGCTGTGAAGAAGAAAAAGACGAAGAACGAAGACTAATTACCCAGCATAAGTTGTTTATGATTTTTATTTTAATTTCAACTATGAGTTGTGTAATCAATACAGTATTTTCTTTAGATTTCTATTTTTCCATGAGCGGCTAAACGCATATTAATTCTAGGGTTTGCGTACATGTGGATTCTATGTTATTAATCTAATTATGTTATTCTTCCCGTCTGATTATTGTGTTTAAATGTTCAAATGTTTTATTGTATGCTTCGATTACTGGCCATAATTGATTACATGTATAGTTGGTGAATTTGAGACCTGGCCGAGATAATTAACTAACGGATTAATTGAACAGTTTGATACACATTGTCATGAATCTGTAGGAGATAACATCTGATGCTTTAAGGAGTTAGTAAATTTGCCTAGAGACGAAAGTGATAAGAGATTTATTAATCAACAACTACCTTGAGACCTGACGGATATAGGTAGCAGCTTTTCTGATTTCTCCACCAATAATCGGATTAAAATGGGAAGAATTAGAATCGGATTAGTACGTAGTTGATGCATGTGAATTGCATTCCCTAGGATTAATCTTTATTTATAGATTGAATTTGTCTATTTGATTTAATTGATTTGCTTTGGATAATTAGTTTAAATCGTTCTTATTTAATTGTTCCGATTTTGTTTTTGATTGGTTTGATTTGAGTCTAGCTTTAAAAAACCCATATAAAATTTAGGTAGCCTGGATAATAGAAACGTGTTAGCTTAGTACTCAGTGTGGTCATATTTTCAGTTCCTGTGGATACAATACTCGATTCACTACTATATTCCATTGTCATATGTTAGTTGCAGATTAGTGCATCAATTATTTCCAGGAGCATTTAAACCCATAACTTTGGAAATGTCAGGACATCGCTGATAGTAGGGCTGACAATTTTGGCCCGAACCGACGGGCCGGGTTGAGCTAAAAAAATTAGGCCCAGACTAATTTCGAGCCAGGTATAAAAAAATCGGCCCGAAATAATTTTGGCCCAGCCCGGAAATGAGAGGCCCGAACGGACCGGGCTTTTTGACCCAAAACACGGAAAATTACACTAAGCCTGCGGGCGGGCCGGGCTGGGCCTCAAAAAAATAAGCCTGAATTAATTCTGGCCCGGGCCGGGCCTCACAAAAAATGACCCGAAATTTTTCAGGTCGGACCTAAATTTTGCAAAAAAGCCTGAATTTTCGGGCCAGGCCGTCCGATTTACCACCTCTAGCTGACAGTACCAATGAACCATTTCAAGAAAATAGCGTCTATTTAAAGAACTAGTTGACTCATCACGTCCACGAAAATCCATCCCTTGTTGCAAAAGAAAACGAGCTACATCTAGCACTGCTGTTAAACGGGTTCGGTAAGCAGCATCCATCTCTCAGATATTTGATTGAAACACATATTTGCCACACTGTGCATTTGATCTTGGAAAGACTCAAACTCAATTCGAGCATAGTTGTGACAACTATTTGGAGGCCCAACATGACATTCGCACTTTTTTGTTACTTTTTTCCAATTTCTGATACCAGTTTTTATAAACGTTTTCTCTCTTAATTGACCTCCTTTAAATGATTATTTGAAAAGATAACACCAAAAACAAAACGTTGCATCTTGTAATATATCATACTCTGACCATGTGAATTATTTGTACCAATTATCTCGAAAACTTCTTTCATAACCGTCAATTATTCTTTTCAGATACAAATGAACAACTTGATCTCGAACAAAAATATTAAACTCCTCAATCGATTTTCTTAACCTCGAATCACTAACAATATCAATTGAATTTAGTTATATTTGTATCCGAGGTCATTTTTCTGCCGATTCATTTACAATAGGTACACGAGAAGATGGGGAAGATGCATCTCTACTAATTTTAAGGAAAAACCTCTCCATATTCTATATTAAATATATATATATATATATATATATATATATATAGATATATAAATTGATAAAAATAATGAAACTGAATCACAATTTAAATTAAAAAAATATTAATATTATTAAATAAAAAATACTAATACTAATACTAATATAAGAAATTGAAAGAACAAAAAATAGAGAACAAAAAAAAATTGTACATGTGAAACTCCGAAAAGAATAGAAGAGAGAGAGGGGGGGGAGTTTGAATTAATTTAATTATTAGTTAGTGAGTCAGTGTTGCATGAATCATAAATATTTATATAAGTAGGAGAGGCCCAAAATTTACCAAGCCCAATCAATCACATACCTTTAAAGTTTAACCCCAAATCTGATTCGGTTTCTTTGCCAGAACAATCACTAAAGCCTTTGCATCGGCATTGGAGACATTGATTCTGATGCCAACAAATTTCTCACAGTAGGATTCAATTTTATGTTTTTGGGATTTGATTTTTTTTTCCTTAGTTGAATTAATCATTTATGAAAGGTCAAAACTTCCCTACACTAGTTCTATATAGTGTTATTATATTAGACGGTCGGTCAACCCGCAAAAAAAATGGTGACACAGGTGATACTTTTTGAATTTTGAGTGATACTTTTTAGTGTTACGGTTGATACTTATTTTGAATGGGGTTTTTTTCTGGCATATACTTTTTAAGAAAACATGTGATATTTTTGGGCTTTTGAGTGATTTTTTTAGTATTACAGTTGATACTAATTTTGACGTTCTTTTTTTGCGGCTTGACCGGATCAACACGCATTTTTTGGCGTTGACTGGTTAACGCATATGATGGTGCACTAGTTCACACAAGTTCAACTCTTTATTATATTGTGGTTGATGATGCTTGATCACATTCAGCACCATCTCCATGCTCTTCATTCACTGGTGGTGTTTCAACAAACTCCTTCCAACAACATTTACATCGACGTATCAAAGCCTCAATCACATCTAATTTACGTCACAATTCTTTAATTTTCCCATCAATTTCCTACCGGATGATATGTAGAAATACATAAATATTGTGGCCAAATTAATCATCTTCACATCAAACCCTAAACCAAAAAAACTTACATTAATGAATATCTCTTCCACAGGGTTTTCATTGTCTTTTTTCCTTCACTAGCTCACTCTTAGACTCGGTTGTTGAGTCCGCATGCACATCCTTTTCCTTCTCTCCAGCAGATCGAAGCCTATCTTTCAGAAAATATGATGCCATTTTTCTCTTCTTAGTATCAACACCTGCGACATTAGCTTCACCAACTTTCCGCTTCACTGGAAGCTTCACATACAATTTCGGTGGAGACGTGTGTCTTTTCTACAAGTCCAATTGTTGGAGATGCTGCCACTCGTCCTTATATGGACTCACAAACCCCTACAAATACACAAAGAATTAATACTTAGTTAGTCAACATTCTCAATAAAACAACTAACAAATATACATCAACTATTAATTAATGATAAAAACACATCTACTAACCAAACGATCGGCAAACTGGGGTGCAAAAAACTCCAACAAGTAATCGTATTGATAGAACTCATCAACCTTCCAACGACGGATCCTGGGGAACCTACTAAGATTTCCTTTTACAATACTTGCGCAATCTCAACCTAAATCAGGCATCAATTCATAAGCTCAAGTCTGCAGTGCAAGCACAAAACCATACTGTAATACCCCAAATTTTTTATCATCTAAAATTAATTAGAAATATAAATATAATAGTTATTGGGCCCAACACTATTTCTTTTTATTTAATTTTGCAAATGGCCCAAAATACCTAAGTATAAGCTTTTAATGTTGAGGCCCAATTTATTGGAATTTTAGCTCATTCATGTTTTAATTTTTTTCCAAGACCTATAGTTATTGGAACAAAGTGATCAAATATGGTATATGAAAGTGCTCGTCAATGCAAAACCATAAAACTTGATTTCACCTTAGATGGACTTCATTTGACCAAGTTATGAATTAATTCTTAATTTAATTAGATTTTAATGTTTATTTTAGGGAGTGATATAAATAACTCATTTACTACTTTTCTAGGTCATTTGTTGGGAATCCAAAATAGGTTAACCCCCATGCCTTCTCCACTCCTCTCTTCTCTCTCCCTCTCGTCTCCTCTCTCCTCCAGTGCCGTTTTCACCGTCGTCCAGAATAATTTTTTCGGTGACTTTATTTTAACATGCAATTACATTTTCGAACTTCCATTCTTCTCCTCTCTCGTTAATTTTGATTATTTTTAAGAGATTTTGATGTTTAGGCTTCCAATTTTCAGATCTAAGAATGGGTTAAACCCTAACCTATCAATAATTCATTTCCTTCTTTATTTTTCAACTTTATTTTATATTGTGATTTACGGGTTGTTTTGGATTATTTCTTTAAAATTTATTCTTAATTTTATTTATAGTGTTCTTAGTGTTCTTGAACACTCTAATTAGTGGTTAAATGGTTGACGATGAAATAAAAAGGAAAGGAAAAAAAATGAAATTTGTTATGTATGTATGTTGCCGTGAGTGTATGCATGTTTTAATTGATATGTGTGTGTGTGTGTTTTCAGGCGTGTGTTTGTGTGTGTGAGTTCTTTAGTTATATTTTTTTAAAAATATAAAATATTATTAAGTTATTTAATTAAAAAGATTGACTTATAGTTTAAAATTAAATCTCCAGTCTAGTGGTTAATCTTTAGTTTTATACATAAATAAATGGGCTAGGTTCAAATCCTTCTACATGCATTTTAAGATCTCTTTTTATTGCAATTAATATCTTCTATTTCAACTATAATTAATTAAAATAATATTATAAATTTTGAAAATGGCATCTACCTTAATGAGTACATCTCTGATTTATTAATAAAAGGTTAAAGGTTTGAAACCCCTTCACTGCAGTTTTAATCATTTTATTCTAAGTTTATTTTGGACCTTATATAATTAATATCATCTTGTAATTTTCAAAAATTGCATATAGTTAATTGTTGGTGTCCAGATTATTACTTGATCACTACACTTTAATCATTTTATTCTAAGTTTATTTTGGACCTTATATAATTAATATCATCTTGTAATTTTCGAAAATAGTATATAGTTTAATGGTTGGTGTTCAGATTATTATTTGAGAGGTCTATGATTCGAATCTTGTTGAAGTATCATTTATGTTTTTTAATCTTTTTATCATAAAACCTTTCTGGACTATATATATATTATTAATGATAAGGAATAAATTTTGAAAATGTGGTTTAGCCTAGTGGTTAGTGTTCTAATTGTGATGATTTTTTATATTTTTATCATATGATCTTTCTGGACTATATATATTATTAATGATGAGGAATAAATTTTAAAAATATAGTTTAGCCTAGTGGTTAGTGTTCTAATTGTGATTAAAAGGTCTAGGGTTCAAAACCTTTTATGCAATTTTAATTCTTATTTTATGTATTTAATTCAAATCATTTATGAAACCGTTTAATTAAAGTAGTTTGTGTTTATATTACATAAACTCATTTAGTATAGCGGTTAAGTTTTATTTTCTTTATAATTAAGTCATGGGTTCAAATATTTTTAACTACAATTTTATTTATGTAGTTATTTAATTTATTTCCTTTCTATTTTATTTAATTTTGGAATTTAATTCAAACTTAAGTATATTACATGATAAGTGACATTTTATTGAGACGTTATTATCTTTTAAGTCATTCATTTTAATCATACGATTTTAATCTTAGTGATTAAAATATATCATACTCGATCAAGGACTTAGGTATAATTTAAAGTTAGGATTAGTCGCTTGATTTTTAAGCGTTGTCTTTTCTCTTGCAAGATTTTTTACTCATGATTTTTTTTACCGAATGATTTTTTTAAGTAAAATATAAGTTTTTGAGTGAGGGGTATTAATGTAAAATATATAATGTATGGCCTAAGTGAAATCCAAAGAATACAAATCAAAGTGCAGATAGCAACTTTATTTTATTTTTTCAAATAAAAACTACTTAGATTTTTGCACGTGTGTTTTTTTTTAATCTGGGACCACATGATGCAAAATTTTAGGGCATGTTCATTTTCAACATTTTCATTCCATCTCTTACAATTTTGTAATGTGCAAAATACTTTTATTTTGCTTATTTTAAATTTCTGATTACAATTTTTTCAATCATGTATCACAACTTAAACATTATCTCTTCATGTTAACATAAAAATATGCCTTCTATATATTATTAATCATAAATATCAAATTATTTATCACAATAAAATCAATAGATTTTTTTACAAAAATACATACACCTCGTAATCTATCTATATCTATATTTAAAATACTAAACATTTGAAAAATAAATTATAAAAAATAACCCACCTCTAGTCAACTTTCGCTGACCAGAATATTTGTCTAAATTACACATGTTGCAAAATTGATAAAATATATTTTCTTATAAACATTAAGGAGGTTATTGGTATGAAAGAATGGAATTAGGTATGAATGGAATGACAATTCTTATGATTGGTATGTCACCGGAATGAAGAACGGAATGAAATATTATTTTACTTTTTATATTATAAAATGAATATTTTTAATACTTTTAAATTTCTTTATAATTGAACAAAGTGTAGTAACTAATATTATTAACACATGTTGTAATTTTTTCTTATATTTCTCAATTGTATTTCTTTTATAGTAAGTGATTTTTTTCTAATATTTTAGAAAAAATTAATTTATTTAATTTATTAAAAACTTTATTCCAAAGTATTTAATTAATACACATAATAATTTGTATACCTCAATAAAAATATTTTTACTCCATAGAAAAATAGTTTATCATTTCAATTTTTTATCTGAATATATTAAATTATAATTAGTTTGTTTTTTTATTATAATATATTTATATGTTACATTTATTTTGGTACCACTTTCATTTTTCTTCAATACAATTTTTAAAACTATCAAAATTTTATTTTAATATATATTTTTTAATTTTTTTAAATATAAATATATAATATAAAAATAATTATGAAATAATAATAATAATAATAATAATAATGATAATAATAAATTATTTAATATAATTTTCGAATTATTTTTCTAAATATGATCAAATGATATTATAAGACATGATTATGTGTAAATATACAATATATTAATTTTTTGGTGGAATAGCTAAACCCATTGGGGGTGAGTGGAATGGCTATTCCCTTACTTTTGGGAATAGCGATTTCTTCGGGAATGGTGATTCCCGATGTTAAGGCATACCAATCACAGGAATGGAAATAAACATGAGAATGGTGATTCCGATGTTAAGGAATGTTCATGTAAGAAGATTTTTTTATAAATAACGATAGGTTGGATTATTTATTTATTTATTATGCAAAAAGGAAAATCTATAATTCGAAGAGGAAAAAAGGCATGTTTAATATTGGGAGAAATTTTTATTAGACAATAAAATGTTAAAATTAGTATAGTTGGACAAGTTTTAAGGGGGTAGAAGTTTCATGGGCAATTTGTACTACATTGACTTTAAAAAAGCTGAATATTCTTACCTTTTCTGAAAAGTAACTTACACTTCTGTACTTTCCATGCATAAATTGTTTTGGAATAAAATAAAATTTTCATCCATGGAATAAAATCTTGGCATATCACGTCTCTTTTGGATCAAAATTTATCTAAACTCAATTTAAATTTGGAAAAAAAAAATCAGTGGCCTGTGAATCAATTCGTATTTAATACCCTAATAAATTTTGGTAACCATCCTCGATCCACACACTCTCTCTCTCTCTCTTTCCAAAAAATTTAATTTATCAATAACAAAATCTTGGTTTTTAACATAATGACAATTTAAATTGAACTATAACGAAATTTTAATTTTAACATAACGAAAGTTAATTTTAAATATAACGACAATTGAATTCATGCATAACGAAAAATAAATTTCAACATAACGAAAATAAAAATTTAACACATAACGAAAATCTAATTTCATCAGTAACGAAAGTTTTATAATATAGACAATTATAGACAATTTATAATAACGAAACTTTATAATATAGACAATTACAGACAATCTAATTCTCATAACTAAAGTTTTATAATATAGACAATATATAATAACGAAAAATAAATATGAACATAACGAAAAATAAATTTCAACATAACGAAAATAAAAATTTAACACATAATGAAAATCTAATTTCATCAATAACGAAATTTTTATAATATAGACAATTATAGACATTTTATAATAACGAAACTTTATAATATAGACAATTATAGACAATCTAATTCTCATAACGAAAGTTTTATAGTATAGACAATTTATAATAACGAAAAATAAATTTGAACATAACGAAAAATAAATTTCAACATAACTAAAATAAAAGTTTAACACATAACGAAAATCTAATTTCATCAATAAAGTTTTAACTATAACGATATTTAAATTTAGCTATAACGAAAAGCTAATTTATATAATGAAAATCTAATTTTATCAAAATTTAAAATCAGAATATTCTCAACTATTCTGAAAAGTATCTGACAAGATTTGTACTTTCTATGCAAAATAGATTTCTTTTGAACAAAATCTCTTCTCTTGTATCCGACGAATTCAATGTGAGTTTGAAAAAAACCGACTTCAATGCCTTCTAACTACTTTCTCTACTTGGTATTCAATGGCTTGTAATTACCCTCTCTACTCTCTCCATCAAACATCTCCTCTCTACTCACAAGTTCTGTTTAAAAAAAAAAATCGTCGCCGGACTCGCCTCGACAAAACAAAACAGCCGCCGGACTTGCCTCGACTTGAAGACGATGGAGGAAGCACGTCCAGATTTACGCCCAACGTCTGAATCCGCAGAGGTTAGACAGATTAATGTTCGAATTTTTTAAATAAATGCATAACGAGTTACATAGATATAAAACTATACTTGAACGAAAAGAGATGAACGATAGTTGCAGATCGATTATAACGATAGTTAGTTTATGCCATAACGAAAGTGAATTTATATGTAATGAAAAGTTCATAATCGTTATTGTAACACCCTAAATTCTATAATTTAAAATGTTACTCTTTCTATTCTTTAAAGCGGAAAGTTATTAACAAAAATAACAGTTCGAATAATTTTTTTTTTATATTTAATTTTGCTAGAAATTCTAAGAAGAAAATAGAACCATATATTTTCAGAAATATATGTACTTAGTTCAAAATACCTACATTTCATAAACACCAAGTTCATTTCAAAAAAAGGAACTCACAAATTCTAAAATATAAAATTCACACTCCTAATATTAATAAAACCATATTAGCAAACTACTAGTTTAGGTTAGTTCAAAAACACTGACAACTCACATAATATCAAGTTCAAAATAGTAGACTCTAAACAACAAGCTCAAAAATTCAGGTCGAGTAATCTAAACATCTTGAGCATGCCCACCCTATTTCCTTCACGCGGCTCCAAGCTCACTGACCTGAAAACATTTAAAAATGTGGGGTGAGCACTCTTAAACCGTACTCAGTGGTGGGGTATCATGAGCATTTCTTACTATTTATCCAACAGAAATAAATCGCAGGAATAATGGATTTAGGGTACTCTTCTTCTGATTCTAAAATACATCTTGAACTATGCATAGGACATATTCTGGTGCGTATAAAACGCTATTCTGATCTGATGCGTATAAAACGCTATCCACATTCCATCCACGAAAATTCAAGTTGGATTAAAAACATTTCTGACTCAAAGAACATATAACATATACTTTTATTTTGAAGATAATAATTTCACCCACCTGAGAATAATGAGCACCTAAAATTGAGCAGAGAATCACAAAATAAACGAAGATCCTAATTGCGCCGCACCTAATATTAAATAATATCAATTAAATCATTTATGTTGAATTATAAAATTAAAATTAAACTAGATTTGGAAACTAACCTTCTTTGTATTCTATCTTCACCTCACTACTGTTGTATAACCTTTTTTTTTTTTTTTCTTGCCACCTTTGTAGTGAATAGATTGCTCAATATATTTTTCTTCTCTTATGCACAAAAATGAATCAATAGTATTAGTAGATGTATATATATATATAAGACCACAAGCTACTGCCGCCTCACTTTTCATTTCATAATCCTCTCAATTCCGCCGCCATATTCATCTTGATCAACTATATATATATTATATTGCATTTAGGGGATAAAATATTGAAGAGTTGGTTAGTTCTTTTTTTTTTAAGATACATTAATTTGGATTTATCTAGTCAATATATATATATATATACATATATTCTTCTCTTTGACCGACTACTATAACTATTTTGCCTATCAAAATTATTTTAAAATCTAATATACATTCACACATATAGTAATAATAAATTATACCTCAAGACCTATAATTAGAACACATGTATTCATAATTATTATCACTATTTATTACTATTGTATTATCTTTTCAAAATATTTTATTTTTATATTTTTAAATCTCATACCTAACATAGTTGTAATCCTTATCATTTATTTTTCTTCTTTATCTTAATATCTTTGATATTATTATTATTATTATACAATGAATTTATCTAATATGTAGATATATATACACACGAATTAACATATATAATTCATCATAAGTGATTTATGTAATCAAAATAAAATTATACTCTTAACTTGTATAACTTTTATCTAAACAAGACTAGAAAATATATATATATATATATATATATATATATATATATATATATATATTATATGGCTCAAACTAATTCAACTTTTAAAACATAAATAATAATTACAAATATTCTTGATACTAGGGGCGCAACTTCGAACTCCCTCAAGCCCAACTAATTCTATTGAGCGTTATTAAATAAATAAAAAAACTCATTTTTTTTTTAAACAATCAAATAATTTTATAATTTTAAATCACGTAGAAGTGGGATGTTACAGTTATGCTTTTGATTTTCGTTAATGGTAAAAATTAAATTTTCGTGAATGTTATCGTTTCGTTAATGTTATCGTTATGCTTTTAACTTTCGTTATTAGTAAAATTTTCGTTAATGTTATCGTTATTAGTAAATCTTTTTAATTTTCGCTATTAGTAAAACTTTCGTTAATGCAAAGCTTTTAATTTTCGTTATTAGTAAAACTTTCGTTAATGCAAAACTTTAAACTTTCGTTAATGCAAAACTTTTAATTTTCGTTATTAGTAAAATTTTCGTTATTAGTAAAACTTTCGTTAATGCAAAACTTTTAATTTTCGTTATTAGTAAAACTTTCGTTTTTCGTTCATGGTAAATTTTTATTTTATTCTCATTATGCTAAAATTTAAACTTTCGTTAATGTTATTGTTATTAGATTTTCGTTAATGTTAAATTTTTATTTTCGTTATGTTGAAGCTTTAAATATAGTTAAATATAAATGTTCGTTATAGTTAAATATAAATGTTAAATTGAAATTTTCGTTATAGTTAAATATAAATGTTCGTTATTTTTATTTTTATGGTCTTGTTAAATTGAAATTTTCGTTATAGTTAAATATAAATGTTCGTTATATTTAAAATTAACTTTCGTTATGTTAAATAGATTGAATGATAACTTTAATTTAATTAGAATTGATATAGTCATGCTCAACCAAACCATATTGTACGGTTTTTTTTAATAATAATATTAGTCTAAATAATACTATTAGTAAAAAATAAAAAAATAAAAAAATTAATAATAATAATAATATTAGTCTAATTAATACTATTAGTAAAAAATAAAAATAACAAAAACATCTAATATAAACAATAACACTTTTAATAATAATAATAATAATAATAATAATAATAATAATAATAATAATAATATTCGTGTAAGTAATCATAATAGTAAAAAATAAAAATATAAAAAACAATTAATATAAATAATTATACTTTTTTCATTTAAAAATAAATAATAATAATAATAATAATAATAATAATAATAATAATAATAATAATAATAATAATAATAATAACAACAACAACAACAACAACAACAACAACAACAACAACAACAACAACAACAGCAACAACAGCAACAACAACAACAACAACAACAACAACAACCACTAATCTAATAATAACAATAATATTTGCTAATTAATAATATTAGTAAAAAATAAAAATAGCAAAAACAATTAATATAATTAATAATTTAATAACAGTCTAATTTTCTATTGTGAAATTTAGATCGAGTGGATTAGACGCCCCCTCCAGAGGTTCAAGCCGACTGTGAATATGTACGTGAAGATGGAGTTAGTAGACAAGATTAGGGAGGTGTTACAGCATTTCAGCGGTGAGGATACGATCCAGATGTTCAGATCTGGATGCTTAGGACACTTCGTGGACTTTAGGGGGGGTAACATAGCCGGGAAGGCGCTGCATGCATTGATTTGTCGCGAAGTGCGTGTCCAGGATCCTGCACGCGAGGGTAGAGAGTGTCGGTTCCATGTGAGTGGCACGACACTACACTTTGGGCCCTCAGAGTTCGCACTGGTGTCGGGCTTGCGGTTCGGGCCGTCCAGTTTCGATCCGAATGCGGCTCATGTGATTCCAGCCAGGGGTATCTATCACCGGCTATTTGAAGGGAAGAAGACGACAATTGCACAGATGTATGAGAAGTTCACGGCGATGCGTCTAGCCAATCACCCTCCAGATTACGTGAAGATTGCGAACATCCTGATCGTGTACCGGATGTTATTTTGCCAGGACCCTGGACGTACGATCGATGACTGGGTGTGGGCCCTGGTGGAGGATGCTGATGCGTGGAATTCTTTTCCATGGGGGGATACACATTTCAGATCCTGATGCACTTTGTCGGCATTCTCCCTAGAGCTCGACGGGATATGGGCCCACAGGGGGACGGAGCGTATCATTGGTACGGACCTGTTTGGGCATTTCAGGTAATTAGTCGAATCTGTCATGAAAAATTTATGTTTTAGTGATTTGATATTATACTTACATGATATTCTATGTTTTAAAACAGACATGGGCCTATGAGGTTTTTCCCGAGATTGTCTGTCATTTGGGCGTCCCTGGAGGTCAGATGACCACACCTCGCTTATTGAGGTGGTCATTCATAGCCCCGAGCATCGACTTCTCCAGATTTTTTGATAGACAGGTAACCTTTTTTATATAAATAATTTTAATTATTAAATTGAAGTAATATTGGTTAATGTTAACATGGTGTTCGTTATTGGTGCAGATGGATGTCCAGCCGATGGTGCCATCAGCAGCGGAGCTCCTGACCCCATATGTTCAGAGCTTGGACGGAGATAGTTTGTTGGGTGTGAGGTACGTGGTATCTCGAAAGGTCTCCAATAAGAAGTTGCTGACTGGGGTTGCCCGTCGTGTGGTCCCGGGGACATGCAAAGGGATCTCTGACGTCGTCAACCCAGCACCACATCGTAGGAGTGCCCGTACTGCACAGCAGCAGGCTCCACAGACGACGCACCGTTTGATAGACGAGCCGGATGAGGGATCTGGACCCTCAGAGCAGGGACCGGACCGCAGTGAGAGCCCTCCTCGACCGACAGACAGTAAGCGCCTGAGGAGGAGCCATGAGGGGAGCCGTGGAGAGCCCGGTCCACGTCCTGGTTGGTTCGATCGTGTTATCGACGCCGTTGCTGCCTCAGAAGCCCGCATTATGGGTCAGATGGAGAATAATTTCAGACAGATGGAGAACAGTATCAGAGGGATGATTGAAGGCTTATCTGATCGGATGGGGCGGTTGGAAGACCTTGTTATGGGTCGGCTACGCAGGTCGCCCACACCACCCAGAGGGCCCACACCGGTGCCCAGAGACCCCACACCACCTCCCAGGGGTCCCACACCTCCTAGAGACCCCACACCACCTCCTAGAGACCCCACACCACCCAGGGGCCCCACAGCGCCTCATATGTCCCCCCGTATGAGAGGAGGGAAAGCCAGAGGCAGATCATCTGCGGGTCGATCTTCTTCGCGCCCTTCGTCAGACGCGCAATCATCTCCAGGCCCGTCGTCTACCCAGCCGTCATCTGTTGGCCCCTCGTCTGCCACGCGTTCGACGGTATTTGACTTACTGGAGGCGGATGAAGCGCGTAGGGTAGAGCGTGGATACACGGAATTCAGGAGGAAGGGTCATGGGGTGAATATCCAAGTTATTCCCACCGGTGGCATACTCTGGCAGGCATTTTTTGAGCGTATGGAGGATGTTAATGAGCTCGTTGATTATGAGATGGTTGCACATTTCTTGCTTGAGGTGAAGCGACGACTTTTCAGAAGGCACATGAGCGATGTTGTGATTTGTTCTCCATATTTTTTTGTAAGTTCAAGATACATTCTTTTCTTTTTTTGTATTTCATTGTCTCTTTGTGTCGAAGCTTGATTTGTTCATGTGTTTTTTTCAGGTTCAGCTACAGTCAGCATGGCAGCAGCTTCATCCAAGAGATCCTCACTGTGAGCAGGAGTATGGTGAGGACAGATATCTGCACTGGGATCCTCCAGATGTCTTATTGGAAGTAATCAGAGGCAAGGGTGGCATCCAGGAGGTCCCGTGGATGAGAGCAGCTTATGTAAGTGATCTTTCAAGTACACTTATCATACTATCTATGATGATTTTTTTATATTCATCCGTTAATCATTATCATTTATGTAGGCGATCATGATATGCAATGTTGGAAATGCTCACTGGGTCACTGTACGTATCTGTTTCAAGACGTGGAGGGTCGAGTTGTATGACTCGTTATTGTTCCAGATGCACCTCCCGGAGAACAGAGAGCTGTCTCAGAGGTGTGATCGAGAGCTGCTACCGCTCCTACGTCTACTGCCACGCGTCATGTGGAGCGCTGGTTTTTGGAGAGGTCGGCATAGGCCAGATACACATCTCTTAGCCATGACACTGGACAAGACTATCCAAGAGCAGTTTGCGCAGTTCGACAGCATCAGTTGTGGTGTTTATGCTATGATGTATGTGGATCGTTTGTTGTTTGGCACTCCTGGTCTTGATGTCGGTACATATGATATTCAGAGATATCGCCTTTCTATAGCAAAGAGGATCTTCTCACTTAGCTATGGCTGTCTAGAGTGACTTATGATGTTATATATGTATTGCATTTGACATTGCTCGTTCATTTTATTCAAATATGTTTGTTGACTACATGATTTTTAAACAAATAAAACCAAAGTAGACATCATTATCATTTTAAACAAATACAACCAAAGTCGAGATAAATCATATTATCACTGCAAGCCAATGAATTAAACATATTTTTTTTGAAATATTTTAAATACGCCAAGTGACACAAATCGATAAATCGTTTAATACTCATATTAAAATATATTTGGATTCTCATCGATACGACACGTCGCAAGTTCGGTTAAACCACCGAATTATAGAAATTTTAAAATGACGTAACTCCCATAGTCTATAATTGCAATTAATTATATACAAAAAGGTTCGGGGCACTACATACTCTCCTCCTTAAAAGGAATTTCGTCCCGAAATTCAAGCATCCTGAAACATCTCGGGATACTTCAGTTTCATCGAGCTCTCAAGCTCCCATGTTGCCTCGTTTCGGTCATGGTGATTCCATTGCACAAGCACCAATGAAATCTCCTTGTTTCTCAAGACTTGGACCTTTCGGTCGATAATCATGTGCGGCTTCTCTTCATACGACATGTCAGATCGCAATACAAAATCATCATCTCGAATCACGTGTTCAGGATCGAACACGTATTTTCTTAGCATCGATACATGATAAACGTCATGTGCTTGGGACAGATTTGGCGGCAACGCAAGCCGATAAGCAACCTCACCAATTCTTTGCAGAATTTCAAATGGACCGATAAATCTTGGTCTTAACTTGCCACGTTTCCCAAATCTCACAACACCACGTGTTGGAGATATCTTCAAAAACACCTTATCACCAACTTGAAATTGCAAGTCGGTCCTTCTTTTGTCAGCATAAGCCTTCTGACGATCTTGTGCTTCTTTCATCCTTGCCCGGATTTGATCGATCTTTTCAATGGTCATTTGCACAATTTCTGGCCCCAAAATTCTACGTTCTCCAACCTCATCCCAATATAAGGGTGATCGACATTTGCGTCCATACAAAGCCTCGTATGGCGCCATTTTGATGGTGGATTGATAACTATTGTTATACGCGAACTCCACCAATGGCAACATGTCCTCCCAACTGGTGTTTCCATCAAGCACAACTCCTCGAAGCATGTCTTCTAGAATTTGAATTGTTCTTTCCGATTGGCCATCAGTCTGAGGATGAAATGCTGTGCTGAAATTTAGTCTCGTGCCCATCGCCTCTTGAAGGCTTTTCCAAAATCTCGATGTGAATCGGGTATCACGATCCGATGTGATAGAAACTGGAATCCCGTGCAATCTAACAATGTCTCTCACATAGATTTGAGCCAACCTACTCAAATCTGTCGTTGACTTTATTGGAATAAAATGTGCTGACTTTGTCAGTCGATCCACGACAACCCAGACTACCGTGTTTCCTTTTACCGATCTCGGTAAACCAACAACGAAATCCATCGTGATATGCTCCCATTTCCATTCAGGAATCTCTAAAGGTTGCAACAAACCCGAAGGTCGTTGATGAACGGCTTTCACTTGTTGGCACGTCAAGCATTTTTCCACAAATGTCGCTATTTCACGTTTCATGTTGCTCCACCAAAAACTCTGCTTCAGATCTTTATACATTTTTGTACTCCCGGGATGGGCAACATATGGAGTACTATGAGCTTCCCTCATAATCTCCAACTTCAATTCGTCAACATTTGGAACACACAGTCGATCACGAAACATCAACGTTCCGTCATCGGCTTCCTTGAACTCCCTTGGTTCGCCACTCCTGATCTTCTGTCAGATTTTCTCCAACTTATCATCTTTTGGTTGTGCTTCAATGATTCTTGCTCGCAGTTCAGGTTTAGCTACCACTGCAGCTATCGAACTTGTCGTAGAGTCGGGTGCAACCACCACCTCTAACTCTAGTTTTTCCATTTCCCGTACGAGTTCTTTCACATCTGAGATGTGACCTTCAGATGCCCCTGGCCCGCATCTGCTCAAGGCATCTGCAACCACGTTTGCCTTGCCCGGGTGGTAATGAATCATGCAGTCGTAGTCCTTTACTAACTCTAACCAACGTCTCTGCCTCATGTTCAACTCCTTCTGCTCGAAGATATACTTCAAGCTTTTGTGGTCGGTGAAGATTTCACATTTTACCCCATAGAGGTAATGCCTCCAGATTTTGAGAGCATGCACGACTGCGGCAAGCTCCAAATCATGGGTTGGGTAGTTTAACTCATTCGGTCTCAACTGACGAGAAGTATAGGCTACCACCTTCCCATTCTGCATCAACACGCAGCCCAAGCCTAACTTAGATGCGTCTGTATAGATTACAAAGCCTTCTACTCCTTCTGGCAGCGTTAAGACTGGTGCAGTGGTCAATCTCTTTTTGAGTTCTTGGAAACTCTTCTCACATGCATCAGTCCACTCAAACTTGACCTTTTTCCTCAGAAGTTGAGTCATCGGCCTCGCTATCTTCGAGAAGTCCTTGATAAACTTTTGATAGTATCCTGCCAATCCGAGGAAACTTCTTATCTCATGAACATTTGTTGGTGATTTCCATCTTTCTACCGCTTCGATCTTTGCAGGGTCTACTTTGATTCCTCCTGCTGACACGATGTGTCCGAGGAACATCACTTCCTGGAGCCAAAATTCACACCTGTTGAACTTTGCGTAAAGTTTCTCCCTTCTTAGTGTTTCTAACACTATCCTCAAGTGCTCTTCGTGCTCCTTCTCGCTTTTTGAGTAAATTAGAATATCATCGATGAAGACCAGCACAAATTTGTCCAAATGCTCGTGAAAAACTCGATTCATCAAATCCATGAAAACTGCAGGAGCATTGGTTAGACCAAATGGAAACACTAGAAACTCGTAGTGGCCATACCTTGTTCGAAACGCGGTCTTAGGTATGTCTTCTTCTCTCACCTTGACTTGGTGATATCCAGATCGTAGATCGATCTTGGAGAATACCCTTGCACCAGATAACTGATCAAAGAGATCATCAATCCTTGGAAGCGGGTATTTGTTCTTCACGGTTAACTTGTTTAACTCGCGGTAGTCGATGCACATCCTCATCGAACTGTCCTTCTTTTTGACGAACAGGATCGGTGCTCCCCAAGGTGAAACACTAGGTCTTATGAAACCCAGTTCCAATAGTTCTTCCAGTTGCACCTTCAACTCCTCTAACTCCTTCGGAGCTAAACGATATGGCGCTTTGGACATCGGTGCTGCACCTGGTTGTAGTTCGATGGTGAACTCCACATGTCTGTCTGGTGGCAATCCCGGCAACTCTTTTGGAAATACGTCATAGTACTCTCGTACCACCGGTACTTGATCGACTGTCAGCTCCTCCTCCTTCTTGCTCGATAAGTGCACTAAGAATGCTCGACGCTCGCCCTTTCGAATCATCTTCATCGCTCTCAGCATTGATATGACGGGGATTGCATTTCCCATTCTTGTACCATAAAACTTTGTCTCGGCCCCACCCGGCTTTTGGAGTATAATCTCCTTTTCTTGGCATCGAATCGTGGCACATTCTTTGGTCAGCCAGTCCATACCGAAAATAATATCGAAGTCTTGTATCTCAAGTACATAGAGACTGACTGTGAAACTCCTTTCACCTATAAGCACATCTAGGTTCTGGCACATGCAATCAGACAAAAGCGTTCGCCCTGAAGGAATGCTTACGGCTAAAGGTTCTTTTGCTAACTCAGGTTCAAGATTCATACGCCTACAGGCACTTCTAGAGATGAATAAATGCGAAGCTCCAGTATCAAATAAGGCAAGCACAGGTACATCACACATACTGATCATACCTGCCAAGTTTCCAGGATTCCCGGCAGCCTCCTGCTGATTCAGCGCATATGCTCGGGCCTGTTGAGGTGCCCTCTGATTCTGGTTCTGGTTTTGCTGAGGCCTCTGGTTGCCCCGGTTGTTGCCATTGCCTCGACCACCTCCTCCCTGTGGTCCCTGTTGTCTCTGGTCTGGCACTTCCGACTTCTGCAGACACCGATTAGCAAAGTGACCCGGTTGGCCACAACGATAGCATGTAAGGCACTTTCCAAAATGGTGTTTGCGGCAGCTGGCACACTGCGGTGCATAACCTTGGTAGCCCTGAGGCCCCGCTGCCGCATTCCCTTGGCCAGTCGGCCTTTGTCCATAACCTCCTCCGCCCTGATAATTGGTCTGGAAACTCCTTTTCTGGTGCCCATGCTGAGGACTTTCCCATTTTCGCTTTCCTTTGGGGTCAGCCGTAGGCGGATGAGACACCGACCCCTTCGAGGCTCCCTGCATTGCCTCAATGCTCAGTGCCCAGCTCAAAAATTGGCCATAATTAGCTCCGTCCTTCCCGACTAGAGCAGTCCCGATCTCAGGCCTCAGTCCCATACGGAACTTTTCAATTCGTTTCTCTTCAGTATCTACTATCTGAGGCGCATACCTCGACAGTCTGTTGAATTTCAGGTCGTAGTCAGCCACAGAGCCGCTACCTTGTTTCAGATTCCAGAACTCGTTCGCCTTCTGGTGCTGATAGTGAGTTGGAATATATTTCTGATACAGAATGGACTTGAAATCTTCCCAAGTGAATATCTCCCAATCATCATCGGGAATCGTTCGTCTCACTGACTCCCACCAGAAATCGGCATCGTCTACTAGTTGGTATAGCGCACAGGCTATCTTTTCCTTGTCATCACATTGGAGAAATCTGAAAATTTTCTCCAAAGCACGGACCCATCTCTCCGCCGCGAGTGGGTCACCTTCCCCATTGAACACCGAGGGATTATGATGTCGAAATTCAATTTCGATTCGCAGTCCTTGGACCGGCGGCTCCACCGGCACCTCTGGCATCGCTAGATTAACGTCTCTCGGTCTTCTTCCCCTCGGAGGCATCCTGCACTAACCGAGTTCCAATAAGAATCATGATCATAAAGATCATTACGTATCGCCATTCAATTGATCAATAAAGAATCTCTTGGGTACAACCTCTCCGTTGATCCCAAACACGCATGATCTAAACCGATACATGCTTAATGAATCAAGAAGTCTCATAAGACAGCCTATGTTCAGCAACTATAGGCTAGATTCATCTATGTTCTCTAAGTCATACCATACTGCTCTATCCGAGCGTACCAATAATCAGATTCCAACAATCAAAATGCACAATAACATGGATTGAATCATTAGGGCCTCCCCGCCCATAAAAATCATTTTGAAATTTTCAAAAGATCACGTCATACAGAATCCAAGAATCATGGCATCCCTGCCAACAGTTAAACGTATATGGCCTACATACCAACATGAATACGTCCAAATGGCACTCCTGCCCACGTAATCATAAAAATGGCTCACCCGCCAAATTTAAACATATTTGACTCACTCGTCAAAATTAATCACAAATGTGGCTAACCTGCCAACAAAGAATCATGTATATGACCTACCCGCCAATATACAATATAAGTTTCATCTTATCCGCCAATTTTAAAGCATCATTCGGCTTTTCTGCCGGTATCTAACACATGTATACGACTAAACCGCCAGTATACAATCACATATATGGCTAAACCGCCAGCATCAAACATATATATGGCTAAACCGCCAGTATATAATCACATTTATGGCTAAACCGCCATTATATAATCACATTTATGGCTAAACCGCCATTATCAAACATATATACGGCTAAACCGCCAGTATATAATCACATAACTCACAATTGTATCCAAATAACAATGAATCGTTTCATAATATCCAAATAAACAACGCATCTCATAATTGTCAAATATTTGATATTCCAAACTCATAAAAATATGCGTACCTTTGCTGTTGCGTGAGAGACGAGCTGAGGGCTTATAAGATAATAACCAAAGACTCAACAAGGGAACAAACAAGATGACCCAGCAGGCTGCAGAGTTGCAAACCTGCTCTGATACCAATCTGTAGCGCCCCGGTCCCGAAAGACCGTGGAAATGAGCGCCACGGGGGTGGGGAGTTAGAAGAGGGGAAAGAAAGGGGATTTCGAGGATAATTCTCAAGGAACAATTCCAAATTAGTTCAATAATAGAATACGATCATCGTAACAAATTCAGAGTTATATATATATCCAACATGAGTTTTTGGTCTTGCGGAAGCTAAGAAATATCAAAAGGAATAGTACGATGATCAGAGGTTAAGATGAGCCAAGACAACGAGTTAGCTACAAAAGTACACATATAAGCCCCATCACAGCTCATCGTCTCCACGCTCCAGCTCATTGTCCTGAAAACATTTGAGAAAATATTTGGGCTGAGTACTAATGTACTCAGTGGGTTTTCTGAGAAAAATCGAGTTATCAAAAGCATTTGATAAAATAATTATCTGTGAGTATGCAGATGAATCTTAGAAGGTTTTGTAAAGGGAAATGCATCTAAGTTCATCAAAACGTTTTACATGAATGTGTTCACCAGTAAACCCTGAAGTGAACCTTGATCCATCAGTAAACCCTGAAATGGACCCACTCACCAGTAAACCCTGAAGTGAGCTAAGTACGACACCCGCAACCACCACTACATCATCACGCGCAATTACCGAGTAAACCCTCAAGGTAATTAAAGTTCTTTTAGCTGAGAACAGCAAGGGATTGGGTGCGACTCAAACCAAGCAAGACTGTAGCTACTCACATTGACACAGCGCTGGTATATGAGACTCCGACAACCACAGCAAGCAGAACGAATCATTTTACACAGATAATCATATATGCACATTTGTTTTAAAACGAGCTTAATAACTCAAACATAGCATTTTGAGAAAGATAGTATACGCCCACCTTTTGACTATAATAGTCGAAGCTTTTCAGTTCCTACGGAATCATGCAACACCACAATGATTACATCTTACGGAAAATGATCTACAAGTATCAAAATTCATCTTAGAACCTCCACGAGGTCAAGACTCTCGCAATTATATAGTTTCACATGCTCGTCGGTTAAACCGACCCAAGTTAAACCTCAATAGCTTAACAATTGCCTACTCCGGCAATGAATAATGTCTCAAATCTCAACAATACTAAATCACATAAATGAGACTCAGCAACATCATAGACCTATGGGAGTTTATTAAACAAAGAGACCCTTTTTAAAATACATTTATCTCATTCGAGCATAAATCGAACACTTGGCGTGCGATTTTAAATGACACAATTTAAATCCACGTTAAAACCGATCTTAGCTCAAGGGTCCTCACAACCCTAGCTACTAACTGATAAGGACACTCCTTAGCATCATTGAAGGAGTTAAAAGATCCCTTAATTGATTTCGAATAAGGGCGATTTGAAAATTGAAAATTTGTTGAGCAATCTGCACAACAACTGACTTTGATGATTTATCAAAATTTATCCAGAAGGAATTAGGGGTTGGGCCCTATACCATTAGAAAGACATTTAAGTCTAGTTTCCGGAACACTTTTCGGTGACTCCATACGATAACTAACGAAAAAGTTATGACCGTTTTACTAGAAGGTAGCAAATCTGCCACGAATTTCCGAAAACCGAAACATGACCCAACTTTGAAGATTTTTCATCATTTACTCAGAACGAATTAGAGATTGAGAAATATACCGTTGGAAAGCCACGGAAGTCTAGTTTCCGGAAAAATTTACGGTGTCTCAATCGGATGTCTAACGAGGGAGTTATGCTCGTTTTACCGAAAGGTGGCATGTCTGCCGAAAGACTTGCGCGGGCGCGCGACCTGTGCGTGCTCGCGCGCGTCCCCGCGATCACGCGGAACTGAGGCCGAGAGTCGTGAAAACGATGACAGACGCCATGATACTCGATATACAAGCATTCAAATCATCTAAACACATCTAGAACTCAACCAAACTTCAACTAACATGCTTTGAATCAAATCAAACTTTATCTCTACCATCTAACATGCTTCAAACCATAAATAAAACACATAGCACGATTTCGAAAATACCTTTCGAAAATTACTCGGAAAGCTTGAAAAGTGGTGAAGATGGCTGGAAACGAGCTGGAGTTCCTCTCCACGAATGATTGCAACTCCTTGCTTCTCTCACCCTCTCTTTCTCTCTCAAAGAAGAAGGAATAAAAGAAGATGGTGTTTGTTGCTCTCACTATTTCTTTCTTCTCTCCAAAGCTCACACATGAAGAAGAAGAAGAAGAAGAAGAAGAAGAAGAAGAAGAAGAAAGGAATGAAGAAGAAGAAGAAGAAATGAAGAAGATGGAGCTGTTTCTTCCTTCTCTCTCTCGAAAATGTTGCAACAAAGAAGTTGAAATGGTGAAAATGGCTATGCTAATTTCATAAATCCAATTTGGTCGATTTGGGGGACAAAAAGAGACGGGAAGCATGGGGAGGTGAGGGGAAAAGTGATGGGAGGTATGGCCTCCCATGACTTGGGAGTTGACTAGGTAAAATACCGGGTTTAAATACCGGTTGTTCGATTATCGTGATATTTTCCGTCTCCGGAAAAATCCCAAATTGGATCGAAATGGATGAAGTAATTCATTAATTTTAAAACCATAAATTAAACATATTTTTTTTGAAATATTTTAAATACGCCAAGTGACACAAATCGATAAATCGTTTAATACTCATATTAAAATATATTTGGATTCTCATCGATACGACACGTCGCAAGTTCGGTTAAACCACCGAATTATAGAAATTTTAAAATGACGTAACTCCCATAGTCTATAATTGCAATTAATTATATACAAAAAGGTTCGGGGCACTACATTGATGCATAACGTTATAAATGTTTCGTCATAAATTTTCGTTATATATTGATAAATTTTCGTTATATGTTTTCGTTATATATTGATAAGTTTTCGTTATATATTGATAAATTTTCGTAATTCTTATCGTTATTGCTTATTATCATTATTTCGTTATTCTTATTATTATTACTTTCGTTATTATCAATATATATATTTCGTTATTCTTATTATTATACTTTCGTTATTATCGATATATAATGATATATTACTTTCGTTATTTCGTTATTCTTATTATCATTATTTCGTTATTCTTATTATTGTTACTTTCGTTATTATCAATATATATATTTCGTTATTCTTATTATTATTACTTTCGTTATTCTTATCATTACTATTAATTTATATCGTTATTCTTATTATTATTATTTTCGTTATTCTTATTATTACTATCGTTGTTGTTGTTATTATTATTATTATTATTATTATTATTATTATTATTATTATTATTATTATTATTATTATTTTCGTTATTCTTATTATTATTACTTTCGTTATTCTTATTATTATTATCATTACTATTAATTTCGTTATTATCATTACTATTAATTTCGTTATCCTTATCATTATTCATTATTATTAATTTTAAAAATAAATTGTCTACAAAAAACTGGTAGGGATCGATCTATGTTAGGGTTTTTAAACTGTAGGGTTTTAAGGTGCATTTAATGTTTTGTTTTGAAAAAAACATAAAAAGTACATTTCCCCAATCATTGGGTGTTGGGCCAAGTGTGTCATAACTCCAAATTGCCCATGAAACTACTACACCTTATATGTTGCCTTTTTTTCCCTTTTTTAAATTTTTTTTGTCTATATTTATAGATTTACACTTTAATATTTGCATAGAAAGACAAATATACGGCACTAATATAATATATCGCACAGTACGGGTAAATTGCACAAGACACGGTCACAAATAACATTTTGAAATTTTCTTTTGAGAATAAAATATAGTCAATCGATATCCATCATGGGGCAAACTCCCATTCTCAATCATCCTCAACTGAAAAACAAGATCAATAAGAATTGCTCAAAAATAGGCTGAGCTGAAAAACACATCTTTAATCTGAAATTTATCAAATCACATTCAAAAAGGGTAAACAAAAATTACTACAAAATTATAAATTAATATATTTTAGATTCAATAGGAGAACCAGAACCACCACCGAGCAGTAACAAAGTTTCAAGACGTTTCTAGCTTTAATCACTCTCCAAAGAAAACTAGAAATAAATAATTTTTCATCTAAAAGAAAAGAAAAATGGAGGAAATAAAAGGATGCTCGTAAATACACGAATATATCAGGACTCAAAACCACGCACGAAACATTCCCACACAAACGTGAGAAGATCAAGTAGCCACGCTACTGTTGCTTGCACTCCGGAGGCCTTTCACCTTGCGGCCCATCACCAGCAGGTGCTCTTCCACTCTTCTGTACATCATAATAGATCAATGAACTAATCAGACTTCCAATAGAAGAAAGATAACTATGGAGGTTGAATTATGTGGAATATAAATCATACCTTGCGGGTAGCTGATGGCTGTAAATAGTGAATACAAAAATAATAATAATAGGTTAGTGCACTGCAAAGTTAAGAGGTGTGCCAAATTATAATGATAAGAATATAATCATTTAACCTTTTTCCTGGTCTTGCTTTCTTCTTCATCCTCCTCGTCATCATCTTCTTCCTCATCTTCTTCCTCGTCCTCGTCCTCATCATCGTCATCTTCATCATCAAGCTCATCTTCATCATCATCAACATCTCCATACTCATCCTGTGCAGCCTCACCCGTGAACCATGATACCGCATGAGGAATAATTTTGTCTCGGATAGTTGACCTATAATAGAATAATGCCAGGAATTTGATATGAGAATCACTTGCTAACAGATCTAGAAACATTATATGCTTCTACATCAAAATAATCCATATAAGCAAAATCCTAAAATTTCCCCATATGTTGATAAAACTTAAGAATATCACAAATATCATTTGACAAGTGATCACCAGCAAGCAACCAAGCAGGTAAAAACAATGCTCAAATCCAATTCCCATACTCCAAATGCTCAAATATATTGAGACATTATGTTCTCCATTAACTACACAATATGCTCAAACATATTGTTGCAAATAATTAAATCTGGCACTCTCCAGATAAAATTAAGAGAAATAGTAAACTTCAAATCTTCAAAAACTCCATTATGAAACCATGTATGATAGTACCAAAAGTATTTACAGCTGCAGGTCTACCAAAGTAAGCATAAAAGCTTGAGAATCAAATAACTCACCCAATGTCATAATCTTGTTCCATTAGATTTTGCAGCTCCTCAGCCTGTCAAGAAAGAGAATTATAAAATTTCCCATAAAAGAAAGTACAACATAGCATATTCAAAAGCACAAGACTACATTCTTACAGCATCTTCATCAATATCATCATCCTCATCAGGAACTTGTGGTGGACTGAAGAAGTTAAAGAAACTTTCACATTGTTCAGTTTTAGTAATTGGCTTGGCATTTTTGGATCCTTTCTTTGGCTTCTTTTTAAGGACCTTTTGTGTCAAACATTTTCCTGGAAGCCACTCAATCTCCGTCCTAGAAATAAGGCATGCAGATAGAAATAAGTTTGAAACAACTTTTAAAATTGCTTTATCCAAGATAGGTTCATCTTCATCGATCATGTGGTAAGTTTCTAGGGTTTATGAAACATTACCCAATTGCTTTCTCCAAGATAGGTTCATCTTCATCAATCATGTGGTAAGTTTTTGTCAGAACAGAATTCTTGAAGAATGGATTAGTGTCAAAATAAAACTCGAGCTTGAAGCCCTTTGGATTGTCTATTCTGAACCACTTAATATCTTTGAGGAATTTGAGAGCCGCCTCATCACGCTCAGAAATCTGGGCCAAATTAAACACAAGAAGTTTAGGATAACAGGAACAGAAAGACTAGTAACCAAAAGGACAGGAGACTGCATTTCTTAACGAACCTCTTCAGCAAGTACTTCATTATTTTTCATTGCAGTAAGCCAGAAATCAGGAACTCCCTTATCTGCAAATGTTAAGGGTTGTTAAGAACCAATGGATTCATTTTGAGACTAGATACAAAAAAATGAAACATACCCTCGCCATCTTCCTGCTGAGTTGCAGCCCCATCAACTTCAACAACGCCAGTTACGATATCATATCTCTACACAAATAATATTGATGAGTAACAAAACAAAGAAAAAAGATTTGCCCAAATAATTGTGTAAGCATTCACACCTTGGTATAAAGTGGTTGATACAACTTCTGGTATTTGGCTTCAAGTGCTGCTCTCTCCTCGAAAAACTTGGCCTCCAATTCATCATGTTCAGTCTGTAAACATAGCAGTCTCTCAAAAGTCGAAAACATTTCCAAAACAACACAATGAAGCTTTAGGAATTGTCTAACATGGATATCAGAAAGCAACTGTAACAAGAAATATATACATCACCAAATAACAAGAAATACATGTCAGCAATGAAGCATATACAAAAAGATGGAAACAGATTAGTTTGTCAGCATCTATTTTCAGGACAAATAATCAAACATAAACCCAATCCAAGTATATACAAATCACTTAATAAAATCACTAAGACACAAATCACTGCTAATCATAAAAACATAAACCCAATCCAAGTATACACAAATCACTGAATAAAATGACTAAGATACAAATCACTGAAACAATTGACTTCACAAAGGAGGGAAATAATATATCAATCTTTTCAGCAATCGTTTACAGTAATAATAAAGCAATTAAACACTAATAAAATATGCACTTCAACAGCTTTTTTATGAAAATCTGAGGACACTACACATCGGCAACTAACTCAGCAAACAGGGTAACAAAACACAAATTAGATAAATAGAATGGCCCAGTGAGCCAATCGCCTCATGAGTACAAATAAATGTAAAAGCTCCCCTCATCACCTAAAACCAATATCAATTCAGAAACATGCCTGTATTTCCCTAAGTGTGTCGACACGCTTCCTCACGTTTGGTGACAGATTCTCAAGCACGTCCGAGTGCTTACCTGCAAGATCCTGAAGTTTGTTCTGCAAACAAAAAAAATGCAAATTAATCTCCGAGGATCATACTAGCCGTGGACACGAATACCCGCACACTCCACCAAAATGACGAAAACAAAATTAACAACAATTAGCACAACTAGAAGTAAAATAACCAACCTTCAGAGCATTAACAAGGTCAGCTCTACCATCCGCGTTCAATGCTACACACAAAGAAACATTCAATTCAAATCATATTCGAAATCGGTGTTATAGAATCATTAGGAAATAGGGATTGCACTCACCAGCGCCGAGATCGGCGACGTTAAAGCCGTCCTTGTTGCTGCCCATTATCGTTAGGGCCGCCGCGTAAAACCCTAGAAGAGAAGCAAAAACCCTAGAAACGGCGGGCGAGATTTGCAGATAGGAGAGAGATAAAGAGAGAGAGAATGGGGCTGAGAGATGCGTGTAGTAACACCTAGTATTTGGATGCTATTTATAATAGGCTGGGAAGGCCGTGTTTGGGGTTTCAAAAAAAATTTTGGGGTTTTTCAATTTAAGGTTCCCGGTTTTCTGCCACACTAAGTTTAATTTATTCGGACCATGAAGTTGTTACTTATGCGGCCGCTACACCTATCTTAATAATAGTTGGGTTTTTATTTTGGGAAATTTACACTTTGATACCTACATTTTGGACATTTTTTCAAAAATGACCTACTTTATTACTATTAGCAAAACAGTACCCACTTTTTCAAAAATTTTGTAAATCTGCATCGATCAAATTTACGGCCTAAAATATCTATGTGGTATGCCCAACAATTTTATTTTATTTTTAGTTCATAATTGATATGGAATATCCAGGTAATATTTTTTATTGGAGCAAAAAAGCTACGCAAGAATTCAGGTGTGCCACATATATATTTTAGGCTGAAATTTGATCGATGTCAGATTTACAAAATTTTTGAAAAAAGGGGTACTGTTTTGCTAATAGTAATAAAGTGGGTTATTTTTGAAAAAAAAAATTGAAAAAAATATCCAAAATGTAGGTATAAAAGTGTAAATTTCCCTTTTATTTTTCTCTCTTTCTTTTTTTTTTTGGGGGGAAGGGGGCAGTCTTGATAATATACTTGCATTATTTTTTTAATTTTTTTATAAGGTCACCAAGTTCAATTATTTTTTTTCTTTTTTTGATAATATAGTTGGATTTTGGTCTTTATTTTTAGTTGGAATCGGGGATCGAGCTAGGTCAATTATTATTACAAATGTGAAGAATACCATTAGAATTTGTTTGCTAGGTTTTTATGATATGAAATTTGATATGTTAGTGCTTGTTTGTTTTCAATATGTTCATGTGTATAAATGAATACTCAATTATTTGGTTTCATGGATATTATTCTCAATAAATTTATAATTCTCTAAAATGTCCTTAATTTTTTAAGTTTTAGAGTTCTAATTTCCGATGCACCTCTCTCTGTTCTCTATATTATCTATCTATGTGATGTCATCTAACATCTTGGAAAATATCGTGACAAATAACATTTACTTCTTAATTCCTGTTGTATATCTTATGAAAATTTGATTTCTTCGGGGGGGGGGGGGGATAATATTAACATATATATATATATAAAAGAAAGAGTTCAAATGAGAATAAAACCTCTAAGTGGGAAATAGAACCGATCACATTCCTCAACCTGTAAAAAAAAGTCGGAGGCATGATTATTAACTACTATTTCTCCCGTGCGATGCACGGTAAGTATGTAACCGATGAATCGAACAATATATAATAATAGAGATGTAGATGATATACAATATTTTTAATTTGTTATTTTTCATGATGTAAAAATACGAATAATATATAGTAATCTATTAACACTGTTAAAGATTTCTTGATATGAGTATCTTAAAATCTATGTTAGTTTAATTACAATATTCACTGTATTTCTATTTATGTACGTTTAATGTATAAATTTGTTGATAACTATATATTTAAATTACATAAATTATTATAACCTAAATAAATCAGAAAAAATATTTATTTATTTTCTAATTGTCATACACATATATACACAATGTAGTAACAATTGTCACTACATTTTATTTACTTCATCGAAATTCAAAATGAAGAATATAGTATATCATCAAAATATAAAAAAAGAATGATGAAAAATCTCAAACAAATGAAATAAATTAAAAGTAAATAAAATTAAGAATTAAACCATTCATTTAATATAATTTACCAACAAACCCAATCCTAATAACTAATACCAATCATTCATAATTAAACCATCTAATTAACATTTATTCTATCAAGTTTTTTTGTTAATATAATTTGTTTTTATCTTTTTTTTGTCTTCAATAAATGACCAATAATAACTCTTATTATAAATTAAGAAAATTATTATATCTAAAAAATTATTCAATAAAAGAAAAACTATTTTGTTCACAAATATTTGAAACAAAATAATGATAAATTTATCAAATAAATCAAATTTGTTATATGTAATATTTATTATAATTTATAATATATAAAAAAGTAAAAAATAAAATTAAAAGGTAAAAGAAGTATCATATAAATAAAATAAATTTACGTGACATCATAAATATTTTTTATTAAGTAATTTTAAGTAATAACCAATAAATTGGACAATGATGCAAATTTGAATTATGAAATAATGTAATGCGAATGAGATTTTTTTTAATTTTTAATTTGTTTTATCGATATATACATAATTTTCTTGTATTCTATGAGTCAAAAAAATGATTTCGTTCAAATATTTCGTTAACATCAATTAAGATTGAAATACTTATGTGCATTTGATAAATAATGAAATAATATTTTTTAGATATATTTTGAAATTAAATAGAATGAGATACAATAAAATATTTACGCATGTGGTTCACATTTATGCGTGTATACAATTGGTTCACTGCAATATTGATGTGGACGTATTAATATTTCACTGAAAATCATCACACTATACTGATGCAATATATGTTAAGAATAATAATAAAATATCCATTAGGTATATAATAACTATAATTTTTTCACATATATTCATTTTTTGTATGTTCGTATGAGTTACAATGAACTATATATATATATATATATATATTACAATTTTGCATGAATATATGCTCAAAACCAATAACTTATAATTAAGGCACATATAGAAAATTTCATAATGATGTGATTCAAAATTATTGAAATTCATAAATTGCATTTAATTAGTTTAGTAAAATTGATGAATTAAATATTCTGATGATAAAAAAAAAATTAAAAAAAAAAACTATGAATTATATATTCTAACAATATACCATTACAATCTTGTGAGATCTGTCATCTCCTTTCCTAATATAACTGATGAATATGTTAGTTCTTCCTCCATTTCTCGTATTAATTTAGATTCAAAATTTTATTATATTGATGTATGTCTTATAATAATATAGGTTTTTCTTGTGAAATCTCGTATATCTTGATGGAGGGAAGGATCGATTTATTTCACCAGATTAAAAAATAGAGCTCATAGAATATTGTTTTGTTATCGGTTATAAAACCTACAAAAGACATCAACATAAGTTAAATCGGTGAAATGAAAAATCATACGAACATACAAACAATGGTTAAAAACATGGAATATAATAATATATTAAAAAACTATATATACCTGTAATTATTTTAAGAGAGATTGTGTATGTTTAGATCTTATGAGGACACCACAACCTGTAATGTATAAGTATGTGATACATTCATCTCAAATGCTACATTATTATGATTAATATAATTAATGTGTTATAATTAATATAAATAGCATAATTAACGTATTGATGAATAAACACATGTTAATTATAGTAGCACATAATTTGCATTAATTATAAAAACATTATTCATAGAAATTTGCATGTAATATTAAAATAAACAACTTATTAAATTATTGTATTATTAATTGTCTAAAATATCCTTGCATATGAGCGGGAAAAAGTGAGGTGCAAAAGTGTGTTATAATACATATATAGATATGAGAAATCGCAAAAGGGAAAAAAAAAGGAATTCTATATTTTTAAAAAATTCTTAAAAATTGTATTTACTTAAAACTCGTTCATTTTAAACCCAAAAATTAAGCAAATATGTCTATCTATCTATCTATCTATAAATCGTGAAGAATAAAATTGTAAAAATACTGCTAATAAAATTTGACTTTAAATAAATAGTTTCTGCCGAACATAAACAATTTTAAATCCTTGGCATGGTTGTTGCCTTTTGTGGTCTGCACGACTACTCAGGTTCGAGTCCATCTAAGCTCCTTGCATATTCGTATTCATTCAACTACATTTTCATGTTCTATCCTATTTTGGATTTTCGATGTGTGATTCGAACAGTGGCGGAACCGGCAAAATATTTTTGTTATATGTTTTCAGTTTTCGATATGTGATTCGAACAGTGGCAGAATATCAAGAAAATACTTTTGTTTTATGTTTTCGATATGTTATTCGACAGTGGCAAAACCATAAAAAAATATTAGGGGACTATACTATTTTAATAGTGCAGTATTTTTTTTAACCCAGTCATATATTTATATATAATAACATAAAATGATATAAAAAAATTAAAATCACAATAGAGATAAATATATATATATATATATATATATAATCCACACATTTAAATTGGTATAATACATTGAAACTCGTCAAAAAAATTCTAAAAATTATCACTTTGATGACTCGTAATAATGCCTAATGAGGGAGTGGTGGCAATTGATACATGTAAGCATTAATTACACTTCTAACTAAACCCGAGGACTATTTTCTAGTGATTAAGTAACAATATTAGGCTAATTCGAAGAAGAAGGAAAAGAGACACCGTTACAAAGTTTTTTATAGTATTGCTTCATATTCTACACAATACAAAATTCAATATAAATTAATATGGAAAATTATAGAAGCTATATCGAAACTTTTAATTTTTAAATTATAATTATATTCTATAAAATCTTCAATTCAAAATATGAACTTAAACCCTAATTTAAGCACATATTTAAAGAATATAAATTAAACTCAAATAACCAAGCTAGATTTAATAATATGATACATCTAAGAAATTATATACAATAAAATAGTAAATTGGCCTCAGATAAGTTGAATGGAATGATGAGCACCACAATCCACAAATATTGAATTTTTAAAATTTAGGGAAAAAATTGCAAAAGATAAAAAAATAGTAATATTTTAAACATAGAAAAGAAAATATATTGTTGAAGAAAACAAAAACACATTTGAGAAATTTGGAACTTGGAAGAGAAGAGCCGCTGGTGAGAAATCTGATCGTCCGACGCTATTTGAGGGGTCTATGTAAAAAAAATCATATAAATGGGGTAATTCTCCCCCACCCCAGATCCGTCCTTAGATTCTGATTGGGCTATTTTTGCATGTCTCTGTTGGGCCGTTTTGGTATATTTTGATCGTGTTAATTGCCTTGTAATCATATTTTGTGGAAGAAAATGTGTTTTGAAAATGATAACAGGTAACTAGCACGAATGTGGAGGAATTGGCTTGATTTTGGGGGAGATGCAATCAAGTATGGATGAGGTAAAAGCTATAGAAGAGTTTGTAAGCCACTAAGTATGGGCATACTGAGCAGAAGGAATACCGAGACACCAAGTTGTTGGGCCTGTGCGCGTGGAATCTTGGGCTGGAGCGGGAGTTTTACCTAATTTATGATTTGAACGCGCCCAGCAGCTGTTCCACCGCATTTGGAGTCTTTATTTTATCACTTTCCTAGTTGGAGTTGATCTAGGATTCTATTTCCATAATTAAGGATTTGTATTTAAGGATATTGAGATAGATTAGGAATTATATATTCCAGACTCGCGCAACACAACAGAGATGGGTTCCAGTAACTCTTATTCATCTTCTTCGTTGTTTTTCATCGTGTTCTATTTTACAATCTTTCGAAGTTCTGATTTAATTATGCAATCGAGCTAAACTCGTTCTTATTCCGGTGAAGATTAACGAAGTCCTGACGTAATTATACTGTGAGATCTAATTGTTCTTTCTATTTTAATTAATTGTATGTATCTGTGATTCTCGGTGTTTAAAGTCATTAATTGTTTCGACACTGCTAGGTAGTTGCAAGTATTTAGTAGGTCGGAATTAATTAGTAGCCAATTGAATCGGCCATCCGTAATTGTGGTTTAAGTTTAATTAGTGGTACAATGATTCTTCAGAATCGTGGGAAGAACAGTCTAAATTCAACGGTCCTGTGTCAGAGTCTATTGGTTTTGAATCGGGTTTCTCTAGTGCTCAAAGTTGTTGGCTCATTAAACCTATAGAGTGTCTCTTACGGTTGTCAGTCGATTAGGGAAATAATTGGTGAAGCGTCTTTCTGATTATCGAGAAATTAAGGAGAAATTAGGCTGCGTCAGAAGTGTCTTCAGTCGCTATAACTGGTTTGCATGCATTGATTGGAATTATCTTTGCATCGAGGATCGGTATAGTTAAGCTAGGGTGGAGTTAATTGGAAACCGGAATATCTTTTATAATCTGTTAAGAAACTACTCTCTGTTTATTTGCTTTATTTTAGTTTTTACATTATAACAACAAAATTCATGTGGAAAGATTGGTTACTGCAGGCTGAAGTGTTAAATAATTCTCGTCGATCCTTTGGGAGACGATCTTGCTCGCCACTGTTCTGGGTAGTGTGGGCATACCGACTGCTGGTCGGATTATTTTTAGTGAAAAATGACGCACCAAATTTGAAAGCTGAAAATGCATGGGCCGACAAACATGGCATTACCAGAACTCAATCAAATCAAATCTACTAAGGACGTGATTGGTACGAAGGAATGGAGTGGGAATGGAATGACCATTCCTATCTTGATTCCAATTCATTTGATTGGTAAGTTTTTTAATTAGGAATCACTATTCCTAAAGGAATCGATATTCCCTCTCGATTGGGATTAGTCATTCCTCCACTACCCCATTGTATTACGTATTCCTAATCTTTTTAAAATTCGCTTATTTTTAACCATGACAAATTTATCCTTATAAAATATTTTTTTTCCTACTTTCCCCTTTTCGTATGTATTTTAACCTACAAATTGAAGATAAACAAAATCAATTGTTCTTTGTCTCTTTGGCGGCAGCAACTTTGCATTCATCGGTGCCCACGACCGCCATAACTGCAACTACCAAGGTAAGCAATCGTTCAGAATAAAATCTAGTTATGTGGTTCGTTCTATTTTAATCGTGCCGGCCAGCCACCGAAACTGAAATCGATTCTAAATAAGATTTTTTTATAGTGTTTAGAAGTTTATAATAGAGTTGGTGGTAGTTAAGAAATTCAATGCAAAATCTCAACATAAGTTCAAGAATATAGTTTATCCCCTAATCATGTGTAAGAATTAAGATTATATGAATTCACGTATTGTGGGTTTTAAAGAAAAAAAAATTATGAATTTCTCCTTAATTCTGTAATTGAGTTTCAGGCGTCTAAAATATGACTTTGGGAGAAGAACAGATTGCTACTTATATCATAGGACAGACATCTGAACCATCTTTAAATATATAGTTTTCAGCACAGTACTAAGGACATGAATGGTTCAATGATTATTTTTGTGATTTTGCATTTTTGATCAAAGGGTGGCTTCATTGGTTCAACAATTTCTTTCATGAATTTGTTTTTTCGCAGTCCTACTATAGAATTGACAGAATATAGTTGAACTAGAAAAAGATCTAAACTCATATTTTGATCATCTCTAAACAACTCAATAATTATAATATATTATATTATTTATCATCTCTCCTTTTGTGACTAGCTGTATTTTGATGGATTTATTAAATTTATATAGTCATTGTTATCTAACCGAGTGCAATACTTTATGTGGGTGCCAAATATATATATATATATATATATGAGGTGTTGCTTATGGTATTTGAAGCTTACTTATACCTCAATTTGAATATGATTTTAAATGACCTTCATTGAGTTCGAGTAACTTTGTTTAGTTTATATTTACATGTACAATATATCCACATTTTGTTTTAGAATTCTTAAAATTTCCTAATTGATACCTTAAATATTATATTTGCAGTCATGGCAAGATTAAATTTAGCAACGAGAAATTCATCAAGGAGAAAGAAATACGTTGCAATGATATCATTATGGTTGAACATACTGCATTTGGTTAATTGGTTTTGGTTCATTGTTGTTAAGCACGTAGAATATCATGTTAAGTCAATTAGCTTGAAACCTAAATACCATTATAACTTTTATGAGAGAAGGAAATATATAAATAAAATAATTTATGTGAGTGATAGTGCATGTAGAAACACGACTAGAATGAATAGGCAGACATTTGTCCGCTTGTGCTCTAGACTTGAAGCCACTGGTATCATATGTTCTACCAAAAATATGTTGGTTGATGAACAAGTTGCTATGACTGTGCACATTTTAGCTCATCACCAAAAGCAAAGAACTATAAATAATAACTTTGAGCGTTCTGGTGAAACAATTAGTAGACATTTTAGACGGGTAGTAAATTCTATAATTTTAATTCAAGGAGAGTTACTTAAGAAACCTGAGCCAGTACCTGATAGCTGTACAGATGAGAGATGGAAATGGTTTAAGGTATGCTATTTCATTTACTTTTAGATAATTTAAAAAATGTAACAATATACTTATTTTAGTTTTATGATAGGGGTGTTTAGGAGCTTTAGACGGTACTCATATCAAAGTTCTTGTTCCTAAAGAAGACAAACCTAGATATCGAACACGAAAAAGTGAAATCGCTACTAACGTATTAGGAGTGTGCTCGAAAGATATGGAGTTCATCTATGTTTTACCAGGATGGGAATGATCAACTGCTGATGGAAGAGTGTTAAGAGATGCAATTACTAGAAGAAATGGTTTGATTGTTCCTCGTGGTAAGATTTACAAGTAAATTCTAAAAATATAAAAAATACAAAAACTAATCACTAATGTATTGATTGTAAAAAATTGCGAAGGTTCATATTATTTGGTGGATGCTGGATATACAAATGGTGAAGGATTTCTTGCACCATTTCGAGGTCAAAGATACCACTTGAATGATTGGAGCGAGAGACACAGGCCCACAAGTGCTGAAGAATTTTTCAATATGAAACATTCTTCTGCTAGAAACGTAATAGAAAGAGCATTTGGTTTATTAAAGAACCGTTGGGGTATACTTAGAAGCCCTTCATTATATCCAATAAAACAGCAAAATCGTATAATCATGGCCTGCTGTTTACTACACAATTTTATAAAACAAGAAATGAGTGGTTACCAAATGGATGATGAAGATGATGTTTTACCTAAAGGAGAAGACCATGCTCAAGACGAGTATGAAGAATTTGTTTCTTCAGTCGAACCATCCGATGAATGGACAAATTTTAGGAAAAATCTTGCAATTAACATGTTCAATACTTGGAGAGCTCAAAGAAACAATAGATAAAATTATGGATTTTGTAGTAGGAGGTTTAAATTTGATTTTTCATTATATTTCTGTTTCATTTTTGTAAAAGTACTTGATTAAAGTGTTTAAATATTATGATTATTTTATTTTTTTAATATTTTATGTTTATTGGTTGATGGTTGTTAAGCTATATATCAAGTGATATTGTTGAACCTATTGTTGTTTTGATTGTTCGTATGATAGTACAATAGTTTTTTTTGCTCTAATATTTCTTTAGTTACATTTTTCTTGTTTTGCTATATGATTATTACATAAAAAAGAATGGATAGTCAAAGTCAAGATGCAAGAGGACGCGGCAAAAATAAAAGAAAATGGAGGCACGACGAAGATGCCAAACTCGTTGAGGCACTTCTTGATATGGTGAACCTTGGGACATATAAAGCTGATAATGGATTCAAACCTAGTTATTTAGCTTTCATTGAGGAAAAATTGCAAGTTTCTTTACCTAACTCAGGTGTGAAGGCCAAACCACATATTGAGTCAAGAATCAAGACATTAAAGAGAGATTTTAATATCGTATATGACATGTTGAATAGCTCCAATACAAGTAGTTTTGGATATGATGAGCTCAAGAAATGTATTACAACTGAAAGTGTTGTATGGGATGCCTATCTTCAGGTTAGTTTGATTTATTTATTGCATTGATTTATATAGGAATTATTATTATTATCTTTATCATTATTTTGTGTTTTCTACGCAGAGTTATCCTACTCATTCGACTTGGCGAAATAAACCATTTCCCTTTTATGAGGACTTGCTCATTATCTTTGGTAAAGATCGAGCAACTGGAAGTAATGCAGAAGGTCCCGCTGATATGATGGAAGATATACAGAGACAATGAAATAACAATAGTGAAGAGAATAATGAAGATGCAATTGAAGATTTGGATGCTTCTTTTTCATTTTCTCCTTTGCACTCTCCAAGAAATGAAGGAGTTCAGCATCAAAAGAAGAAGAGAAAGATTGCAAGTTATGATAGCCAATTAATGACAATAGAGATCAAGGAAGCATCTTCAGCTATTGCAAGTGAAATTGCCAAGGCTAGCCAAATTTTTGGTAAAACTATGGGAGTTGACGCTGAAATTTCTGAAAAGAGACGAAAAATTCATGCTGAGATAAAAAAAGATCCCGAATCTCACTGTTGCAGAAGTTATCAAAGTTGTGAGTCATATTGCAAGTCATCCGGAGTTGATTGATGTATTCTTTAGCATGGATGAAGAAAGTAGAGAGCAATTAGTTAGAGCCATATTAAATGGTGAAATTTAATTTTTTTTTTTAGACAGCTAAAGTTCAGTTTAGTTTGCAAACTTATCTTTTGATTTTTAGTAGTTTGATCTATGTTACGAATATTTATTTTATCAATTTATTTATTTTTATGTGTTAATGATTTTTAGTGGTTTGAATAATTTATCTGTACATGTTGGTGTGGAAAATTAAGAATTTTTGGAAGGGTAAGTTTTGGTTGGATCTTGGTATTCGCTTATTTTTTTTTCAATGATTGATTCGGAGTTCAAATAATAAAAATACAAATAAAAATAAAATTTTGTATTGGATAAAGTAATATTCTAATAAAGGATATTTTAGTCATATGACATGAATTTATTCAATTCCTGCAACTTATTCTCGGATACCAATCATAAGATTGGAATCAATCATGGATTAGCTATTCCATTCATCTCATATTCCTTGTGCATATCAATCATAAGAATTGACACTTTTTTCTCATTCATTTCCCATCTTCATTCCATTTCTAAGTTCATTCCATTCCCACCTAATTACATTCCTTCATACCAATCACGTCCTAAAGATCTGTAAAGCCTTATTACTAACAGTCAGATTAGAACAAGTAGTGTAGTCGCCGACAAAGTGAAGCCCATGGAACCCTAGACTGTTGGTGTTGCTTTGTATTTTAGGTTTTGTATATTCAGAACTAAAAGAAATTCAATACTTTATTTCCCTTAATCTCAAAATGATTTTAATTGAGCCTATTCACTATTTCATTTATTTTAGATCTATTTCGTTACAAAAGTTTCTTTTAGGCCTTTCTTTTACAGTTGCAGGACAAAAACAATTAAAACTAGCTAATATTATTTAGGGTTAAGGGCCACATAGCCCTTTTGACTATTTTACAAGGATCACATTGCCCCCTTTTTGAATATTTGGTTCATTTAGCTCCCTCGACTTTCAATTCTAAAATAACTCACATTGCCCCTTCTATAGATGGAAAAGTTAACACCATTAACAAACACACATTGAGACACATTTTACTCATACAATAAGATTTTTACACATATTTTTACACACAATTTTACAATTAACCAAAATCATTATATATTAATAAATTATGGTTAATAATAACTAAAATAATAAATACCCATAAATTGATTAATAAATTAACTAAAATATAATAATAGTAATATAGTATGAAAATTTCAATATATATATATATATATATATATATATATATATAGGTTGGTTATAAGGTCGTCTCCAACAGTTTTCATCAGAATACAGTTAACTCTACACTATTGTACAGTTAAAGTTACATATTCTCAATTTTCATCTCCAACAACATCACTCTACAATGAAATATTCCTTTTTTATACTCTTTATTATTGATTTAATTTTTATTATCAAATTATTTAATTGAATATGATTATATATATATAGTAATATTCTTGCTCATTATTTTTTATTTTTAATTAATATATAATTAAATTTTATTTTTATTTTACAAAAATTAAAAGGTTCATGTAAAAATAATTAACTTATTCAATTAATCAAATTATGTATTTTGTGTTTAATTATATGTTTAGATTAATGTAATATTATTTACTTAATCAATGTATAAAATATTTTTAAAATAATTGAAAGAAATTTAATAGAAAATAAAAAAAATCAACCAAATAAAATTACCACAATTATCTAATTGAAGGGTAAAAAAAGAAAGAAAAAATGTTGCCAATAACCACAATTATCTAATGAAGGAAAAAAAAAGAACAAAATATGTTGCCGAGATGAACAGTACCTCAGTTATTTAACCGAGGTACTATTCACAACCCCTCACTCTACCGTGCCGTGAATTAATTGTTAGAGAATAACATTTATCAACATTCACGCTACTTTTCTATTTTACCAAGGCACACAACCTCTCTTGGAGATGGCCTAATAGGAACTAAGTTTGGTGTGGGAACGTGAGAATATGCTTGTTTAGTGTAATTTTAGTGTTTTTCTTATTTTATTTGGGTGCTAAAATATTTAGCACTAAAATACAATAAGAAAAGTATTAAAAATTAAAATTAAAATTTTGCATGAAAATACAATAAGAAAAGCACTAAAATTACCGTAAATAAGCACCGTTCTCACGTTCCTGCACGAAGCACTATTCTCATTTGAACCAAATCACACACACACACACACATATAAAGAGAGAGATAGATATTAGATCAAATGAGAACCACACCCCCTTGTGAGAACAGAGAACCAATCTGAATCATAGATCTCGCCTATTTGGACGGCCAAGATACATTCGAAAATTTAAAAATCACGGTGGCATTATAGTAATATTAGTGACTTTTTAGTGAATTGAGGGTATTTTCATAATTTATGAATTCTATTATTTTTGGATTGAAATATATTTCTTTCCTTCGTATTCTACTTCAAAGGGAAAATCTCTTTCCTTTTTGGATTCAAGCTGGAAAGTCTCATTGAGTTCTCAGCTTGGGATGGTGAGGAGAGAGGAGATTCAATGAACAATAAGAGGGTCGCAGTAGATAGCACAGAAGAACCCCTCTGGATCGGGTTTTTCTAGAGATGAACTCCGGGACCACAAAAGATTAAAATGAATTGATTTCAAAGGGAAAATATCTTTCCTTTCAGTCGATTCCCTTTGAAATCTATTCATTTTAATCGTTATTCACGCGATTTTCCCTGAAATTTTTGTTGTTCGATGTTCTTAGATGAAGACGTCGGGTAAAAATAGTTTTGTTATACCTCTCCTATGATTTTTTTATCCGTTTTGTTTTAGATTTGTTTGATAATGTCGATGAAGATGATTTAGTTGAACTTTTGAATTTTCACGATCAACATGTGTTTTCAATTCTGCAGATTATGATTTCTTATTAATATGTAATTGTATCTCTGCAGATTTGTTAGCATCACAACATGACTTATTTTTTAATAGCATTAGCACTACTATTACAAGTTTTAGCGCTGCTGTAGATTAGTTTTAGCACTACTGTGACCATATTTAGTATGATCGAAGAATATATTTTTTTAGCATTTACGTGATTAGTTGTATATTTTTAAATATGCAAATTGTGTTGGCTCCACTTTGGAGTTTTCTCTTGGATTTTCTGAATTTTACACATCTAATTGTGAACCATCATTAAAGCCTGCATTGGGCAAAACTTTTCTTACTTTGGATGCTAGTATAACCTTTTACAAGGTTTATGCGTCATCATGTGAATTTGCTATTCGTTTATCTCCTACAAAGAGGTCTAAAGATGGTACTATAGTTTGGAAGTATGTTGTGTGTAACCGAGAGGGACTTAAGAACAAATCGGTTTATTTTGGTGAAACATTGAAGAAAAAAAGACGTCGTGTGTCAAAGAGGACTTGTTGTATGACTAGGATAGGGTTGAAGTATATTGGTTCTGATGGGTACACTATTGGACTATTTGAAAAAAGACATTCACATTCTTTTATTTTGGATATACACAAAAAGTTTATGAATCTGAATAGGAATATAGACCATTCACATCAAAGTTTTATTCTAAACTATGCAAGGGCAAACATTAAACCTATGAAAACATTTAGATTATGAAGTTAACAAGAATGATCAGTTGAGATATCTGTTTTGGGCTGATCCAATATCAAGAAGGAACTTTTCATTATTTGGGTATGTTGTATCATTTGATGCAACATATAGGACTAACATGTTAGTCTACTTATTATTTAGATTGTCATTCTGTGATTTTAGTATTTCCATACGAAGTTTTAGCACTGGTAGTTGAAGTTTTAGCACTTCCATTTCCTTTTTTAGCATTGGTTTTTAGTTGATGTTTGAATATTTGGTAGGTGACAATGTTTGAATATTCAATAATTTTTGCACCCTTTACTGGAAAGGACAATCATGGGAGTCTTGTCACCTTTGGGGCTGCTTTAATGTTGGGTGAGAATGTTGAATCTTATTCTTGAGTTCTTCAGAAATTCAAGGACTGTATGGATTATTTTCTGAATTTTATAGTCTGTCTGTACCCAGTGAAGTTGAGGTGCTTCCACCTGACTTTGTGAAGACTAAAGGTAGTGAAAGTCATATAAAATCAAAAGAAGATGCGAACGCTGAATGCAAAAAGAAACCTTTAAGGACCTGCAAGAAGTATAACAAAAAATGCAGTCATGATTCTATGAACTGCGGGAAGAAATAGATACAATTTTTTTTTGTACTTCTCATACTAATTTTTTATTAATGCTACTAATATTCTTTTCTGTAATGCTATACACATAGTTGATATTCTTTTTTGCATTGCTAATAAATAGTCTGATAATGCTAATAAGAGTGTCTGTTATGTTAATATAGTTTTTTATACTGTTAATAAGTCATTTACTTTAATGATAATGCATTAAATTTAGTTATTAACATGATTATGAGGTTATATGTTTAGCACCAAATTGAGAAAATAATATGCCCTTCACACAGACAAATGATAGCTCGTTTAGTACAAAATATTGATTTCGTATAATGCTAATACACACAAAACTTATATTCATTTTTTGTAATGCTAATAAAGGGTTTGATAATGCTAGTATGCAACTCGTCTTTCAGTATGATCTTGCATGTGTGGCCTTTAACACTCTTTGATATCTTTCGTGGTCCTCTGGGAAAAGTAAAGATCAAAGACACATCAGAAGCTTCAATCTGTAGTCTTCTTCCGTGCTCCAATTGTATTTCTCTTGAGATTGGGTCAAAGTTTTCAAACAGCCAATAGTTCATCTTTTATGGCAAATGGTTTATACACGGGTGAAGAATGCTGCCAAATCTCAGTTTTATTACTGCTTCATGTTGTGCTTTATTAAGTTGCCTAACTGCTCCTGAGAGAATTGATGGCTATGTTGTTACGTCTAATGATGGATATTTGTAAAATACGTCACTGCATCTATCATCTTCATGAGTGGAGACAGTTTTAGCTTTTGTTCTTCTTGTTGTTTCATATTTTGTAGTTCTTTTAACACATATTATTATTTTTTATATAATACTATTAAGTAAAGAAAATAACAATGCTAAAAAATATAATTTAATAATAAAGATAAAAGTAATGAACAATAGTGTCAAAGATAATTCTAAGATAATTTATGCTAATGGTAAATAAAGTGTTATTGTAATGCTAAAATGAGAGATGACAATGCTAAAACTCTAAAACGATAGTGCTAAAAAATAAGAAAATGTGCAGATAAATCACAGATTGACAACAGCTGTGGGTTTACCAAAAAATAAAAAATGAAGCTACTAAATCATCATGAAATAATGCTAAGGTGGAATTTATGACATTGTTAATTCAATAAAACTATAATAACATTTGTTCATGATTGTGTTTTATAATTTAATAATAATACTAAAATGAGATATGATGATCCAAATACAGTTATCAATGATGCTAGTACCACAAATCACATTTGTTAATGACCATGACAAATTTTTAATCACAATGCTAATAAATGGTTATGCTAATGCTAAAAATGAGAGATTGCAATGCTAAAAGTGGTTGCATTATATTGATAATTCAACAACATGTAACAGTGTTTGTTCATGGTTTTTTACAATGCCGGTGACTTTTTTATGCTAATGTTAAAAAAGAGTCATGCTAAAATAAGTCATGACAATGCTAAAAAAAGTCATGACAATGCTAAAATAGGAAATGACAATGCTAAAATCCTAAATTGAAAAATATACACGTAAATTATGAGTATTCATATATTTTCAAAATTTTCGATTTTACTCTTACTAAGATTCAGGGGCACCAAATTTTGACTTTATTACAATTATGTCACCGCCTCAATTTTTAAATCTGGACCATTGATGTAGAGATTATTGGATGATAGAGATTGGTTCTCGATTCTCACACAGGGTATGGTTCCTTCTGGAACCACTCCCTATATATATGCGTGTGGGGGGAGCTTTAGTATGTGAACACTCTCCTTGTGTGTAATTTATGAACAAATGATATCAATTCATTTTTTAAGATCAATGGATATTATTGATCAGAGTTGAAAATTAAAAGAATGTTATATTAATAGTCTCGTATGCATCAAGGGGTAAAATTGTACAATAAAAATTTATTAATTTTGGTAGGACTGAAAGTCTGAAATCAAATATTTTCTAATTAATGCTATCTAGGCGTTTTGCGTTGCTTTCTTTCTACTTGTATTCCAAATCATGATTAACTACAAAAAATAGTCATGTAATTTGAGCACAAAAGTAATAATTTGAAGCAAATAAATTGGATGAATGGAACACTAGATTCTTTTCCGAATGATATTTATGACTTGTGAATTGTTTTTTTATGAAAGGAAAGCACTAGATTATTATTAGAATGTTATGTATGACTTGTGCATTGTTTTTTTTTCCCCATTAGTATAATGTTGTTTGTAATTTTCTGGAGTTAAAAGTGCTTATGGGCTAATTTTCATATATGACCCACATAACAAGTTTGGGTGAATACAATTTATGGCTTTTGTCGACAATGGTTTTTGTTTCCAATGTTATAGTTATTTGATTGAATTTTTGTAGTTATGAGTGATTATGTACCATTGTTCCTCGTATAGGGCTGTTAGCAAATACAATTTTGTCGAATGCTACTTAAGCCTTTTGCAATGCTTTTTTTCATATGCCATGTTGCTTATATTGATTTTTTGTAGTTATGAGTGACTCTAGTTCGTTTCTCTTCCTATAAGATTGAACTCAAATTATTTTAATTTTTCATATATCACAACATGCTCTCCATCAACCATCATTAAAGCTCCCACAACAAAGAATGACTCGAAATATATCTAACTTGGGTTAATCACCTCCTCAATACAAAGAATAATATTTTTTTTTTGTTTTTTTTTTCAAGTTGGGAAAAAAAAAAGAACGGCGGATCTCGAATCCGAGACCATATAATTTTATATAAAGATCTCAAGAGCTTGTATATCCATGTAGGGACCCATAATTTGAATTGTTATATAACTCAATGCATTTTAGCTTAACAAACTATTGTACACTATAATACTTTCATAAAAAAAAATACACTAAATCACTTACAATCTTTAGATAAAGATGTTTAGTATCATTAGAAATTTCTTTTTGTATTCAAATCAAATATATTTATATAATGAACTCGCGATGAATAAGTTTAAGCCATCTAATTAAATCTATTTATACAATTAATACTATCCAATAATATACTACCACAAAAAAAAAATTCTAAATCTTAGACCAAACAAAAATATATAATTAATGTTTTAGGTTTTATAATAAAATTTAAGAAGTAAAAAAAGAGACAAATATACAATTTTCTCTCTCCACCCGTATCAAATTTTATGAAATAAATTTCTCCGACCAGAGGTAAGTTAATATGTATGATATTTTATAGTGTCTTGATAAGGGTAAAATTGGGAGAAAGAGTGTGAAAATGTCTAAAACATCAAATAACTTTAAACAAAATTATAAGACTAACATCAATTATTATGAAATTGAGGAAGTAGTATATAATAAAATATTATATACACGACAGTAGTCAAGTATACAAACAATTAAATAGTATTGTATCTCATAAACATCACATTATTTAGCCAGTTAATGAAATTACGAATCCAAAACGACGATCAAATTATTTTTACAAAAATTAAGAACTACATATCATCATTTCCAAGAGTTATAACATTAAAAAGTATGTATCATTGATAAATTTTGTGCGGTAAATTTACATATTAGAAAAAAGAGACTAAATATATTAATATATCAAATAATTAAAGTATGCCCATTAATTTTTACATTTAGATTTCAAATAATCCTGAACCAACTAAAGAAAATAAATATAAATACAGGCCGCCTCAATAAAATAACTTATTGGCCAATCTAAAATGATTATTTTGAGTCAAGTTCATTATTGTTGATAACATATTACAAAGAACAATTCCAATTAATATATTTTTAAAACTATAATTTAAAATAAAAAATATAATGGTGATATTCTAGATGCACCATCCTATTATCTCTCTTTTTTCGATATCAAAATATTTGACTAAAATGCGACCAAAAAATGGGGGAAACAATCTTCTAGATCTCTTCAACATCTTCTACTTGGCCTGTTCATAATAGTTCTTGGTCATATTTATTCATTCTATAGAGTGAGGTTTATATTTTTGTTGCCCGAAAACAAACTGCATAAGATGTTTATGAAAGTGAATAAGATAAAATAAAATCACCTAAAATTATATGCCATAAAAAACCAATATATATAAGATTTACCTATAAAGCAAAGAGGGAGAGGGGAAGCAAAATAGCCATTGATCCAATTTCTGCCGTCCCGGATGATCATTGTTCGAGCTATGTTGATACATGCTCTTATAGTTTGCTTGCAACAATGTTGTATTTATGGTGACATTTCAAACACATTTCTAGCGAGAGTATGTATGTAGTCAAATTTCAGACATCTTAAATTTATAACGTAACATCATTACAATATCGAGAATATGTAAAATCTTACATATCAATTATGAATCAATTTAATGTATATATAATTGAGAACTATTTCTGGAAATAAAGAACAACTTTATTGATATTACATTAAACAACCATAAATCAATCTTGTGATTTAATGTGTAATTGATTTATTTATAGAAAATAAATTAATTATCTCTGAAAATGTACGTTATTTCATAATTGATTGCAAATTAGACACAAATTAATCTGTAACAATTAGACTCAAATTACCAATATAGTAAATATGTTATTTAGTTTATATGACAATTAATACATATACTAACGACATAAATATGGTAATATATTGATTTTTTTCATTAATGCCGATTGATTAAATCATAGTACGTAGTTTTTATTTATTTATATATTATAATATATGAATAATTGATATCAATATATATATATATATATATGTATATATGTATGTATGTATACACGTGTGTGTGTATTATATAACTGCATTACCTAATTTATAAAAAGATATATCAATTTTATAATTTTTTGACGTATTTAATTTTGCATCAATATGTAAATGTGATTATATTTTATAATTTACGTTATATATACATGTATATTATATATGTACATTGATGTATACACATCTATATAATATATAATAACGACTCCGCATACACAAATAGAAATTGTGTTTTCCCGCCCATTTCCACAACCAAAAATGGAATTATTGTCACTTTATTATAAGAAAAATATAATTATCTTAAGTACAGTATATTAATTATATAATTGATATAATAAATTTATTTGATTACCATATAGATATAGTAGTCCGAGATTACATACCTTTTATATTTTTAGTATAATTGATTATCAAAATTGACTGTCATAATTTGATAAGTATAATTATAATATTTGTTAGTGGTTAATGCAATTATAGCCGCATATTTATTTTTATATAATTAACTCAAAATTGAAGAATACGAAAATTTCAATTGGACGAATATCACGAAGCCAAAAACTGGATTTATTATTATTATTATTATTATTATTATTATTATTATATGTAGTGCTAATTAGTAATTATAATTATTTGCCCCCGGTTACATGTTAATTTAATATAAGTGTATTATTAATCATTACCTAAAAATTTGGTTGAATATTTATAATACCCGAAAATATGCTCTTTTTCAATTAAAAAAATATGTTTCCCTACTTAATTATATAATACTATCCGGTTATATATGTATAGATATGTGAGTAATTAATGAGTTAACGTATTATAGTGATTGAATTAGTTGTATATATTATCCTTAATTAAAAGATTGATATTTACATTTAAGTAAAATTTTAACCTTTTAATTGATTGATTTATTATAAATTATAGAATTATCTAGATTATAATCAAACTATAATTTTGTAACCTTTGATTGACATTTATAGCAGCAATTTATAAATAAAGTATTGTTGAGAATAAAAAAATTATGATGACCTTTACATGGGGGTTATTTTTCCTTCTTCGGTATATAGTTATTTTCATAAATCGTTTGATTATTTATTCAAAACTATTTTTTTTATTAGTTGTTCACAACATCGCTATGATTGGACTCTTTTTTTGCTATGGTCAAAAACATGAATCCCTCTCAATATCAGATGGATTTGAAACTTCATTTTTTATGAGCATTTTTTGCATGATCAAGAGGTTATACTAATTTAATTAAAAGAATATATCCATGCAATTGTTACTCGAAGGCTTCAAATATACATTTTCCATGTGTTTTTCTATATGGATTTGTAATTGTATTTATTTTGTAAATTTTTGTATTGTCTCCTTACTTTAGTGGTTCATAGATTTATTTATTTTTTCTAATTTTGTTTTATGAGTAGGGGGATTGGATATGTGCTACAATTGATGAGTTTTGACTACCACCCATTGTTATTTCTTAGTGTTGTGCTCTAGGAAGTGTAGTTGTTGTAGTTGTTTTTTTTTTTTTTATTATTATTATTATTATTATTATTATTATTATTATTATTATTATTATCTAATAAACTATAATATTTTATCATACTATATTTATTAGACTAAAATTGGTGTATATAATATTTATTGTATGCTGACTTACAATATGATTCTATTTGTTTCTTTAATTTTCGGAGGTTGCAACGTCAACCATGTGTAAATACACGTTTAAGTCTTTTTTTTGTTCAAACATTTAATTTTTTAAATTATTAATTTAATCTATCACAGAATGTTGTTTTACTATTATTATTATTTAAGTCTCCACATGTTAGTTGTTATTACATCATACTCTTACTAAAATAATATTTGATTATTCAATTTATAACTGCTAAAACATGATATCTGTGTATCGCACATGCATGTTAGAATTTATATATTATTTGATTTTGATCATGTTCATATAAATTGTAATTTAGATAATTAGATCCATATTGTCTATCTTTTCAATTGATTTATAAATTTGCAGCTTGATATAAACTATTCATGAGTATAGAGGCATAAAGGGTCAAAGGTAACATCGACCTATGTCTGATCCTACATAGTAATATTTGTACGTAAATTATTAAATAAATACATTTCAATAAATAACTTCAGATTTGATGATCGATTAATTTCTTTTTTTAAATACTAACCTTAGTACTTCGGATAGTTAAGATCTTATGAAATGCAATTTTATTTATTCATCTTTTACATATTGCTTGCACATTTGGAAAAATTCTAAGATGTGGCTATCTATGTAGTAATTGATTTGTTAGATTGGAAATCATTATTCCCACAATATTTACTTATTTCAAAATTATGGTTCAAATCTCACTCAACTCTCTCAAACTATATATGTAAGTTCTAAATAATTATTTATAAAGTTATATTAATTAATTTTTTAACAAATAGTCAATTGGAATACAACACAATACATATATTTTTTTTGTATATTTTATAGTTTACTATGACGGAGACAATCAAAATAATAATCTTTCAATAATTTATTTTTTTATGTTGAACTATATCTATCTATCTATCTATTTTTCGATCTACATTAATCATAAGAAATTAGTGATGGGATCAGAATTTCACATTATAAACACATTGTGTCAAAAATGTTCTTATGGACGTACTTTAACAATAAAATAGCTTTACCAATTATTCAAATATATTATTAAATCTATCAATTATAACCAACAAATTCGAAAAATGAAATAAATAAAAACAACTCTTTTAGTTTTTTTTTTTGGCAATGAATTGATATTCATTTCAGTACAAATTAATTAATCATTTAAAATTTATTGGTATACATTTTGGCTACACCGACGGGCGGGCCGCAAGTCAACCCTATCCGCCCCGCCCTATCCTACGGCCAAAAAAAAAATCTTCAGAAAAAGTATCAATCATAACCATAAAATATCACCCTATCCTTAAATTAATCATCTAGATTATTTCGCTCATGTAGGTCTATCATTCCAATTATGAATTATTAATCTCAATTAGAGTTTATTACATTCCAATTAATTATCGAACGCAGTGCACAAGCTCATGCAAGTTTCCAGATAAAAAAAACAATTTACTTTAATTTTATGGTTCACTAATTCTATATTTCTATTTAAGAGTATATATTTGTTGCGAAAAAATTAATTGGTCCATAGGTTAACATGTACAATGAGCATTGTGCATGAGGTCGCACGTCAATAATGGGCGAGTGCACCATGCGGGCCACCAAAATTTAATTTTAGAGTTCAATAATTTCATTTTAAGTATATATTTATTAGAAAAAATTAAAAAAAATAATAACAATAAAATTAAATCAAGTGTGTGCATATGCCTAACCAAACCCATTTTTTTATAATTCTTTTGTCTTTGGGCATGTGTGATAGACTCCAGAGTCCATCTCAAATTTATTAGATTAATAATATTAAGAGAAATTATAAAGAGATAAATTTTTAAATAGCCATTTTAACTTAGTAAAACATGTTTATAGCCATTATTTTTTAAAAAAAAAAACATGTTTTTAGCCACTTGGACAAAATACCCATTTGTCGTGCAATAATGTAAAATTGTAATACTGCACGAATACACTTAGTCGTGTAACTCTAATCGTGCAGTAGTGTAAATTTGAATTGTTGCACGACTACGCTCAATCGTATATCCTCAATTCACGCAACGATATGATATCTAAATTTATAATGTTGCACAAATGAACTTAGTCGTACATCCTTTTCGTGCAACAATATTAATATGTACTGTTACACGACCATATCTCATTCGTGCACCCAAATAGTGCACTTTAGTCGTGTATCTCACAATTTTAATGAAGGGTAATTTAGTATTTTCACTGAAAAAGTGACTACAAAAAATCTCTTATTTTTTTCTTAAAAAAGTGGCTAAAAACATAATTTACTAAATGAAAATGACTATTTTTATTTATTACCACAATTTATTCTAAACACTACCCTCCGACTTATTCTTACAGCCCCCATCATTTTATAAAATATAAACAAAAATATAATAGGACTTTTTTTACCCCTTGGCCCCAATATCTATAATATATTTAATCGTTGTATGAATCATGGAATGAAATTGTGAACATGTGAGAACATGTCAAATGTTAATTGGATCATTTGTGAGATGCAAGTTCATTTCAATCTAGAAGACAACCATATATTTAGTGGTCAAACACCTATATGAACATTCATACATCTTTATTTTCACTTTTTTTAATCTTACAAAAAGATATGTCTTTGTTATATTATTTTATACAAATATGTATATTTTTATAATATATATTGTCTCATTACATAATCATTTTTCCATATTGACATACTCAATATTAAAAAAATTAAAAACTAAGATATTCCGTGCATTGCACGGGCGGAAATGCTAGTATAAATTCATATTTAAAACCATCTCTCATAAAAGAAGAAGAAGAAGATTATACAATCATTATACTGCTTGGAATAACAAATTCGACGATCTCCGGCTGGGTTAATTATTTTAGGATGAGATTGAAAGATTGGTGATGGATTTAGTGACGATCATTGATACGGCTGTAGCATCATTTTTTTTTTACTCACACACCCGACTTGTGGTATTGAGGAGGTTCGAACCGGCTGTAACATCATTTATCTACCCTTATCTACCCTAATTCACCGATTCTTCTACGATGTCTATTGCAGCGATTCTTCAAGTGCACGGATATTTTAATTATATCACAATACTTACTAATAGTGAAAATGTGGGTAACTACTAGATAAACGAAAATAAGAAGTTTAAAAGTGGGTAAAAAAAGTATGTTTAGACGTAATTAGGCAAAATAAGCTTTTTAAAACTGTAAGTAGGCAAAATAAAGTTACCTCTCACAAATATAAAATCAAATTAAACTTATTAAAATAGATGTCTTGTTTAAATAACAGACAAAACAAATAAAAGTTGTTAATTTTCTTAAATAAGGAATTAATGATATAAGATACTGAAATAGAGAGACTTATTTTTTCTGAAAAAATATAAGGACCTGGAAGTAAATATTCTCGCATTTGTTACTACTCCACTATTCATTCTAGTTCCGAATTCCGATCGCTTTTCTACTTATCATTTACATAAAAACAGTAAGCCAAAATGATTAATTCAACTGAATTTTCAAATGAATTTGAATGAAACTTTCCGTCCAAGTTCTTAATCTTATAAAAAATTAATAAAGTCAAAGGAAAGGATTCCAATTTTACACCTTAACTTAAATGAAATGGGCACACTATAATTATAATCAGAAATTTTCTAAGAGATAGATAGTACGGTAGAAAAACTTGGTGCAAATGGCTTTCTTTTTTCATGATATACCAATCAGAATGGAAGGCCCTCCCTACGTACATGATTGATAGAATTACTACTTGGGAGGGTGGTCAACTTGATGTGGTGGAGGCATGAGTGCAGTTCGATCTTGTGGTGTATTTGTTCGTAGTGAGTAGGGCTTCTTTCTCGTTGATCTTAGTTCTCTTCCACTTTATTGAAAAGTCAGAATTCCTACAACAGTTTTATCAATGAAGGCGTCTCGGGCCAGATTGACTAAGCTAACCAGCCCTTAAGTTTAAGTTAAGAGACTTATTTGAATCGGTTGCTCAAGATCTTTGATCTCTACCAAACAAAACATAAAAATAATAAAAAAATACATGTAGACTTATCAAAACAAAATATAACAATAGGAGGACTTATGAATGTATTTACTAATAATTAAATGACATGATAAATTACTGGTACCATATCTATTAGATGATATTGTTTTGATGAAGAAAAAAAATTACGTCAATTATTCAAAACCTAAAAATTGAGGGGTGGTCTCTTGTACACAATAATGTACCATAAACTAGTGTCAGGCCACGCGTCCACGCACGGCGCGTGTGGCTCACGCGTCCGTCATTTTTTTTTTAATTTTCTGGGCATATTTTTTTTGTTCGATTTTCTATTTTGTCCTTTTGTTTTCTCACCAAAAATTTATATCCTAAAATAAAGTTAGTGAATCTAAAATTCAAATAAATTGATTTATTTTATTTTGTAAAATGGAATTAATAAATCCTAAAAAATACAAAATAAACCCCTAAAAACACCCCCTAAAAACACAAAATAAACCCCTAAAAACACCCTAAAAAACACAAAATAAACCCTTAAAAACACCTCCAAAAAACACATAATAAATCCCTAAAAAGGCTAAAAAAAAACTTAAAAAACACAAAATAAACCCCTAAAAACACCCAAAAAATACTAAACCCTAAAAAACACCCCCAAAAAATTCTAAAAAAAACTTAAAAAGACACTAAACCCTAAACCCAAACCCCTAATCTCTAAACATTAATTGAGATGAAAAAAATCATAATTTGAATTAAAGAAACTCGTATACGACAAGTTGCAAGCCTAATACTTTTTATGGTTACAGGCGATATTTTTTATACTTCGGAATGATACTATTTTTGGCGATTTTTTTTTTTTGGCGGGGCGGATCGGGTCAGGGTTGACCCGCGCGTTAACCTGCGGACCCGTCCCATCTGATGGTCTGATTTTAGTTTCCAAAGCCTGATAAGAGAGTTTGTGAAAAATTAATTATAGGCTACATGCCTACATTTGTGGTAAGTTAAAAAAAACGTATTAAATTATTAGTCATGAAAGGTCAGAAATTTGCTGAATGATTTGAAAGGTTAATTAAATAAAAAATCAATTTTACATACTTGGCGGGACGACACCGTTTTAGCGTTGCCCGAAACCAATAAATTCTTAGCAGTTGTGAAAAATTTTCAAGGCGTCCTAACCAGAGGAGCTCGAACGCGGACTTTGCCGCCTCAATGGAGGGCTCGTCGCCGCTGCAGAGCTTAACCCTAAACCCCACACAATCCGCATATTCTTTCCCGCCGCACCGCCGCCGGCCGCTCCGCAGCCGTACGTATGGCGCGCTCATCCAGATTGTCTCTCACTGCCGTCCCCAGCTCCAAATGCCAGGTATTACAGAGAATTCCACTCTTATTTAATATTCTGTATGATTTTTTTATCTGCAATTTGTTTTACACCAGAGTTTGAGAAGTTTCCGTTTGATACAATTAGTTAGAGAGTAGTTACAACCGGGGGAAAATAGTTGTTTTTTCCCCACATCGCTTCTATTTCATTTTCTGTAAGGGGTTGTAATTGTGGCTAACAAGAATTTTTCTATGCTTATTTGATATTTTCTTGTAATCTGATTCATTTGCTTGTTTGCTTCCCCACTTGTGTTGGCTTGCACTCGTTGAAGTAGGAGTTTTAATTTATACGTGATTAACTGGATACCCCAAGATTAGGTTTTAGATTAAATTTGTGTGATTTGAGTATGGTTTTGCCTATAGTGAAGTTGATTGTGGTGATTTTGAATCAGAACATGTGAACGAAGAAGATGGATGTGGATCTATCACTCTTAGTGAGGTCATTTCGACAAACGTATTGGTTCCACATCCTAATATCACGGGGTCAGAGGATAAGGTGGTTCGAGAAACATCTGATGGCGAGACCAAAGAAAACACTTGTATTCAGTATTTTGATGGTAAACAAGCAACACCACCAAAATTGCATCAACCAGAATTAGTAAGAGAAGGTGAGCAGGAATTAACTCCATCAAATGAAATCAGCGTTGAGGATTACTTGGTTGCTCAAGAACAGGTGGATGATTCTGCTGTACAAAATACAATGGAGCTAGAGAATGTGAATAATGTCCTCGATATTCAGATGGATGACTTAAAAGTTGCCAGACTGGACAAGGATTCATGTTTTCATCACTTGAATGAAGCTCTTGACTCTTGTTTTGGCCCAGTTATGATTGCTCAAGATAAAGGCACTCTTTTGGAGGAGAATGTACTTAAGGATGTGGTATGTGAACTGCAGATGAAGGAGATGGAGCTGGCGAAACTCATAAATAGTTCTGGCGATACAGAGGCGCCCATTTGTCAATCTGATGGAGAGATTGAAGAAGGGGAGATCTCTGGGGATGATGGGGTTGCTGAGGAGTCATTTGATGCCTTATCAGAATGTGCAGCAGTTGGAGAGGAAACTACAGAAAATTTGCATGCTTCTGAGGGTAATTTTGATAGTGACAAACTCCTTTGTGAGGACATAGATAGAGGATGCCAGCAACATGGAATGTCTGATCTCTCACTAGTCAACATTGTGAAAAGCAGAATACCTGCTGGACGATTGCAAGATTATAATTCTCAGGATTTTCCTCATGGGAGTCATACGGAGACTCCAAAAAGTAGTGATATGCTCCATCATTTGGACAACCGTTCTCCATCTGGAAGAATCCTTCAGGCGAATGCTGCTGAAAATCAAATTTACATAACCACTGAAGAGGTATGTATTTTATGACAGTTTTTCTAAATTTTCCTTGATATAGTTTCTAGGTTCATGTTGTATTTTGTAGGTTACAATATAAACTATTGCCATATGAACATAGATTGAGGTTATACCCATGCAAGCTGGCTTATTACTTAGGCTAGTATTGACGTTACTCGATACTCCGATACAAATTACCTTAAGAATGCATTTGCTTTGCAGTGAATATTGTTTGAATGAAGTTGGTTGAGTCCCTTGTCTTTGTGACTGATTCGGCATTGCTAAAGCATGTAAATCTATTTACTTCATCCCGCATAAGAGAGTCATCAGCTTGGGGAGGCCAAACTTTTATGTACATTGTTGTATAATTAAATGTTAAATGCATTTCTCTCTTTGTTGCAGTTTGAAATTAGGATTTCAATCAAATTTTGCTTTTCATTCAATTACTTTTTTCCCTTTCTATCAGTAGATTGAAAATTATGAAAAACTTTTCTGACCTTTTAGATCTTATTTTTCATTGACACCTCTCAAATGCAAACTTTTGCTGCTACAGCTTCATACAGAATGTTTGATTTTAGTGCATTCCTCCTTTCTCACTTCATCACAGGAAATAAAAGATTGAACTGAAACAATAGTGATAGAAGCTCACATATTTTGAACTCTGGTGAAGTGTCAATCCACTAATCTAATACTTGGTTAAGATTTCTACAATTCTATTTTAGCAGATACACATTCTATATCGTCATACAACATGAGTACTGCAGTCTGATGTCAAAGTTTATGCAGGGCGAAAATATCGGCAACAAGAAAAGAAAGAGAGGTCTGACTCTGACCAAGGAAAGAAGAGCTAAAAGAAAGGTAAATGAGAAAACATGCAGGAGTAAAATTTTCTTTTATTATATGACCTAACAGCAAGGTTGTTGAACTACTACTTTTGGTTCTGTACTTTTCATTCAGGTTTGCATTCATTACAGAAATAAATTGTCACACTGTATTGACCAGTCTGTGATATGTTGTTTCTCTACATTCATTTCTCTAATAAAATGCTTTCTGCAGAAAAAGGAAAGAATTAAAAGAGCAGAAAAGAACAGAGAACTTGGGGTTAAGAGATTAAAGCTTCCGACAGTTGTGATGCCAAAGAAGATAGTGTATTGCCGTCACTATTTACAGGGGAGATGTCATGAGGTTTGTCTTATCATGCAATATGTGTCAGTTTTACTGTGTTGGGTCATAGCTTAGTTGCCTACAGCAGAAATGAGAAACAGACCTAAAGGAAGAAAAAAAATTGAAACTTGCTGTAGACAACTAAAAATGAAGCGAAATCTGTGTTACAAATTCTCTCATATCCTTTTCTTTTTGTTTTTGTTTTTACAGGGTGAAAATTGCAAGTTTTCGCATGATACGGTTCCCTTGACAAAGTCTAAGGTATGCTTAACTAGTGTATTCATTATTGCAGGATATATCTTTAAGTAGGCATGCAGTTTTTTTTTCCACTATCAAATGTTGATAGCACTCGCAGACAGGATTTATAATAGGCGCGTGAAGCTGTCCTGCGCGCCGTAGTCTTTTCGAACAGCAAAAGCTTATTTTATTTGTTTATTCAGTTGGCAATTTTTTTTATTTTCTATTTATGTTTAGTTTGAACCATGGGCTTTTGTGTGGGCTGTAGGGTTAGTATTTATTAGTTCTGTTATTCAGTTTTATGGTTTTGCTGGATTATTGATTGTTTGAGGCAGGCGATTTGGTTTGAGGACCTTCTGTTTCTGTTAATTCATCGTGGCGTTTAGAGTCTATTTTTCCTTCACTCTATCAAATTCAAACTACTGCATCTAACTTTGGTTATGTCAAACCCTTATCATATCTTTTCCCTGCAATGTTGTTGAGCATGTGCTGTTGTAATTTACTCAGCAGACGATCTTATGTTTGCTTCCTACTTCATTCATGCTTGTTTTACTCTATATCTGGCAACACTGTTTCAGCTAGCTGTTTTTAGTAACGTGAAGGCTGTTGCTTGGTAGAATATGAGTACCAAAAAACGCTATTGCTATTTTCATATATTTTGGCTAACAGGGACCTGTTCTCTACAGACCTTGTAGTATACTAAAGACCATCTACTTAATTTTGTCAATTTTGGTCTATGAAATTATTTAATATGTAAAATCTTGTTCTCGAGTATTTGCAACATTTTACAACTTTAAAATCCTGATTTGAGATTATTTCCTTCAAACAAGCGATATAAATTTTTTATCTACAGTGCAATCAATATTGATCTGCTACCAAATCAATTGCAGTAACTAGTAGTCCGTTAGAGATGTTGCATGATTTACATGGTTTTTACTCATATGTAGTATCATCTGTCAAGAAGATCATGCTTATTTGGAAAATCTTGGTTTTGATTTATAGCTTCTAGAACTGAACATGTTCTCTCTTGCAGCCATGCCACCATTTGGCTTGTGGCTCATGCATGAAAGGAGACAATTGTCCGTATGACCATCAACTCTCTAAATACCCATGCAACAATTATACTTTAAATGGTTTCTGCAATAGAGGTTCTACATGTTTGTTTTCTCATGAGGTAATGTTTTCTTCTACAACTTCTACGCATTTAGTTACAGCTACTTGCTAAGTTTCTTTTTCTTTCTATACTACATGCAAATGAGTTGTTTTTTGTGTGAATGAAATTCTCAGACGCCAGCCAAGACTCTCTCTGTGACACCAAGTGTCTCCAAACATGAGCCTGAAAATGAAGGATCCCATCCAATATCAAAGGTCAATAAGTCTGGTCTGAAGAAACCAAGCTCTAGCAGGCCCATGGATAGTTGTGGTATATCTCACCAGAGAGTTAACAGTAGATTATGCTATGCTGCAAACTCCCCTGTGCAGAGAGAACAAGCTTTGAAGCATGCTCCAAGGACTGGAGGGCAGGCACCCAGAGGAGTTAGCTTTCTCGGCGACACTGATAAGGACAAACGGGATAGATCCTCTGCAAAAACCACTGATGTTGGTGCAAACAATATAGGAACCCTTAAAGGTCCAGGTGGCATCAATGAGTTGAATGAGATGCGTGAGGGGGTTGCTCCAAGTAAACCACGGGGAATAAATTTTCTCTCCTTTGGTCAACCTCCTCGGGACGATTCTAGCAGTAAGATTTTGTCCGACTTGCTTTCCAATTGCAGTGACGGGACAGGCAAGTCTGACGTAGATGATATGGGCAAAGGAAAGCTTAATTGCTCGTTGGCTCAGGGTGTTGGAAATCTCAGTGTCAATTTAGTATCAGACGCGACTAAAAAGGCTAATGGAACTCCTCTGAGCATACCCCAGAATGTAAAATTCTTGTCATTTAACAGAAGTCATTTAGATGCAAAGGAAAGAGGTAATCTTGATTCTGGTAAAGGTGGCACTGCTTTGTCATTTGTTAAAGAGAGTGAAAGCACAAGCAAGCTTCAGGATACCACTAGAACATCTTCACCTTCCCCTTCCTTTGGTGGGCCTTGGAATGCAAACTTATCTAGCTCTTTTAAGGCTTCGCCCTTTTCGAATACACCAAGCTTGGTGCGGAAGGCTGTTCAATCAACATTAGCATTCGCTGCACAGCTCGAGCCTGACATTAAAGTGGGATCATAATTCTCATCATCAACGGGAAGGTTAAAGGTTCTTAAGTTGGCAAGCATCCCTTCAGAATTCTTGTTTTTAATTTTTATTATGTTTCAGTCTCACATAAGGAGAAGCAGCCTTGTGAAGACCCGAAATCATGATAGTTTCTGGGTTTACTCAGTTCATGGATTTTTTTCAATTTTTTTTTTTCTTGCAGTTTCTGTCGTCGAAAAAGGTCTTCCTGTTCCTGTTCTCTTGGCTGGGTTATTGGTGCAAAATCTGTCGATCAAATTGCTTGTAAGTAAGCTGGATTTCACTGAGTTTTTTTTTAACAATCTTTTTTTTTTGAGGAATTAAAAGAAAGTTAAAACGAAGGAAACATTCGTTTTTTTGCGTTGCTTTTGTTGCATTTAGCATTTGGGTATCTCTAATAGCTTTTTAGCGGGTTTAATTTATGCATTACCACTTCTATTAATCTTTGAAGAATTTTCGCTGATTTAAACTCTATTAATGTTGAGTGCGTGTTTAAAGCTATTATAAAAAATTGAGGCTGAACACAATTAAATTTGGGTTAATTGTTGATAAATCACAATATTTGAATAAATTTATAATTTAAACATGAACTTTACATCGATATTGTTTGATAAAAATCTCTATGTTCGACATTTTAAATTTGAATTGATCTGTACACATGGAAAAAATATTGTAACATCGTCAAAAAAAAAAAAAAAAGGGATTGTCAAATTTATGGCAAACCAAAAGATTAGGTTAATATTTTAAAAATCGTGTCTAAATTGCAGATTTATTGGAAGATGCTGATTTTTTTTTTTCCAATCAACCATGAAGGTTTGATAGTAATTTTGGGCTAAAAATGTATTTTTCACTAAAAAGATTAATAAAAATTAGTGATGTATATATATGTAAGAGATCAAGATTTGAAAGTATGATTTAAGGGGGTTCGTACTAAAAAATAAAATAAAATAAGGGGCTCAAATAAATTTATGATGACTTAAATGGACTAGAAAATTGTCATTATGGGAGTGGTTGGGAAATTTCTGAAGAAGAAGGGTGGGGCTAAACTCTAAAAAGCCTGCTGGAAATCGTACACGTGGCAGTATTAATGGCGCGAATCCGTGCTCCTCATCTGCCCACGTTTTATCCTTTGGTTTTGCCATTTTGTTTTGTTTTCTGTAAAACGCCCATATTCTTACCCATATTCTTACCCTTTATGAATTGGATAAGATGACGCAACTATTCAAAATATTTTCTACAATTAATTACAAAACTAATTCATTGATCATTAGGTCAGTGTAAGAAACGGTAAATTATAGTATATTTTACTATTCACACCATTTACACAAAATTATTCTCCACATCACAAACTACATAAATTTTCATTCATACCCTTTATCTTAAAAAATAATTTAATAATAATAATAAAATGATTATGGTGTGAGTGGAAACCCTTTATCCATAACTCCTTGAAGACTTTCAATTTAGGGAAAATAAAATAAAATAAAATTTCATTTATAGATAATTTCCACCTAAAAAAACAAAGCATTTGAATATTGGTTTGGACGAATAGTATATAGGACACAGCAAAGCTAAGCACCGCTTTCTCTCTCGTCCCAATCTCTCACCACCTGTACCCATTGCCACTTCACCTACATTGTGTACTCACAAGTCACAACAAGTCCCCTCTCCGCACGTAACCTCTCCGCTTTCACCTCATCATAAAATCAGCGTGCTAAAGCTACACTTTCAGCTCTCTCACACACACACCCACTAGAAAAAATGGCTGATAGCGAAGTATGTATGCACTGCATCAAGAAAGATGAGGTTTTGATGTCCGTGAAGGAGGAGCAGCTCCAATTTTTTGAAGGAAACGATAATCTTGGCGGCGGCGCATTGGCGGAGGAGCTGCTTCCGACGCCGATTGAAGGGCTGAAGGAGAATGGGCCGCCGCCGTTTCTGAGGAAGACATTTGAGATGGTGGATGATCCCGAAACAGACTCCATAATTTCGTGGAGTCCCACAAAGAACAGCTTCGTTGTTTGGGACCCTCACACATTTTCCACTGATTTGCTGCCTAAGCACTTCAAGCACAGCAATTTCTCTAGCTTTGTTCGCCAGCTCAATACCTATGTAAGAACCCATTCTTTGTTCTTAATCATTGATCAATAGTACTGGTATTATGATGTGAGTTTTTCTGGGAATTTCTGAGTGCCAATGAGGCAATTGATGATCTGTTTCTTGGTTTATGTTGAGGAGTTTATTTCTTCGATTGAATTCATGTTTTTATAAATAGTTCTTGTTGGAGATGATTAGTGGGATTTGATTCATCTTTAGTATTGATTGCATAATTTTCTTGCAAATCAGGAAGATGTTAGATAGGTTAGGTTAGGTTGTTTTTGAATGTAGAAAGTTAGGACTGGTCTTCATATTTTTCTTGGGGTGGAGGTGGGGGAGCTTCACAATGTCTATTACTTCACCATATTTATGACACTCATGTTGTATATCTCCTTGAATTATCTTATCCATGTTTCCTGCTTTCTTTGACTCAGTAATATCTGCTTTGCTTTTATTCAGTTCCTGGTGTAATCAATAGATATTGTATTGTATCTTAGTTGTTAATTTATGCATTCTTAATGTTTACAGAGGTTCAGAAAGATCGATTCAGACAGATGGGAATTTGCGAACGAAGGCTTTCTGCAGGGGAAGAAGCATTTGCTTAAGCACATCACTAGGCGAAAGAACAACTTCCAAATAAGTCAGAAACAATCTTGGCTGGATTCAACCAAGCACGGAGCCGAGGCAGAGCTCCAAAAATTGAAAATTGATCAAAATAAACTGCAAACAGAGGTCTTCAAGCTAAGGCATGAACAACAGAGCACGCAGAGTTATCTAGCAGCTGTCGAGCACCGTCTTCGTATTACTGAAATGAAGCAGAAACACATGGCCCTTTTCTTGATCAAATTCTTGAAGAATCCTGCATTGTCTCAGCGCATCACTGAGAAGATGAAAGCGATGAGGGCGCTCAGCAGTGGCCACATCTTCAAAAAGAGAAGGCTATCAGCTCCTGACATGGAAGCAATGGGCGTCGTTGATATTGATGAGATAGTGGATGTGAGAAGTGATGATGAGAGGATCCAATCAGATATTCAGACGCTGTTTTCCTCCGACGAGTCGGTCAGCCCTGCAGCAGATGCTCCGATTTCGTCGGAGCCCGACACAAGCTCTGAGAATTTTGTTCTGTGGGAGAAACTTATGGAGGATGACATGATATATGAGGATGGAACAACAGCATCCAAGCAACAATGTGATATTGTTTCAGAACTGGAGAATGTAGTGGCGAAGCTGCCACCGTCGTCGGAGTGTGGTACGCATATGAGAGGCTTGGTTGAACTGGTGGGGTGTCTGGCATCAATGGCTTAGATGAAAATTTGGAGTAATTGAAGAGATAGGACTAACTTTTGCATTGTGTATTCTCTCTTTACTTTCTTTCTTTTCCCAACTCCAGCTTATCATCATTCTTCACAACTGATTTTGGACTCCTCTTCTGTAAATGTGGCCATTGCAACTATAATAATTCCTTATATATGACTAGTTAGAATTATGGTGTAATATTCAGACTACATAAACTAGAATAACTTGAAATGGTTTGTCATATATAGTCTCTCTCTCTCTCTCTCTCTCTCTCTCTCTCTCTCAAAAGTATAAGAGGACTTGGTAAAATAATTAACGCATCTTAATACTCCATCCATCTCATGAAGTATTTGATTCACTTCAATTCTCACATAGATTAAGGACAAGTATTTGTTTCACTTTACTCTCTCACATGGAATTAGAATTATTTTAATTATATATAGCACGTTAATTTCTGAGGCATCTTACGTAGATTAAGAAGTGTTTTGACAAATCATTTCATCAACTAAGTGTTCTATATTACCTGTATGATACAGTATGTTAATTTAGAAGACCATATAAAAAAGAAATAATATATGTTGAAATTGAATACCTTTTGGGACAGTGACATATGGAGTATTATGATTTATGAATGAAGAGAGAGCAAGATTAAGACAGAGGCTAGAAAGTTCGAAGATATCTCTATCAGTAATCAGTATCAACTATGAAGCCACGCGTCTGGTCAGCTAAATGTGCCATTTATTGGGATATTCATATGATGCTCATTCAAACACAATTACTTTCTTGCCTAAAGTTTGGGAAATTCTATCCTCGCCCCCACGGATATCAAATTTTACTACAAATTGGAAAAAACAAAAAAACAAAAATATGATTTTCTGTTGCACTTTTCAGGCTACACTTTCAAATTATGAATTTTTTCTTCAATTTTATCTTTTTTATGATTTAATTTAATTTTATAATTGTTTATCAGAGTTCACCCCCAATTAGCGTTTATAAGTATAATATAATATTTGATTTTCAGTTTTCCATGAATAATTCATTATTACGATCAATTATTTCAAAACTAAATTTTATAATTCTTTTACTTCATTTTTTTTATAGATATTGACTATGATTATTTATGTTATAATTAATTGTTATTTTATAACAAATATTATTAAAACCATAAATTTAATAGTGAAACACGAGGAAGTATAACATGAAATTTGAACCGTAAAAAACTATAGGAAAAAAAAATGGTTACCCCTCCTCCCTGAATATTCCACGTTCACTAGTAAACGACTTTAGGTATGGTAGAATTTCTTAAAAAGAAGTGACTCGCGATTATGGATGTGACATTTCTTTGATGATTTGGAACGCTTCTATAGGAATTTTTTTTAAAGATTGGAATGAAGAATATGAAATTCGTAGACGTGTTCAATTATTCTACATTTACTGCATGGATCTTATGTAAGGTAACCATTCTCAATAAATAACTAAGAGATGTTCAATCAAACAATGGTGAGTTACATTAAAACCTTGTAAGTTGTAAATCAAACATGATATCGTTATATTACTTTAAAAAGTAAAATTCTAGTCAAACACGACAACCCTTTAAAGAGTTACCTATTCTGTTGGTAAAGAAACAGAGCCTTGCCAACAACAAAAATGGGCTAACGATTTCAAGATATTTGCAATGAAAATGCTATAAGAATTTGATTACAAAAGAATTGCATACTCTTTCAGCAGCTACTCAATTGCAACTCTCTCTCTCTCTCTCTCTCTCTCTCTCTCTCTCTCTCTCTCTCCATACCAGCAAACCAATGGTGAAATTTCACATATCACAAGTATTGATTGAGCAGAGCTTCATACATTATGGTTTCTCAACATGCAAATCCTCATCGTCCTCGTCCTTACTTGGGCAAGCGACCTCCTCCACCAGAATCCTTCTTGGGATGGATCGTCTCAATAAGAGCTTCGATTTCTTCCTTTGCTCTTTCGAACACATTTGGACCTTTAACTTCACTGATGGGTGTATTCTCATCGATGTCATCACTCCTTCCATGAGTCTCTTTATGATGATGTGGTTTGTGTTTCAGTGATTCCATCCCTTCCTCAGCCTTTACTATAAGCTTGGGTGGTGCCTTCACGTTCTTTTCTGTCAATATAAGTAAAATAAAATCATCAAACACAGATGGCTGTAAAACTAAGGTTTGATATGCAACAATGTGATCAAATTTATCAACATAATCGAAGGACTCTTTCTACGTACACTATTCTTCCAAGTCAAATAAACTAAAGAATCCTTGCTCCCTGCATGCTCAAGTTTCACAGTCACAAAAGCCACCAGTAAAATTTTCAGTGATTCTGTCTGGCTATACTGATGAACATATTTGACCAGGATTCATACTACTTCATGTATGAAAATGCCAACACTCCTCGAGCAATTGGTGGTAAAAAGATCATTGAGAAGGTAAAAAGACCTTGACACCGTGGAAGGATACAGATGCAATAAATTTTGTAAAATAATTTAAGGAAAGCAATTAATTTATCTCAGGTTTTAACAACAAAAGTGGATGCACAATTTGCATGCAGAAAGTGGATATAGTGATGACAGTTAAGGGAAGCTCTTTTTGCTGTTTGACGAAAATTGAAGTAGGGGATTTGAGTGAGGAATCGTAAAAAATGCATCTTGCTATATGGGCAGGCACCATACCTTTGCAAACTCAAAATAGTGAAATACTAGCCAAATACATTCTTTATGTTCTACATATCAGTATAATGCAGCTTATTCCAAAGGATATCGTCACTCTTCACAATGCGACATCATTAATAGAAGATAAGGAACAACAGTAGGTCAAAGAGAAGATCACAAAACAAATCTGGAATTCCTTTGAAAAATGAAACACAAGCAACTGACATTAAAGCTGGCCAGAACTAAAGATTTGCTAAAAAACTGGGCTAGGGAATCACGTAATATTATCAGGTCAAAATTACAATAAAATAAAATAAACTGTCCATCTTCGTCAGTATGATTGCAGCTTGATTTAAATTCACTTTACAACAATTTTTGGCAATAAAAATGTGATTTTGATAGAGTCAAGGGTTTAATCCCAATAGCAAAGCCGAATTAAAAACAAAACTTCTGCCTAACTCGATCAGCCAAGAGCAACAAGAACAAAGAACCAGTGGGGTTCCTTCGAGAACAAAATCCCACCCAGAAACTTAACGAAATACTTAATCATCAAAACCTACCTACTCCAGAACTATCATATCAAATAAATGCTACCTTATTCAAGAGGCAGGCCAATCACTTGACTGGGACAACAAGCGATGCTATAATACACAACACAAATAAACAGACAAAACATCTCTGAAAAAAGCCTTCACTAGCCTTCACATTATACACTCGGGGGGGGGGGGGGGGACGAGCAGCGATGACAAATACGAATAGGCACTGGATCACACTCACCAAACAGACATGACATCACAGAAAACTGGAGCCCTGTCAGTGAATGAAATGGTGCCATGTTATACTAAGTTATACTTCCAAAACTCTGAGGGATTGGAGAACTCCATCAATATCGCTAAAGGATTATGCTAGATTTGTGATGAGGCATATGCATCAAGCCATAGATTTAAGCTTGGTAACCTACCAGTAGAATTTTATGTATTTTATGATTACAACCAGACCAATGCTACTTCGGAGAATGCTGAGTTCTTGAGTTCAGCATGATTGCAACATAGTTTCAGTTTATTTTAAGATGTTATTAGGCTTTAAAGATGTGATTATCTTCCAACCTTATAGGCAAATTAATGTATGGTTGCATTACTCCTTAATTGTACCAGTCTTACTTTTAGGTTTCCTTACTTAGATTCCTTGTAATCTCTATACAAAGATACTATGAGCAGTGAATGACATAAGCAGCAAAGTTATCCTTTGTTCTATAAGATATGGGTCTCGCTCGAATGAGTCCTAAGGTCAGAGCTCCCTCAGACGAACTTAAATATACCCTTGCCACCATAGGTCAATCTAGAATCGTGATAAAGGCAGGAAAAGCATTAGAGTTTCCAGTTAATCTCTCTATCTCATACCAACAACAAAAGAGCATGGATATGAACCTGAAAGCAGGGAGTTACTCTAGATCAAACAAATAGAACTCACCATATTCCAGTTTGCAAATACATCAATATAAAACGAAAACAATCATATAATCACCTAAAGACATCAATATAAGCATTTTCCATTTTGCATATACAACCACATGACAATCCACACCTGACTGTAAATCTGACTTCTCCGATTTCATACAATCCTTAGCAACAGAACTCCTGGAAACAACCCAATTTTCAGTAACTAGCATCACATTCACACATTCTGATTAACAAAAGAATCTAAATCAAATGCGTAAATTTCCCAACCTCGTCGTCTCTCCATACAAGTGTGGATCATGAGTTTTAGATTCCTTCTTGGGGTGGATAGCCTCCACAATGGCCTCAATTTCCTCCTTGGCTCTCTCAAACACATTGGGAGCCTTCACATCACTCGTTGGAGTATCGACATCAATATCATCACGCAATCCATGAGTCTCCTTGTGATGCTCATGCCTCTGTTTCCCATTGTGCAGAACCGCCTCAAACTCTTCCTTTGCCCTCTCAAACAAATTCGGCGCCTTCACATTTTTCCCTGTCCACCATCCAAGCAAATCTTAAAAATCGCATCTTTCATACTATTCAAACTTAGCTTCTCCATAAATTCTTGACATCTTTTGTGATCAGAACTCAAATTTTCGAAATTGAATGAACAAGAACAACAATCTTATTCTTTCGTACTTTTCAAACTTAACTTCTCCAAAAATTCTCGCATGATTTTGCGATCATAACTCAAAATTTCGATATTGAATGAAAGAACAAAGGGGGTTAAGAAGTAGTACCTGATGGAGAGTTTGATGAAGGGTCCGATTTGGGATCAGCCATGAAAGAATTCTCCAAAAATTTGTATGATATTTTCTGGATTGATAGTTGGAAATGGATTTGGTACAGAAAAGGGAGCAATTTAATTTAATGAAATGAATTGGGAAAGAGAATCGAATTTGGTATCAAACGTTTGATGGTTGATAGATTCCTCTTTGGGAGAAGCAGCCTTTGGACCAAATGAAAGCCAAACACGTGAGTTTTACTAATTTACTATTTATGCATTTTATATTATGTTAAACTACACATCGTTTTTATTTGGGAAAAATGCAAAAATATTGTTATTTTTTAATTTTTTTCTAATCCCTAAAAAATTCATGATTCCTATTTTTTTGTTACTGAAATTTATTAAAAATCTTACATGCATTTTTCAAATGCTTTTTAAATAGATTTTATTCCCACAATACAAGCTCAATAATGATATATAATTATATTCTCCTACAATTAAAGGTCATCTTAAAAAGGTCTATAATTAAAGGAAAAATATATTAATCAACTCATGACAAATCCTAAATAACAAGTGTAAATTAAAATTAAACTTATTAAACACAAAAAATTAAAATTGGAGAAAAAAAATTGAAAAAAAAAAACCTATAAAAATCACATGTGCAATAGAGAATGCAACGAATTAAAAATACGCAATAAAGAATTTCATACATCTTACTTGAACTCTAATTATTAACAATTTTTCCATCTTCTATATATATCTAGACTTAATTAATTGACCGTGCATATATATATACACGTGCGCGCGCGTGTGTGTATATATATATATATATATATATAGGGAAGGGGTCAAATGAGAACCCTTTCCCTAGGTGGGAACTAGGAACTAATCCTATCCCTTCATTAGTTCAATTTGGACGGCTCAGATTAAGTGAATGGGACGGTGGTATAATTGTAATATTTGGCAAGTTTGATGAAGGGGAGGGCAATATAGTAATTAAGTTTTTCAACTTTCCTTCTTCAGATTTTTTTCCCCTTTTCTCTCCCTCTCTCCCTGATTTACGTTTTTCTTCTTCTTCTTCTTCTTCCCTTTTGATTTCTCATTATTTTTCAGCATCTGCTTTCATCTTTTTATCACGAAGATTCAACCCTATGATTCGTAGAGTTCATCGACGGCGCTGTCTTTTTATGGTGACTCCATGTATGTGTTTTTTTTTTTCAATTTATTTTAGCAGTTTGGTATGTCGATTTATTTCTCGTTTCTTCTCGTGATTTTTTTTCTCATCTTATTTTACTTTATGGCTCCATCGTTTTGTTACGAAGATTCGATATTTTTGATTGATTTGATCTTTTTCGTTCAGATCTGGGTTGTATTAGTTTTTTTTTTAGAAAAATATCAGTTATTTTCTAATTGTTAGGAATTCTAGGGTTTAGTATGTACGAGAATATACAGAATATGTATTAATTTGACCTGTTTATTTATTTTAGCATGTTAATGTATTCGTTTTAGCCTATTGTCACATATGTTTTAGCATGTTAATGTAGTCGTTTTAGCCTGTCGTCACATATATATGTTTTAGCATGATAACATGCTGGTTTAATGTTATTTCTACTGCACTCTATAAAACATGTCATACAAACCATGCTTTGCTTTTTGTTTCTTTTGTGTGTGTGTGTGTGTGTTTTTGTGACTCGGCTACACAATGTTATAGACACCATGTAAATATTAGAATACTTTGGTGCTAAAATGTATGTTGCATGATGCTAGAATGGTATATACCCAATGCTAAAAATCAATTTGTGTATCTGAACATTTCTTGATGTGATTGTATTATTATTTTACCTTGTTCAGTTTATAATTTTTTGATTTTAATGTGTCAGCTTCTTTTGTTTGAAGTGACCATAGTAAGATTACTCACACAGTGATATGGAGGGTTCTACTTCACATAGCAAGACGATGATGTTTGAACAATTCTACGGTTTACGTGCCCCTTCTGAAGTTGTTGTTCATCCACCTATTCCAGTTAAAACAAAAGGTAGCGACAGTCGTTTGATATATAAGAAGGAGGCAACGAAGAGAAAGGAGAACAAACCACTCAGAATGTGTAGCAATTGCTACAAGTTGTTAGATCATGATGCTAGGAACTGTCCAACTTGATGTTATTATAGCGATCGAGTATAGTTTAATATCATGTTTTACCATGCTTGTGAATTGTTTTCAACACATTCATTTTTAAGAATATATATGATTTTTAATAAAAGTGTTTATGACATTTTCTTTGCAGCAATTATATTACTATTAAGTTTTATTAACCACGGTTACTGTTTAGAATATGATGCTAAAATAACGGAAGCATGAGGTTAAATACCTTGTCAGATTCCCACTGTATATTTTGTTTATCAGAAGATGCTAAAATGAGAAACGCATGAGGCTAAAATGATTGAAGTAGGAGGCTAAATTTGATGTGACATTTTCCACTAGAATTCACTATTCCCAATTAGGGTTTATTATGTTCCAATTAGGGCTCATATGATACCAACTAGTAATTCTGAGATTCCCAGTAGGGGTTCATTGTCCCCATAAAGGGTGTATTGTGTTTCATTGCAATGAAATCACCGTTCCATATTTTGTTTATCAACACATGCTAAAATGAGAATCATATGAGGCTAAAATGATCGAAGTAGGAGGCTAAAATTGATGTGACATTTTCTACTAAGGTCCACCATTCCCAATTAGGGTTTATTACATTCTGATTAGGGCTCATTTGATCCCAACTAGTAATTATGATATTCACATTAGGGTTCACTGTCCCCAAATAAGGTATATTGCGTTTCATTCCAATGAAATCATCATTCAATTTTTGTTTATCAACACATGCTAAAATGAGAAATGCATGAGGCTAAAATGAGTGAAGTAGGAGGCTAAAATTGAATCTGGACAGTTTCTGAGTTCAGTAATTATGGTTTATTACGTTCCGATTAGGGCTCATATGATCCCAACTAGTAATTATGAGATTCATATTAGGGTTCACTGTCCCCAAATAGGGTGTATTATGTTTCATTCCAATGAAATCACCGTTCCGTATTTTATTTATCAGAACATATATGCTAAAATGAGAAATGAATGGGGCTAAAATGAGTGAAGTAGGAGACTAAATTTGATGTGATATTTTCCACTAGGGTTCACCGTTCCCAATTAGGGTTTATTGCATTCCAATTATGGCTCATCTGATCCCAATTAGTAATTATCAGATTCTCATTAGGGTTCATTGTCCCCAAATATGTGTATTGCATTTCATTCTAATGAAATCATCGTTCCATATTTTGTTTATCAGAACATGCTATAATTAGAAATGAATGAGGCTAAAATGAGCGAAGTAGGAGGCTAAATTTGATATTTATTTCGGAAAATATTTACACATTTTCTTTCTTAGTTGTTAGTCATCTCCTTCGTTGCTTTGCTTTCTCATTCTTTTTTTTATCATTAACTCGTATTTTTTCATTTTGTAGTATCTATATAGGTGTAGGTGTTTATATAAAACTGTTAGAAATATATTCATAATATCACCCGCTAAAATGTATTACACAATATGCTAAAATGTTATATAGGTCATGCTAAAATGTTGTATACAATATGCTAATATAAATCTGGGGTTGCTCTATGCGAAAATTATGCCTAAAAATGATTTTTTGTATTTTTCATCTATTTTTTTCAAATAAACATATGCAATATGGATCTTAAATGAAAGAGTATGAAAAGAGCTTTAATTTGATATAAGATTTGCGTAAATCCGATTAAAAATGAATAAATTATGATCATTTAAAGTTTTTAAGAATTATTTCAAAACATGATGATGTCACTTTTTTTTGTTCCAATTTTACCCTTAATGAAACACGTGAATTTAAAGTTTTCATTTTAATTACGAGATTGCCACCGCCCCTATTCCACTTTATCCATTTAATCTGGACCGTCCAAATTTTGGAATGAAGGGATGAGATTGGTTCCCAGTTCCCACCTGGTGACTGGTTCTCACCAGATCCCATCCCTATATATATATATATATATACATATATCTTTATAGGGGTGGGATCTGGTGGGAACAAGGAACCCATCCCATCCACCCATTTATAGATTTTAAAAAAGGCGATGGCATATTGGTAAATAAATTGAACTTTAAAAGTGGGGGTTAATTTCTTTCCGTCAAAATACGATGATGATGTCATCATATTTGTACAAATATTGTAGAAACTTTAATCAATCATAACTTGCTCATTTTTAATCGGATTTACGCAAATCATATATCAAATTAAAGCTCTTTTCATACTCTTTCATTTAAGATCCATATTTCATATGTTTATTTGAAAAAAATAGATGAAAAATACAAAAATCAATTTTCAGGCATATTTTTCATACAAAACAGCCTTAGATCTATATTAGCACGACTTATATAATATTTTAGCACGATCTATATAACATTTTAGCACGAAACTACTGGCATAATAACATGATATATATAGGACATTTGAGCATAGTCCGTAACTTATATCAGCATTTTATTCATGACTTGTTCGTTTTAATTAAATTTATGCAAATTATATATCAAAATAAAGATATTCTCATTAGATTGTGGTGAACTCATTTGGAGGCATGTTATAAAATTCTCATTTTAGCATGTTGTGTAATACATTTTAGTATGTTGTATAATATATTTAAGCATGGTATGTAATACATTTTAGTGGGTGATATTATGAATATTTTTCTAACAATTTTATATAAACATCTACATCTATACATATACTATAAAATGAAAAACACGAGTTGATGATAAAGAAGAAAAAGAATGAGAAAGTGAAGCAACGAAGGAGATGACTGACAACTAAGAAAGAAAATGAGAGAATATTTCCCGAAACGAGATAAAGTTTATGAGAACAAAATATGTGCTACAATTCTAAGTAGAGAGAGTAACATACAAAGTGAAAGGAACAAAGCTGAGGAAAATCTACACTACAGGCTCTCATTTGAAGATGGTCCAATTAATGTTGAAGCATTTGTTATGTCGAAGTGATTTATATGTTAATAAAATTTCTACAAGTACTATTAATTTCAAGACATATTTCTTATGAATATTAGTTTATGTTGATAAATATTAGTTCTAGTTGAAGAATACTACCTCCGTTTCATAATGTTTGTTGTTTTGTTTTTTTTATCTGGAATTAAGAATTAATTTTGTGGACAAATATACCCATCTCTTATATATGCCATAAAATCTAATTCATCTATATTTTCCTAAAAAATAACAATATTTTCTCTCTCCATATATTTTTCTCTCTTCATATATTATAGGTAAGTTAGAATCAAAAAATCTTGTAGGATTTGAGAGGGTTAAAATTGGGAGAGAGGATGTCAAATTATATAAAACAACAAACATTTTGAAACTAAAAAAAAAACCTTAAACAACAAACATTATGAAACGGAGGTAGTATTAGTTTAAGGTGATGAATATTAGTTTCAAACATTTGTTATTAATATTTGGAAATGTCATTGTTAGCGTGAATTTTTCTTTATACGAGCATGATATTGTTGTTTTATTAGCATCATATAGTATTTCATTTTAGCATCATACAATATTTCATTTTAGCATCATACTTCTGTGATTTTAGCATGATGTTCTATACCCTAATAGGAACACAATAAACCCTAATCGAACTGAGTAGACTTAATTTAACCCCATTCTCACTTCATTTTAACTTGATGTTATAAACAATAAACCATAATGCGATGTAATAAACTCTAATGGAAATGTCATACATTCTAATGGGAATGTGACAAAAAAAAAATTAGCATGCTACTTCCCTCATTTTAACCTGATACTTAATTACCTCATTTTAGCCTGATCTACTAAACAACAATGAAGGATCTAGAAAATCATAATGCGAATATAATAAACTCTATTTGGGAATAATGAACCCCAATGGGAATGCTATAAACCCTAATTGAGAATAATGAACCCTAATGGGAATGTCATAAACCTTAATTGGGAATAATGAACCCTAATGGTAACGGGACCTCAAATTTAGCCTTATTCTGCCATCATTTTAACCTGATACATCTCCCATTTTAGCAAGATACTATAAATAATAACGGGTCATGCAATAAACCCTAATTGAGAACAATGAACCCTAATGCGAATGTAATATATCCTAATTGGGAAGAATAAATCCTAATTGAGAACAATGAACCCTAATGAGAATGTGACATCAAGTTTAGCATGCTACATCCCTCATCTTAGCCTGATAATTTTCTAATTTTAGAATGATTTGATAAACAATAATGAGGGATGCAATAAACCATAATGGGAACATATTTAGCCTCATACTTCTTTGATTTTAGCATCATATTCTAAACAGTAATTGAGATTGACAAACCTTAATATTAATATAATAACCACAAAGGGAATGTCATAAAATTTTTGAAAAAAATTCATATATTCTTGAAATAAAATAAAATAAAATAAAATAAGTCCTAAAAATGAATATTTTATATTTTTCTTCATATTTCTTCGGATAAACAAAGCCATGTGAGATCTTGAATGAAATAGTATGCAAAAAAATATAATTTGATATATTATATGAAAAAACATTGCGTTTATGAATTTTTAGCATTAAATTACTCTCATATTAGCATACTGTATAAGAGATTTTAGCATAACGTTACATATCAGTATTACGTTTATATGTGGATGAAGTTATTGTTGTTTAATTGAAACTTTCAATTTATTGTGAAATTTATCCAACATGTAACTTACATCAGCAGCATTTATCACATATCAGAAATAAATTTGAATGATATTATAAATATCAATATAAGTCATGTCATTTTAGCATGGACTATGAACCATTCCAACATGATGTATATGCCATTTTAGCACGAACTATAATAATAACAGAATCATTGACGAAAAAATGAAAATAAATACAGGAATCAGAATTGGACGAGATAATTAAAAAAGATAAATACATGAATCAACAACATTATATGAAAAAAGATGAAACAAGGTAAAAATTTAATTGGGATAATTTAGAAAAAAGTAGCATTTAATCCAAAAAGAATAATGGCGTTTACAAACAAATCATGAAATCCTAAGAATTTAAAATGTGCATGTGAATGTAAAAAAAAATATATCAAGAATTCAAAATCATGTCTGAACCGACAACATCAATTTTGAGTTTTTGCATAAAAAAAACCTCTTAACCACATATATATTTATAGTTATAATATTTTATTATTTTAATAAATTATTAAATTATTATAATGTTTCAATTTGTATTTAGTAAATGGTTTACAAAACAAACAGAGAGAGAGAGGGGAGAGGAAATAGATGGAAAATAGAGAGAGAAAGAGTGGGAAGAGAGAGAGAGAGAGAAAAGTGCACAAAGAAAAAAAAAATCGTGAATGTTGAAGAGTGGAGAAAATCATGTTTCAAAACATAAGAATTATTGAATTACCATAATACCCTCTTTTACTTAAAGTTGTAAATAATTACAAGTATGCCACCTTACATTTGACCAAACTTTGGCTAAATTGTGGCCATTAAAATCTAAGTAATGGAAGGTTTAGATGAGTTCCTAGTTCCCACATGGGGGAAGGTTCTCATTTGATCCCTTCCCTATCTTTATATATATAAATTATATTGCAAATGATATAATGTTACTGGCTAATACGCATATATAATTAATTAAGCAACAAATTAAAACAAGAAGATCGAGAAATATTAATCTTAAAAATTGAGCAGTAGCAGCAACCCATACATACGCGCATATATTGACTAAGAAGCAAAGGAGGTCAGTTGGTAATTAATTATACAAGTCCACTGAACTCATCAGTACGTAATTAACAAAAATAATCATCATTAATTATTTAGTTAATTTCCCTTAAATCCACCACCACCAGCATCATCATCAGTTGCAGGCTTCATGGGCAGATACATCGTCACTACAAAACCACCTGGAACATACATGAAGCATTCCTGCAGCATGCAAATATTCATTTCAAAATTAACTAGCTAGCTTCTCGATCGTTTGCACAATTAAGATCTAATTAAAGTGAGTTACCTTGCCAATATCACCATCATCATCATCATCATCAACGGTAGTCGACTTGATCCAACGGTCCATAACAAGGGGATCGTGACGCCCCTTCCTTCTGGCGTAGTCTAGCACAGCTCTGATGCGAGGCGGAGGCACCACGAAACCCCCAACGGAGCCGGCAGTCTCTTCGCCGACCGGCGACGACGCAATGCCGACGACCTCGTGCAAGAGGCTGAACCAGGGGCTACCAGGAACGATGATAACTTCCTCTACCAGTAAACCACCGTACCTAGCCCACCCGAATTCGTCCCCCAACGGATACACCCACTCCGTTCTAGGGCTCGTGTCTTCCACCGCCCTACACTTCATCTGAATAATCCCCCTCTCATTGATATCGCAGCCCTCATGTCGAGTCATCACCAACAACGGCAACTCTTTCCACCCCACATCATACCCCAACCGGCAAGGGGGCGGCACCGAATCCCCCTCCGCCTGCAGCACGGCCACGTCGCCGCCCAAGTTCACGGCCAACGTCCGCGTGCGAAGGACCTTGCCTCCCTTGGTGATGGCGGCGGTTCTGCCGACTTCGCAGTGTGCGCCGGAGACGCACCCGACGACGTGCGCGGAGGTGACGATCAGCTTGGGATGCACGAAAACGCCGGTGCCGACACGGGGGGAGGAGGAGGAATGCGAGAAGTAGCTCTTGAGTGCTACTACGCTGGGGGAGACGGTTTCTATGAGTGACGTCAACACGGATCCGAGATCATCGAGTGCGCCGCTGCTGCAGAACAGGCGGCGCGTCGGAAGTGGAACCCCGTTTTGGAGGTGTTTGAGTGGAGAATTTCTGCTGCTGCTGCTGCTGCAGAAACGGCCTATTGTTTTTTTGAGGGAAGAAGATGCCATTGTTGACTGTTGAGTGAGTGCTGGGTTTAGGGTTTAAGCTGAGCAGAGGGGAAATGGAACAAACAGAAAAAGTGCTTAATTTACTGTTTTCAAGAAATTACTGTACTACTACTTTTGCTTGAAAAAGACAAACTACTTGCTTGAAACTACCGTACTAGTTATTACGGTACTCGTCTTTGTATCCGCGTTTTGAAAAAAATATCCATATCTATCCCTATACTCGATAGATATTCATTTTTATGCTCGTCTCCGTATCCTTTGAGTACTTAACTACCTATACACGTATCCGTTCCCGTATTTTAACTATTTTTTTATGCGATTCACGAGAAATGTTTTATATTATTTAATAAATTTTAAAATATTTTTAGAAGTTACAATAAAAAAAATAGTAGTTAAATACATACATATATATATGTTAGGTGTATAGTTTAAATATATAAAAAATATATTGAATGCGATATGTAATTTATATAGATAATTGAGTAAAATAACTATTTATTTTTAAAAAGAGATAAACAAGATTAAATTGTATTTATAAATTCTCACTTTTTTTATTATAGATTATTTCTATATAATATGTTTGTGCATATATAATAAATAAATATTTTTTAATGTACATATATTGATGAACATCTTCTTAAGCATAGTGACATAAAATTAATAATATCTTTTCTGATAAATTTAATGACATTTTTCTATAATCATTCAAACATACTTATATTTGTATTTTTTTTATCGTATACGTTTTAAAAATAAATATTATTTTATGTAAGATATAATCTTTATAGGAATTTATTTGTCAAGTTTACAATATGTGTGTGTGTGTGTGTGAGAGAGAGAGAGAGAGAGAGAGAGAGAGAGAGAGAGAGAATAAATAACATAATTTACAAATTAATATTTCAATTAGTCCAAATCTTATTTCGTATTCAATTATCATTTTAGTTTTTAACAAGAGTCACATTTTAAAAATAAAATATATAAACATACAAATTTCTTTATCACAAACTATTTATTGAATATTTATTTAGAAATTATTACTTGTATTAAATAATTCAAAATTATGATTAAATAATTTATAATTTTAAGAATATTGATTAAAACTAAATCATAATTCGATTAAAATATAATACAAAGACCCTTCATGAAAATGCAACATTTCATAAAAAAACTACAAACATAATAATGCCATGAAATTTTTAAAAAATAATATAATATCACAATACAATACAATTCAATAATAATAATAATAATTAAATATATAACTATATATATGGGTATGAGGCTGGTTGGGTACTAAGGTACCCGTACCCATTAAAATTTACAGGTAATTACCCATATTCGTGCCCAAACCTATTATGTGGGTAATTATCCTACCCATCGTGAGTAATTTTTACGGGTGTCCATAGGATCCGTTACCCATCGCTATCCCTAACTAAGGTTATCTTTAGAGGTAATATAATTGTCAGTACGTATAGTTTTCTCCTTAATTATCTAATAACACGCCATTAATATGTATAACAACGTGATTTAATTATTAATTATATCTTCATTTTCATTACAACGTTATCACAATTACTTTCGAGGTATCTAACTTAACAAATTAATATTTCTTTATCACCAGTTAGTTTATAATAAAATATATGAAACGAGTATGGACTATTGTTCATTTTAAGGTGGTTGTAGAATTTGATTAGTTCACGTTGCCTAACATTTAATTATCATGGTGGGCGGATTCCTCCTTAACAAAAAATAATTTTGCTGGTGCAAAAATACAATTATTAACGAAAGTTGATGCATGGAATATTTATTATTATGCCATTATGCAGTTTTCCTTTAATTATAAACTTAATATCATATACGTATACGCATATATTTAATATATATATATATATCATAATTAAACTTGTATTTTGTGAATGAAATTTATTAAAAATCTTACACGTAATTTTCAAACATCTTTATAATAAATTTCTGTCATGCAGTGAACCGTAATAAATTTTAAAAAATGTTTTATATATGTATTTTTAATTGTTTGATATAATTTCCACGACATTAAAATTTTATCGTCACTTAAATTTACTTTTTAATAATTCAACTTTTTGCTTGACATTAAATTAATTAATATGTAAAACTAAACCTAAATCTAGAAAGTTAAACCCAATTGTATTATATATTATATTTACTTAGCAAACTGAGTATACTATTACTATCTACACTAAACTAAGAATATTATTTGGTTAGAAAAACTATAAGTATTATTTTATTTATATTTTCTAAAATAATAAAATTTTAATTTATTCTATTAAGTTGTTTTTGAAACAGTGAGGGAAATTGCGGATGAAATCATCTGCTACATTTTGTGCAACACTTGGTGCTACACAATTAAATTTATTAGTTTTTGTTAAATTTTTTCTTCAATTTCAATTTATCGTGTTTTAATTTAATTTTACACTTATTAATTAATTGGGGTTCATCCTACCCAATTAGGGTATGCAATTTTTTTTTACAAAATAATTAATTATTAAATAGAAAATAAAATTAAATATTTTAAAAAATAATTTTATATCCTAATTGGATAGGATGAACCCTAATTAATAAGTGTAACATTAAACTAAATCATAATAAATTAAGATTGAATAAAAAATTTAAAAAATTTAATAAATTTAAATGTATATATTTTTTAACTCACACACCCGACCTGTGGTATTGAGGAGATTCGAATTTGTGATATTTGGTCTTTAAACAATCTCACTCCACCATTAAACCATCCACACTAGCCACTGGACTAATAAATTTAAATGTACAGTATCAAATATTGCGTAAAGTGTAGTAAATGATTTCATCCGAGGAAAGGAACCCAACCCAACTATTGTACCTTTTTTTTTGGGGGGGGGGGGGGAGGGACCCTTATATTTTAGTTATTGTAAATTGTAATTATATTTTTTGTCATTTAGATAAGACAGAATATTTTTGCAGTAGTTTCTTGAGATTTTTTCTGTAGCTCTGATCTAATCAGCCAATGTTTAGGCGACAGGTATAATTGGATTACGTGTAAAAAGGTTACGTCAAATTTCAATCATCATTAAAAGAAGAAAATCAGTATGTATGGACTGAAATTTAACTTCATTGATTTAGTCCCTTCTTTCACTAATACCATACTAAAATTATGTAATTTGCGTCTTCCAATTTCCATTCAAAATGCTAATTATGTGTGTGTGATGTACACCATATATAACGTCGTAAATAATACTATCGATATATATATGTATATATATACACACTAAATTATTGGTTTGCTTACATAAAATATATATAAGCTCATGTAATTAAGCAAATTAAACCGATGATCATAATTAATTATATTCACCAGTATAAGTTGATATAAAAAAAAAAAAGATAGGTTACATTGAATTTCGATGAACTCATTAATAAAAATATAATATAATCCAACATAATAACCATGACTTATATTGTAAATGCTAGTGTTACTGCACTTAGTTATCATTGGATATACTATGCGTATAATTATACCAAACAAATTCAGAAGCAAGCACGAACGCACATAAATTAATTAAAGGCATGCATAAATAATCAAAAGATAAGTGATATATATACTGAACTTTAAATCATATAAAGAGAAAGGACGGGATAAAATTCAAATTAATCCATGGGACTGATCTTCTGTGCACAAGATTGATGGGCCGACCCATCAGACGAGTTGACCCATTAATATGGAGCCAGCCCAATCTGAAAAGTCAGCCCAATTTTTTTTTTTTAAAAAAGAAAAACGGGAAACACAGAAACAAAGAACGCGAACTCGCAACTCACAAATTCCACTCATTTATCGCCATCGCCACCGCCATCACCATCATACCTGAAGCTCGCGACCACCGTTTGTCGACGAAACAACAACACCATCATTATCGACTAGGGGTGAGCAAACAAGGGCCCGAAACCGACCCACCCGACCGAACCGACAACTTTCGGTCGGTGGTCGGTGGTTTAGGGGGGAACCGTTTGCAGTTCGGTGCGGTGGTCGGTGGTGTGGCCGGAAACCGACGGCCACACCGAACCGCCCGTTTAAAAAAAAAAAGAATCGCTAATTCGCTCGCCGCTCGCGGGTCTCCTCACCTCTCAATCTCCGAGCATCGCCGGCACTCACCAATCACCGGTCGCCCGTCGTCTCCAACGCCCAGACATCCTCATATCTGAGATTGCAAGACTGCATCCTCAACGCCAGTGACCTGACCGCTGTGCAGTCTCTTCCGCCGGACACTTCTCACGAGCACGACGCGTCGATGCCACAAGTCATTGGTCAGTAATCTTTTCTCAAGTCGACGCACGAGCTCGGCGCTGCAGTACTGCACTTTTTTTTTGGATTTTTTGAATGAGTATTTTTAGAGGATTTTTTGAATGAGAATGTATCCATGAACCTTGAAGATTATGTTGGACTATTAAACTGCTGCAAGTATCTAGTATACATATTTTGTGAACACAAGAAAATAAATTCGAAAAAAATATTAAAAAAAAGCGGGGAACCACTACTAGAAAATGTGATTTAGATGACACTCGAAAATGCCTTGCAAAAATAATTATTAATACATTTAAGTTGTTAAGGCACCTCTCAGAAGTGCCATCTGTTCTAATGTAATAGTAGAAAAATGTGGTAAGAGGTATTATATAAATGCATATAATGTGCCTTAACAGACGTATCATGTGACAGCTTTTAGTGCCTTAACAGACAATCTGAGATGTTATAAAAGTTTATCACATTACAATTTAAATGTCTACCCATATTACTTTTCATTACGTTTCAAAGTCCTATTTATTTTCTGGTGTCATTTTAGATAATATTTTTATTATTATATATTTTTTTAAATATGTTTTTACCATTATAATATGTACCTATATTAACAACACAAAGAATGAAAGAGTACGTATAACAAATTTAATTAAAATCATTCAACTAAGATAAAAATATTGTAGGTACAAACCATAACGTTAATTAAATATAAAATAAACGAATCATCCAATCACCAAAATTCTATGAACATTTACAGCCATACAAAGTATACAATGCCTTACTCAAGCATATTTATAAAAAACTAATAATTTATTCAAAAATCATACACAAATGTATTCTCAAGCTCTAATCCAATTTGTGCAATGCCCACCGAGAATTCTGAAGTTGATATATAGTAAGAACCATCCATGGATTATCTGCATGTAAAATGTGCATCAACTAATTAAAAAGTAAAATAATATCCTCAAAAGCCAAAAGAAGTTAGAGTACTATTGAGACAAAAAAAATATACTTAAAAAGTTTTGTAGAGAAGAAAAATAGATTTATTCTCTCATGTTCCACAAACATAGACAATCTTTTCAATACTATGGAATAAACTAGAGAAATATATTTGTAAACCAAAGTATGTTGTAATTGTAGTAAGAAATAAAATTTGAAACAAAAATAGTGATGGAGTAAATTTTACTTACATGATCTCTAGGTTAGTAATTTATCCAAGTCAAGAACAAATGCCCCCAGATATGTTCCCACCCATATTTGTACATGTGCACAGTCATTTGAACTTCTTGATTTTAAGTCCAATACTCCGCCACCTTACTTTCGAAAAACAGTCACTTGTGGCATATGAAAAGATCTCTGCTCAGTTCTGCATTTTGCAAGGATATAATAATATTAGGAAACACACTTAAGCATTCAAATATAATCTTACAATTTATGAGAACGGAGAAGAAGGTGGCCAACACATGCATGGTAGGAGAGAGAGCTGTAGTGGGACACAGATGTAGCTCATATAATCAATCAATTGATGAAGGGAGATTCCAATAATCTTAGTCTGATTAAAAAAAAAATCAATCAGGCATATGATCAAAACCTTAGCGAGAGTGACTCTCAATCAAGTCATATCTCAAAATTGTTAAACAATCTCAACCAAGTTATACCTCAGAATTGTTAAACAATCAAATAATCAATCAATTTATAGCAAAGTGTCTATTCAATCCAAGTACAAAATTTAGCATAGTACGATTTATGATTATTCACAATTGCTGAAATTTCTTTTGACATGATGCCTAGGCATGATATTGGGAACTCGATCAAACAATATGAAAACATTTATCGTTTATAACAAAACTAATAAATTAAAGATTCAAGATAGCACGTATACCTAAATTGAAAGGCACTCGATCAATCATATCTTTAAAACATCATTTGTAGTAGTAATTTCCTTTTAGATTAGTAATGACAATCTTATGAGCTTTTGGTCTTCATCTAGAATGAATAAAATAAGGTAAGTTATGCAGGAATATGAGCTATATAGTTTGCATTCAAAGTGAGGCATGTTTGATGGTACACACCTTACAATTATAGTAAGTATTTTATGAATCTTCTCTTCTATAAACTAGTTACCTTTCCAGAGCAATCTGCAAAAGAAATGAATGTATGTCAGTCATTATAAGGACAAAAAGAACCTCTTCATACATTACGAGTTGAGCTTTTCCGCTAGAGTATCCTGCAAGTCCTAAAGTCACATAAAAATAAGCATTTTTATGTCTAACGATAATAAAACTTAGTCAAACTTATCTAAACATATATTCCCTGCACAAAAAAAAAAGTGAAACCGTGCAGAGGAAATAAATCTTCAAAATCCCTGTTAGTTCTTACCTTTACAGAATACAAAATGAAAATGATTTGGTTAAGAAAATAATGTCCCATGGAGATAACCTTGTATCACACTGAAAAAACACAGTCTTGAGCCTTGTACAAGTGCATACGTATCACATCCAACGTCACTGAATTTGTTCTGGCGGATGGATATTGGGAATTTGGATGTAAAAGTTTCAAAATAACATATGATATCTAATTGATCATCTAAATTATCACTCTTACAACTGTAAAATTTTAATAAAAAATAAATATACTTAATAGAAGAAAAACAAACAAATTACCCATCAACTAAATACTTATCTAGCATTTGAAGTCTTAAGTGTAGAAAAATAAACAATATTCTTAAGAACAAAGGTAAATAAAAATGCAACTAACAATTAGTAAAGATACCAAATTCATTTAAAAACTAAAAAGCTAAGACGTGATAATCTATGAAAATTTGTACTAACTGCACTACACCCCATTAGTAAGCTTGAACTCTTAAATTCAATGCTTGAGCAATATCATTCTCCAACTGGTGTTACCTGTATACATAATGTTAAAATGCATAAGAATTACACTAAAGTTGTATTAAGATCATTTTAAATAGATATATAATATGAAAGAACAAAAATCACCAAGGAACAAGGCCAAGCAATCATTTCTCCAAATGTATCTTTGAGCTTTTGGAATTTACCATAAGGCCTAATCAATGTCTCCTCGAGTCCAAGTACACTCATCACATATACTATGAATACGTCCTTTAGCAACATTTTTTTTTTGTATTCAGACTTTGCAATAAAACATACGCTCCAACCTTCAAAAGACCCTCATAATTAAATAAATTTAAAGATCGTACTCATTTATGTGACTAGTAATATCAAGATTTTAGAAAAGGATAACTTTTAAAATGCATAATAAAAAAAAGAGAAAAATATACATGTATATGTGAATCTGTTGTAACATGAGTTGAGAAAGAGTTAAATGTTGAGGTTTGTTGCATAGATCTACTTTGTGAAACATATCCCTGTTGAGCAGAAAGCATTGCTTCTAACTATAGTATTCTTGATTCCTTCTGCATCAATAGACGATTAGATGAATATCGAGGAGTTTCACCCCAAACATCCGATGGACATATTCCTTGACCCAACATGCGAACATGACCCGACTTATCTTGTCCCATTACTTGTGCAAATACATCACTTGGACCAATGTGATCATTATAACCTTCTGGGAGTTGATTGGTGTGTTCTTGCATAGCCGCCTATTTGTAAAATTAGCAAGTGTCAGTAGGTTTGAAAATGATGAAATGATTATTATACATCAAAGATTTAAGATGAATGATCATACATACATATTTACTAGATGCAGCAACATCTGAGCTCCCATTCGAATTAAAGAAGCACGAGTTAAACAATTCAACACGAGTCGGGGAACGTCCCTTTTCTTTTACCTAACCAAGAACAACTATAATGTTTAGTAAATAGTAAATATATAAGATAAGAATGATGAAACTAGATAAGATTAAGTAGTAGAAATTACTAGTTTAGCTCTAATCTGGGCAAAAGATGTCTTCCCAGTCCTCTGATTCATAATTTTTTTGTCTCTAGCATCTTTATTTCGCTTACTTACTTTCTGAAATTGAAAAACAAAAAAGATAATCAAGTGGCACAATCTAATTATTTATCTCAAGGATCACTACGAACCTTTACTTCATCCGTGCTCCAATAAGTAAGAAGTTTTATCCATTGATCAAGCAAAACTCTTTCATCTCTGCCATCTATCAAATTTTCAATAGGAACATCTGCCCAATATTTTGTTTTCAAAAAATGCTTCCAATTTCTCCATTTGTGTCCAATAGAAGACAAAATCCACTTCTCAGCAATATGAGAGACATTGAATCGTAGCTGTGACACATAGTTAATTAGCAAACTTATGAAAAAATTCTAATATATCAAAAGAAAAGTTATAGTTAAAGAACTATAGAAAGTCCAACATTTATCCAAAATGAAATAAACATGTTACCACATAATTGACAAACCATTATATCACGTGTATAAAAAAATAGTGATTACCTTTACAGTGTCTAGTATTTCAGTCTTTTTTGTACTTGGCATTTTATGCCAATTCATGACATCTATTGGACAATATTTTCCATTTCTTGAAATTGAACCTAAGAAATGGGAGAGTGTGCTACTCTCCCCACCTACAGGTTGGCCAGACTTATTATATTCAACTTGAATACGTGGCGGGTGAGGAGGTCGGCCCCAAATATTTTACATATATGTCGGACCTCTAGTTTCTTTAACTATATTATCAGAATCATATATGATATCTGAAACACAAAAAAAAGAAATTAGATAAGTGTAATTATCATAATCATATCTGAAAACACAACAAACCTACCATTCATATGCTCATTCTCAATCATTGAGTCATTCATACATCTATTGTCAGGATGATTGTTGAGTGCATCTGCATCTTTCTGTATCGAACCTACACATATAAGTTAAAATAAAATAAAAAATATTAGAAAATGCTATAAATAAATGCAAAGTGGATTTTATTGAGTTTAATTAAATGCAAACACTAATGAGCATCATACCAGTGTGCCATGTTGGCGATATGTTAACGCAGTCATGTCCATGAAGGTAATTTGCATCCACAATTGGAGCATACTGTCTATCCCGAAGTCCATTATGAATTCTTTTACCCACTTGAGTTCTAAGTGTCATCCCTATACAACACACAAAAGAAAATATTAGAAAGTAATAACCATGATACAATATTATATGTCCATATTTCAAATTATTAAGAAAATGAAATAATAAGTTAAATCAAAAAACATTTGAATTAACTATTTGTAATGTAATATAAAAAGAGTTTACTTGGACCCTTGTCTCCCCGATTTGGCATGTCAGGTTGAGCATTAGCAATTTGAGAAAGATCATCATGTTGCAGAATCGACACATCATCAGAAGTAAAATTACTTTGCTTACGTTTTCCAACTTTATTAGCCATAACTGCAAAATGATAGGCAGCAAGCAACTCAAATATGAAGATTCGATATAAAATAGAGGTCTAGATGATTTATGTACAAAATATCGGGGAACTCTAAATCATATTTCCAGTTAGCTAGGTTGCTATTGAGATATTTTCTTAAAATTAATCTTAAAATGCTTGTATGCAATCTCATATATTATGATAAAAATACAGAGAAATAAGAAATTTAGATTTAAAATCAAATAGCAGTGTTGACGAAAGCAAGAAAATATCATACTACACAGTGAGTAATTCAATAGCCCGTTGCGTATCTCCCACAGTTGACCATGCCTCCCGACTTTCACCCAGCGATGGTGGAGATCCATGTTCTCCTCTTCAAGGGTGTCGACCTTATCCTGTAAGGTCGCGACCTTTTCCTCTAATTCCGCGACCACGTATGCCAATCGGGCACACTCGCCCTCAATGGCATTGACCCTTTCGCTCTTGGTCGGGGCCTTTGGTGGAGACCCAATTTCATGGCCCGCTTGGCCACCCCTCGTGTTTGATGCAGTAGCAGTGTTTTCCATAGTAACCCGCCTCGGTCCGTGGATCAGGAGCTGAGGCTCTGATACCACCTGTCACGGGGCGCTTGTAGTGCTTGGGTTAGTAGCGCACCGTGTGGCTAGTAGTCCGTCCTAGACTACGTCCGCCTCACTCACAAAAGCTTTGCTCGCAAAGCTTGATGCACGATGACGACGCAATTCACACCCTCCGGTGCTTTTAGTGGTCTCGGCAGAGCAAGCAACACATGAACACGATTGATTGCAAAGAAATCTTCATTAATGCAATTTGAATGTACATTATAGCTTGGAAGCAATTATAGCACGCGTTGGTTGGAGAGGGGGTCGCTCCTTGCAACGCTCACAGTCAAACAAAAGTTCGCTCTCACCCCCTATAATAGGCTTAAAAAAAAAGGGTAGCGACAGCACTAGATACTACTAAGCTAGAAAACGACAAAAATGGTCGTGCAAGGCCGTGCTTACAATTATGTACACTACAAGGAAATAGCTAGCACTCTAGGCAACTAAGGAGCTTTGGGTGGGGCGTTTGGCGGAGGTCCGCCCCGACGGTATATTGGTGCTAGTGCTGGCGGCCTAGGCGGGTGCGGGTGGCCCGGGGTGCTGGGGCGCCAGTCACGGGAGCCCGACGGGCCTCAGCAGCAAGGGGCCCGACGTTGCCTATCCCAAGGATCGGGATAAGGTAATGGACTTGTCCCGGCGTATCCTGGGAGAGGGGATAGGATGGGGGTGGCATCCCATGACACCATGTTAGGTAAGGAAACAACCTTGATTGAAAACTAAATGAAGTTTTATATGGTATTGTGGAGTTAATAAATAATTCAAATATATTGATGAAATCAAAAATGATACATGAATTATCTAATTAAGTGAGATAGCTTGGTGAATGGTGTAATATTGACACGGTATAATGATATAATAACTAAGTAAGCATAATCATGTATCATTGTTCAAAAGGGCAAATACTTGTTCTAGTTTAAGTTATATAGTTTTGTTAGATAAAATTTAGAAGATTGAATAGAATCGAGCCTAACACCTACATGTTGAAGCTCGACTCGTTAAGGAATATTATAGCTTGAGCTGAGCTCAAGCTCGATTCAAGCTTTTTTTTTTCTCTTGTTAAAATTCAACTTGTGACAAATATTTATCATGCTCGAATTCAGCTCGAGCTCGTCTTGTGAAATTCTCGAATATTTACTAATCAACCCTAGCTCGAGGAAAAAAATGATCGTTTAATTTACCCGTTCAAAATATTTATAATATTCATGAACATGTTTGATTAATTGAACATGTTCGCGAACTGGTCGAGCCGAACACTACTTTACTTGAGCTCGATTTGAGGCTCGAGTTCAACTCATTTAGAAAATGATCGAGCATCGAATGACCTTTTTTGAGCTGCTCTAAATAGCTCCTATGTTCGTTTACCGTCCCACTTGTCACATATTATTAGTATAAGTAGATTGATATCATATAATCGAATTCAATTCATGTTTCAATTAATTTGAACTTTATATATGGACCTTGATTTGTTAGATTGCTGATTATCTATGTTATGTCTTTCATTGCTATAATAATTTTTAAATGTCAAACATAATTATTACTCTTAGGTTTAACCAGTGAAATTAGAGGTAAATTTAATTGTAATATTTAAATCCACTTTGTATTTAATACACAAGTATATGGGTTAACTATGAACCAGATGAATATTAAATCCACTTTGTATTTAATACACAAGTATATTGAATGAATATTGACCTATCAAACTTGTTTTTTTTTTTATAATGTTATAACAGATTCTAGTAATCCAATCCAAGTATAAAAAATGGAAAATAGAGAAAAATAATTAAAAAAAAAAGATTCGGGTCAAACAGAATCCATTCCTTCAATTGAACTGTAATGAGTAAGAGTAGGCATAAAAAGATAGTGTACATAAAGGCTACTATAAAGTGAAAATGAGTAGCAGCAAAGTTGTACCCTTTTCTAGAAAAATATATTTAAAACCTAATAACTATCATTCTAGTTCATCAACTTTGATCTCATACTGTTGACAAAGATAAAAGGATTTTGTCACCAATCATACCATTTTCTCACTCTAAACTTCCCACTATTATTAGTCTCCAAACATTTCTTCTTGCTGCCTATTTTAAACACCATGTAATATTTTAAGGCAAGAATAAAGAGATTAAGAAAACAATTTATTAAACTAACTTTTCCATTACACATATAGGGATAAACCAAGAGCCCATTCTGTTGTAATTATGCAAAATTCATAGTGTCAGAGGAGGTTTCTGTATACAGCAAGGTTGATCATTTTGACTTCTGCTTGAAACTTAATCTGTCATTAATATTGCTGCCATCTTTGAGCATCTTTACTGCTACGACTGGTCTCATCAGGAAGGTTGCATCTTTGACTAGTCCTTGCTCATGACCAAGGAACTTCATCAATGAATAAAAAGTAAATAATCAACAAGCACATACCCAGTTTTTGTTAACGATTAGAACTTCCATTCCAAAACATAATTTTACTAGGACAAAAAACAACAGAGATATTAGAAGATTATTAAATCAACTAAATCAACATTGTAAATCAAATACGGATTTATAATATTTCCACAACAGTTATCTTGAACTAAAATAAAAGTCATCCGAAAAGAAAACATCCCATCCTAGTAACAAAAAATAATTATTGAGAGAAACAAAAACTAGGCCAAACATAGTCTCACAAAATTAACAGTGGCAACAATGTTCTAGCACGCAGACAGAAACATAGGTGAAAAAAAGTTCACAAAAGGCAAGTTATCTCGGTTCCAATGTTGTGCAGTCAAAATTTCGAGAGCTGAGCTTGAATGCCACATCGGTAAAACTAACCATTTCCTTTGGTCATGAATCTGGTTTGGACAAGGTTCAACCTGCAGATCAAGATTAGTCATTTAGGTCTAAGGATAAAGATGATCTAGTAACAACTGCATGTGAGCGACAATAATAAAATGAACAGTTAAGCATGATATATAACTAAAATTGATAAAAGTGAGCAACAATAAGATGCTAATTAAAACATACCTAAGAATAACTCAATGTTTTCAGTTAGTGATATCAATTTCGATCCCCTCAATATCTTGGCGAGCCCAGCTAAAATCATCACTTTCAATATTGATAGAAGGATTACAAATATTGCTTTGCAAGAACGTTTCAACATCAACATTGGATTCCATGTTATAATGTGCACATGCAGAAGTAGAGACAACTACATGCCATTCTGGATCAGAAGGATCTTGAACATAAAAAACTTGTATATCTTGAGATGCTAGAATGAAAGGTTCATTATGACGTGGCAAATTTGAAAAATTTGCTATTGTGAACCCATCCGGGTCTTGTTTCAGTCGTGGTCCTTTAGACACCCAATCACATTCAAATAACACAACCCTATAACCTCCACCATAATCTAGCTCAATAATATTTCTTAAAATTCCATAATAGTCCAACTCGCCTAGGATAGGATTTTGGTCTCTTATACTTGAAAAACTTGGTGTCATGGCTCTTACACTTACTCCACAATTTTGTGTATTCCTCGTACTCTCTATATCTTTGTGTATTCCTCGTATTCTCTATATCTTCAGTGTTTCAACATCAAATCTTGTAGCAACCCCTTTTCCAAGAGCACGACCTCTTATTGTGAAAACATCTAACCCTAAAGTAACAGTATCATTTATGTCCTCATTCCGAGCTGTTTGGTTAAACTTTGACTCCACATAATCAGCTAAGTATAAAGAGCAAAATGTCAAACATTCTTCTGCTAAATAACCTTCAGCAATTGAACCGTCAGGTTTGTTTCTATTACGCACGTAGGACTTCAATGTACCTAAATACCTTTGTTTTAAAAAAATAAAAATGACAAAAATATTATATCTGTTAGCGTTTTTTAAATATTTAAGAATAAAAAATAAAGATCATCACAACGAATTTAAAAAAATTGATAATAAAAGTAAAACAACTTGCAAAAAATACTACTATTACCTTTCTATTGGATACATCCAACGATAATAAATTGGCCCAGCTAACTTTACTTCAGTAGCTAAATGAACAGTCAAATGCACCATAACATCGAAGAATGATGGTGGAAAGATCTTCTCCAATTGACAAAGCACTACGGCAATATCATTTTCTAAACGGATGGCATCAGCTGGATAGATTACTTTAGAGCATAGTTCTCTAAAGTACATACTCAATCTAAGTAAAGGGGAGCGTATAATGGGTGAAACTGTTTTCCGTAATGATATAGATAACAATTATTGCATCAAGATATGATAGTCGTGGCTTTTTAAGCCCAAGAGTTTGGGAGGTTTCAGTTGAACGCACCGTGAAATATTTGAAGAATAACCGTCAGGAACTTTAACTTCTTTCAAAACCTCACAAAACATAGTTTTCTCCTTCTTGCTCATTGAAAAAGATGCTGCTGGCAAGTAAGTTTTTCCATTCTCCTTGGAAATAGGATGTAGCTCTGGTCTAATTTTCATTTCTTTCATATCAAGTCGTGAGTTGTGATTATCTTTGGACTTGCCATCCATATCCAGTAATGTTCCACAAATGCTCTCACAAACATTTTTCTCTACATGCATAAAATCAAGATTATGACGCACAAGATTATCTTTCCAGTATGGCAAATAAAAAAAAATACTCTTTTTCTTCCAATTCAAAGGTAACTTCGGATTGTCATCAACTAATTTTCCAAATTTAATTGAAAAATCTTTCAATTCATCAATCACCATATCACCAGATAATCGTGGAGGTGTTTCCCCATTCTCAACAGTGCCATCAAAAAGTCGACCATTCTTTCGAAACTTGTGCTCTTTAGGTAAAAATCTTCGATGACCCATATAGCAAAACTTCTTACCGTTCCATAACCATTTTGAATGTGTATGTCTGTTACAATTCGGACATGCAAATTTTCCTTTCGTACTCCATCCAGACAAAATCCCATATCCAAGAAAATCACTTATTGTCCACAACAATGAAGCACGTAACTGAAAATTTTATTTTGTTGACGCGTCATATGTTTCAACTCTCACTTCCCATAAATCCTTTAGATCAGCAATGAGTGGTTGCAAATAAATATCAATATTATTTCCTGGTGCTGATGGGCCAGGAATCAATAAAGATAACATAAAATAAGGTTGTTTCATACACATCCATGGGGGAAGGTTATACGAAATCAGTATGACAGGCCATGTACTGTGTTTTGTACTCATATTTTTAAATGGATTAAATCCATCTGAAGCTAATCCCAATCGAACATTGCGAGGGTCTTCAGCAAAGTCAGGATGTAAGCTATCAAATGTATTCCATGCTGGGGAATCAGCAGGATGCCTCATACAACCATCCTTTGTACGACTTTCAGCATGCCATCTCATATGGGAAGCCGTCTTGGCAGACATGAACAATCTTTGCAACCTTGGTTTGAGTGGAAAATACCACAATACCTTCCGTGCGATCTTTCTTTTCTCACATGTAGGATCTTTGTCAGAAGTACACCATCTTAGTTCGTGGCATGTTTCACATGAAATTCTTGTTTCATTCACCCCCCAATAGAGAGTGCAATCATTCAAACAAGCATCAATTTTTTCATAACCAAGTCCTAAACTTTTCATCAATTTCTCAGCTTCATAATAAGACTTGGGTAAGTCAAGCATGGCATCCGGAAATGCCTCTCTTAGTAGTTCCAAAAAGATATCAAAAACCTTATTATTCAATCTCCCAAGACACTTTAAATGTAGCAAACGAATTATAAATGAAAGTTTTGAGAATTTCTCACATCCTGTATATAATCTTTGTTGGGAAGAGTCAATCAACTTATAGAATTCCCCTGCCTGCCCATTAGCAATTTCTGCATCTCGTGGAGAACAAGTTCGGCCTTGTATATAACCACCTTCTTGTGGAACTCGAAAAACGTCATTAATTAAACCTTGCATGTCATCAACATAGCCTGAATTCTCTGAATAACCATGCTGATTTTCATTTTCAGGCCTAGACGCTTCCTAGAAAGCTCCCCATGAGTGATCCATTCGGTGTACCTGGGAATAAATCCATCGACTATCAAATGCTCATATGCATCATCTCTACTCACAAAAATACCAATCTTGCATTTTTTGCATGGACATAATATCTTATCATCTATGCTTGCATTACTAAAAGAAAAGTCCAAAAAGAACTTGAGTCCATTTTGATATTCTTCAGTTACTCTCGACTTGGTCATCCAACTTCTATCCATGTTAAAATAAGCTTCTCCTAATAGCTTTATAAATATTAAAATAAAACAAAGATTGCTTAGTGAATTGATATTAGAAAATGGCAATATGCATCATCTCTACTCACAAAATAATAAAAGATACTCCATTAAATTACTAAAGCTAGGATAAATAATTAATCCACAAGTTCGAAATGAATATAGATAAATGGCAACAAAAAATCCAAGCATAAGATAATTCCAGAATCCACCAAAGAAAATAAAAATAAAAATCCTCAAGCAATTACAAAGGAGCACTAAAAAATCCCAATATCTTGAATTTGAGTAGAAAAACTCAAAGAACATGGACAAGAAAAATAGATCAATATGTCTGAAATTCTCTCTTAGAAAGCCTCTCATTTTATTGAGAGTCAATCACCAATTTAGTCTTGGTCCTTGCTACACAAGTGACATGAACTATAAATGAAGAAGATTTGTAAATAATCTGGTATAACATGAATGTAATATAAGAACCATTAATATACTATAACCATTTCTACTAATGATTTCTTTTTGTGTATTTCACGTTTAATAATGATTAAGAAATCATCCTTAATACATGGGGCTGCTTTGTCATGTTATTCAATTGGATACATGTCCAACACCATTCAAGTTTTTTTAATAAAAGTCATTAATAATTCTCAGAAAGCTAGCTCTATTAAGTTAAGGTAGAGTTCTCACTAAATGGACAACTACTGGCACTTTTTATTTCATATTGACTTCCAAAATGTAAGGAAAATAGAGCATTCATGAAGGAAAAGCTTAACAAAATTTCTTCTTCTCTAATTCTCGTGTCTTTCATCTACACATATTCAATACATGGCTACATCTTTACACACTATGCTTGAATGTCATTGGTGACAAAAGTGTTGGGTCTAAAGCAAATTAAAATGTAACAGAAAGAAAGCAAAACAAAGGTGGCTCAACTTCTAGAATCTGTTCACTTCAACAATTAACTCTTTCTTTTTGGATAATGAGGTTAACCCGAACCACTACCGAGGTGTGTACGATAAACCTCGCTCGTGTGTCATAACCGACAAAGCACAAGAGCAGGTAAAAGTAGACACCTAGTCGTGTTGGTCGTCATTGTTATACTTCTACCACAACATAAATGAATTCTCCATTCTACATGCATAAAATAATTCAAGAATCCATCAGAGACAGCAAAAACAAATCATCAAACAGTTACAAGGCAACATTAAAAGAGCACAGTTTTAGCAGAAAATTGAGTCGAAAAACTCAAGGAGATGAGGGCAAGAAAAATAGAGCAATATACCAGAAATTATCTCTTAGAAAACCTCCCTCAATTGATTGAGAGCCAATAACCAATTGAGTCTTGATCCTTGATGGCTGCCACTCGAGTAGAAGATCAAATCTTTTAAAAAGAATTATATATATTATGAAAAGTATGTTGGTGAAGTATGGGAAATTCACAAATAGTGGAGAAATTTTATTGCTTGAATTTTGATTCTGGGTGCAAGAGATAATTCCAAGGTTATGGGTCTTGCAACTGGATACAGTTAGGCAACAGGGAAATTGAAAAAAATCTCAGCAGAATTTCTAAGTAGAATTTATTTAGGTTCTTTTAATATATTTTTCCCTTTTCTTTTTTGTACTCTCTCTTTTCTTTTTCCTAAAATCTGTTAAACTTTAATTTGAAGCTAATATATTAATTTGAATTTAAAACTTATTATAGGTGTTGATCTCGTCAAACTTATTCTAATTCTAAGGAATTTGATTTGTGGTAGCAATTTATTATTATTATTATTATTATTATTATTATTATTATTATTATTATTATTATTATTATTATTATTATTATTATTATACATTAAAGTGAATGGGCATGTTTGGTTCTAGGCTTCATTTTCTAGTAATTTTTTTCAATAACTATCGCCACATTTGATACAGTGTAGTAATTGGGTTATATTAGGGGCACTTATTTGATAGGGCAGTGATGCTATTGTAGTGTTAAGTCAATGTCTCGATTGAATGCTTATAACGACATCCACTATTAAATGCCTTACAATTCATATAGCGATAGGCATATTTTCTAGTAGTGAACCGACAGAACACCGTCGGTCGGTGATCGGTGCGGTGGCCGATCACCATCGGGTCGGAGGTCGGGCGGTTGCTGCCTCGGCGGTCAGTTAGGTCGGTCGTGGGAAGGTCGGGCGGTTTTTCACCAACCTGCCCGTTTGTTCACCCCTATTATCAACGTATTCCCAACCAAAACGCGAGATTTAAATCAAACAAATCTGATTTCAATTCATTTTGCTCCAGTTCAATATATTTGAAGGCGACTTTCAAAAATTTAATCCAATCTTTTTTAATTGTGTAGATTTGAGTTCTCAAATTAATCTTGTTTATTCCAGCACTTGCATCTTAAAAATTTGAGGGATTTTTGTGCGAAATTTGAAAATTGGAGTTGACGAAGTTATTCCTCATGATGAATGAAATTGACAAGAATGTGCAAGATAGTACAGAAGCTCTAATCATAATCGATAATTTTGAGAATAAGCCAATGCCTATTCGAGCACAATATGGAGGTAAATTTTTTATATAAATTGTTCATGATATAACCAGACGATTTTGATATTGTATAGTATTTTAATTGATACTTTCATGAATATTAGATGATATTTTAAACTTGTCTGGATCTCTGATTGGTATTCAAAGATACACATTTGTTGAGATGTACGAATTGTACTATAAACATATGCAAATTATATATATATATATATATATATATATATATATATTAGTTGCTATAAATTATAAAATAATTTGTGGAGGGGGTTGGGTTTATTTAGAATTCCCCATAAAAGAATAGACAAAAAAAAAAAAAGAAAAACCTAAAAGATAATACATGCGGGTAGAGGTGCCCAAAAATAATTGGACCGGCGGTTACAAACCGTCGGTTCCGATTTGGTCAATGGTTTCCTAACCGTTGATCAAGGTTACGGTTTGTAATCATAACCTTAACCGCCAAGCCCAAGGTCCAATTACGATTTGTGATAAGGTTAACCGTGTAATTGTCGGTTATAAACCGACGGTTTAACAGTTTGACTGGCGGTTTGCACGGTTTGTGATAAAAAGAATTCACTTATATAATGTAATTTTGTATATATAGTTTCAAATGAAATGAACTTATATGATCTAGTTTCTTGTAAATTGAAATGAACGTAACTAATATATAATTTATTAATTATAATTTCATTACATTATGACATTATAATTATTTCATTTTTCTCTTTCAATTTACAATTATAACTTTGTTTAATTCAAAAAAATATAAAATTAAAATTACAAATTTATAGATTGTAGTTTCAACTTTGAATATAGTAGAATTTTTAATATTTTTAATTATATTTTATAAAAACGAAAAAAGTGAAAAAAAAAATTTGTCAACCGTAATCGAAAATGGTTATAAATCATAACCGTAATCACCTTCCGGACGGTCCGATTACGGCTTGCGCCGAACGAAATCGCCTAATCGGTGGATTATAATCGTAACAGGCGCAAACCGTAATCATCACATTGTGTAGTAGTACTACCTCCCTCTCTCTCTCTCTCAATCAAATTGCAACGTGTGTCGGTGTGTGTTGGTATGTTTTCTTTAATCCTTTTCTAGCTATTTATTGAAACAAAATCGTGACAGTGTATATATCTGACACGAAAGGCCATACCTTTATCCATGCTTACAAATTAACATCAATTTGTTATATGTTTCATAAAAAAATGAGAAATTGAAGTAATATGCCTCTGCCCTTCTGCTCCACGGTCAAACGCAAATTAACTTTTGTTTTTGTCTCCTTATGTACACAACCAGTACAAAATTAAGGATGGTCTTAATTATCTTTACACTTTTGTTTATCAATATTGTTCCATAATTAATTCATTGGTAATTCAATTTTTTTCGCTTTTAATATAATTATACAGCTGTTCCACTTGCAATTCATTAATCATTATCACTATATTTGTTATTGTATTAAACATTGTTACTTAATTGTGATGGTGGAGAAGCAAATGAGAGATCATCTATTCAATTTGATGTTCCACATAAACAATTATATTATTTTTTATTTTCATTTTTTTTCAATTTCATTTGTTTTTGGTTTAGTTTAAATAAATTATCGTTTAAGGTGTTAAAACTCAATTCAAGCTTCAGCCAAGCAGTTCATACCCTGCTGCTGCTATAGAAATAATATAAAAGAAAACACAACTTAATTAATTAATTTATAAAGAACAATTGAAAGTTGAAACTAAATGTAAATGCATTCAATCATATCTCTGGACATCCAACCAGTACACATGCCATATATATAAATATAAATATAAATATATATAAATTAAAGTCGAAATGAATCACTCAATCTCAGATTTCTTGAGAGTTTTATATTTGTTGAGAGTTTTGTATTTCTTGTTGGGAAGGATAGACCTGACAGTGGCTTGGAGTTTCTGAAACACACAGGGAGAGGGAGCCTTCACATTATTAGTATTCACATCAATATCATCTCCCACTTCATGCCTTTGTTTTTTCCCATTAATCTGCATAAGTATTGCAGCCTCAAACACATTTTTCCCTGCATATATATATATAATCAAGCAATTAATTTATACAGTTTTGAATTTCAATGTACATACAAGAAAAAAAGTATTAATGTTACCTGATGGAGAGTTTGATGAAGGGTGTGATTTGGAGTCAGCCATTAAAGTTTATGTTTATCAAACGTTTGACAAACCAAGGAATATTGATGTTACGAAAGCAGCCTTAAATCATAGTTAATTTGGAGCAATTAATTGAAACATGAAACAGGCGATCGAGTGGTATATATATTATCTGCTATATTTATACAAATATGCATAATTAAAAAATATTTTATTTTGTTTTATCTAAACTTTTAATTAAGAAGGAACCACGTATTATACTTATTATTAATTACCAAATAATACTTTGTTCTAACAAATATTATTAGCACTTGTGTCACGTATGCGTATGAATAATAATAAGATTCACCTCATAAATTGTTTATCATATATATAGAATAAGCAATAGGTTATATCGAATACAATGTATTTTACATATCAAATTAAATATGATGTTTGGAATTTACAAAAAGAAAACTAAATCATACTGTTATATGCGCTTAATTATATAGCCTAATTCACAAGACTTTTTGAGGAGTGTTTAAACTCGATCAGATGGATTTTTCTAATACAGTACTATATCTCATAAATACTACGACATAATAATTAATTATATAGATCTAATTACTAGTATATATTAAATATAATTAATAATGTAATAATTATAGTAAATACTATTTTGAAAATCCAACATAGGAGTAATAAATCTATAAAGAAAAACGATGCAAATAGTTATGTACGTTTAATACATACTCTCTCCGTTTCTATATAAATGTCATTCTAGTTTTTTAATTTTGTTTTAAAAAAAATGTCATTCTACAAATTCGAGATAGAAATTTCACATTTTTCTCATATTTGCCCTCATTTAATGCATTCAAACATCTATATTTAACTCATTTAATGTATCCACACATGAGTGTATTAGGTAATTCAATTAATTTATTATTTTTTGTTCATTCATCCAAAATGACATTTAAATGGGAACGGATGGAGTATATCACTACAAGAAATTTGTCCGATTGGTAATATGTGTTTATGGCTTTGAGTGAGAACATACGCTCCATCCGTGTCACAATAAGTGTCATTCTAACACTTTAATTTTGTTTCATAAAAAGTGTGATTCTATACAATCGAGGTAAAAAAATCACATTTTTCTCATATTTGCCCTCATTTAATGCATTCAAATAACCATGTTTAACTCATTTAATGTATTCACATAAGGGTGTATAAGATAATTTGATTATCTAATTAATATCTTTATTAGTATGTGTGCATTCATCCAAAATGACACTTATTCAGAAATGGAGGAAGTAACTATTTGTATCGTTTTAAATGTATGTCGCGGCAAAAATACACTGTTTAATTGAAATAATAAGTTTTAATATATTTAATTTGTAGATTGAAAACTTTTAATTTGCAGCACCTCCCGTTGCAAACAATCTTATCTATTTTCTGCTGGGATTTCTGATCATACAATATGGCTATATTGATTCTCAAACTACATATATACCTCATGAGCAGGTCTTGGGTGCATCAGTTTGAAGTCATCAGACTGGGCCCAAACCTAATAGAAAGAAATAAATGGTTAACAGGCCCATGACAAAAAAATGATCAAATTATTGGCGCGTCCACGCTAGATATGTTTTTTTTCGATCTTCTATCCTTTTTCTCTAAAATTATATACCCTAAAATGAATTTCAAATTAAAACGAAGTTCAAACTCACAAAAATATAATAGTCCCTAGAAAACACACAAGTAATACAGAAAACAAAAATAAAACCCATGTAGGACACTTCGAATATTCATATAAAATTAAGAGCAAAATTCAGGAAGTATCTAGATTCTAGGAGCAGGAAAACAGAATAACGAAATCAAAATTTAAATAATAAATAATTTGAGAGAGAGAGAGAGAGAGAGAGATTTTACTATAATCAAACAAGAATGAAGAATCCAAAATCCACATATATATTTATTGTGTAATTCTATACACAGCTCTATATTACTCTCCATAGTCCCATATTTAAAAATAATTAAAATATTAATTGAATATACTTTTTTGTTCCTATATAATTTAAAAATTGATGAAAATTCATAACTTCCATAGCCCTTCCTTTTCAAGAATCGAAAATAAAAATAAAAGACACAATCCTATTTTCTTGAAGGATTCATTCTTCTGGATCATTTTGGAGTGCTAATAATTTTTTTATAGTAGCCAACTTTGTCGAGCAGTTCATAAATTTTCAATTTACTTTAATTTTCATTTATTTCATATCTTCTTGGAGTTTTAAAATTGTTAAAGGTCGTGGATTATGTATATTGAAGATTAGTGGCGGATCCAAAAATATATATTTGGGGGGACGATATTGTAGTCTTCAATAAAATAAAAAAATTCATGCAATTCCTCACCTTAAATAAACATTAATAACATAATATAAAAAAATCACAAATTCAAGTAAGTTGGAATTGTATACCAATCATCTCCAAAATATCTGTTGTAGGCACCGGATTTAGTTTTTCGATACTTATGACTGACTGGTTGACAAACCCCTATTCAAATACTCCTTCCGTACTTAGTCTTGAATAAAAATACCAAATTCCTTAATTGGTGTTCTCAACTCCGGATCACTAATAATATCAATGGGTTTAGTTTTATTTGTACCCGATGTCATTAATTTTCCACTGATCCATTAGTATTAGGTGACTTAGGTCTAGGTACATGAGAAGTGGAGGACGAAGCAACCCTACTAATTTTTGAAAAAAAAATCATTCCATATTCTACATTAAAAAATATTGATAAAAAAATAATGACATTCAAACATAATTCACAATATCAATTTCATACTATAAAGATCATAACCTCTTAACTCATATAGTCATGTTCAAATCCCTAATTCTTAAAGATTATATTTCAAAATTCTAATCCAATTATCCAACATTCCAACACTAAGTTAAACAATCTCAATTCTCAAAGACAGAATAATAGTCTATACAATAATACAATACAATTATACAAATATATACAAATACAAGTATAAAATACAAATAGTATAATTATATAAATAATTGAAAAAAAGAAATAAATACTTACATATTTCAATACTAATTGTTAGTGAAAGCCCATTTTAGAAAAGCCCAATGAATAACAATTATTCCTTTCAAATTTCAATCCAACTCCCAAACCCACTAACAAATATATAAAAATAGGGGGGGGGGGGGGGGGGCAAACATAATTTTAATTTTAGAAAAAATTTAATTGTATATATTAAAAAATAAAAAAAATTGCTTGAGGGGGGCAGCTGCCCCCTGCCCTGGCGTGCATCCACCAGTGTTAAAGATCATTTATGTTATTGATTGAATGAAAAAATACATTCGAATTACATACACATTACATATCCTTATATTACATACGCCTAAATATTTCTTGATACCCGATTAGTCAAAAATAAGAAGATAATCAATCAATATCTTTCTCAAAAAGTAAATTAGACAGTAAGAGCAAAACTTGTTGATTAATAAAAAAAAAGAGATAGATCAAGTAAAGAAGAAGCTCCAAACTCCCGCATTGCTTTGCTCCGGTAATGCCCCTGCTTTTCTCTTGCTGCTGCAATTTCTTTCTTGAAAATTTAATTGTTCTTGTTTTCCCCACAGAACAAGTTGATACCAATAAATAAATAGATACCCATTTATTTTCTTGTAATTATAATTTTAATAGGTGGAGTTATGGTTGAAAAAAAAAACAAAAAAAGGGAATATGGAGGAGGGCAGGAGGCCGTGGGAGAGTGAGGGCTTTGTGATGAGGATTTATTTTATTTTGATTATAATTTTTTTTTAATTAATTTTGAGGGGTGTGAATAGAATTACCCATATTTATTTTCACAAGAGTGAGAAGAAAAAAAAGATAATGGGCCTATTTGGCCCAACTTGCATGACACCTTTTTTTTATTATTTAAGAATGTTACTTTAATTTTGTTGCACTAAAAAAAAAGAATGTTACTTTGTAACTTGTAAGGGAAATGAAAAATGTATTCAAGTTCAAAATATTACCTCATGCTTCCCTAAAAAAAAATTACGTCAAGCTTACCATGAATCATTTCCCCTATTTAAAATAAAAAAAATTAAATACGTCGTGTTGCATAAAATGACTTATATTTATAATCAAGATTCTACCCTTAGCTTCCTTATTTACATGATTCCCAACAAATTTTTTTATGTTGACCAATACGACTTTAATTTAAAAATCTCCGTTCTTACTTCGAATGAGTCTGGAATTTCACTGCAGCAGCATTTAATGTCTTCTAACACAAGACTTATCAACAAGGAAAATAAAAACAAACAAATTCAATTACAAGGGGATAGTTATATATATCATCATTGCTCGTCATTCAATAATAAAATTAAATAATGGTTCCATGCAAATTGACGGTAATAAATAATGAGGAACATCATCCATGCAAGTTGTAGGAGATGGGGTTTGAATATATATATATATTCCAACTACTTTTATTTTTGTTTATTTATTATATATTGATAGGAGATGGTGGGCTTAGCTCTTCAATTATTTAGTCACTGTTTGTTCTTGATTTACTAAATGCATTGAAAGCGAGCAACAAAGGACTTTATTTTATTCCAACTTTGCAATCAATAACTGTCCTCGTTTAATATCTTCATAGTATTATGATTGCTTAAATGTCAATCGGACAGCTGGTACGTACGGCTGCGGATTAGTTCTATCTAGCTATTCGGTATTCGGTTCGAGCGTTCATTTCAGAATTAAATTTTCTTCGGACTAGAAATTATTAATTAGTCCTATTCTTGAATTTTCAGTTTTCGAATTAGTCCATTGAGTCAATTAATTTACAAAACAATAAAAAAAACACAACTTCAATATGTATAAATCTATGGATTGATATCAATCTAAAGTTCTAATTTTAAATAAATTAACACTAATTATAACATAACTTGTCTCTAATTAATTGAATAAATTATTTAAGTTTCAATAATTATATTTGAAGCGTTAAAATCAAACCACATCAAATATGAAACATTCAATTTTTAACCAAATATAAGGATAAACAATAGAATGAAACTCGAGTTATTATATTTAAACCAACCTGTTGAATTTTGGATTGTTGGACTATTCGTTTTGGACATATTTGAGCTATAATTTTCTTACCATAACCCTCTTTTTTCATGAGCTATATATTCGCCAAGGCTTTGCGACAGATATAGCCCGGCCTGCGAATGAGCCCTTAATCCGACCCGATGAAAGGCCCGCACCCAAGCCCGTCAAGAATAATTGTGTATAATATGCACCTAAGAGAATTCGAACATGTGACCTTCTAGAATGAAGGACAAGCACTTATCCATTGGGGCAAATTCAATTGATGTTATATTGATAGTTTAAATAATACATATACTTATACGATTTTTTCATAATTTATTTTTCTTTATATATATAAATTAAAAGTGTTATATTCTTATTAATATATTTATATCTATTTGTGCAAATATATATATATATATAGATATATAATATTGATATTATATTGCATTATATATTTGTATATAAGAACTATAATTTAAGGTGATATTTATTAAGTATCCATGCATACAAAAATTATATCTCTAATATAAATTTAATATGGAGAAAGATTATAGAAGTTTTTAATTAAATTATTTTAAATATATATATATATATATCATGGTGAAAATGTGGTTAAATAGTCTTACTTTGTGTTTCATACTAAATATCATAATGAATTAAATTATTTTTACTTACATAATAAATAACTTTAGTTTATAATTAAAAACTAAAATCCATTATATACTATATTATGTATATATTTTCATAGTATATTTTAGTTTGTTAATGTATAATTGATTAATCTTGTAGTAGTAACTATAATAAATATTATGTTAAACTTAATACATTTTTTAAATATATAATAATATACTAATTAGTTTATTTATAAGAATACTAATGAAGCTAATTTGTATAAATTTGTATTTAATAAGGAAATAATACAAATTTAAAGATGTGATATTAATAAATGTGTATAATTGCGATATTATTTTTTCAAAAATTAAATAAATGAATAAAAATATAAAAATGATTTAAATAGGGATAATATTTGTATTAGAAAAGATTGAAATCATACTTAATTATTTTAAAAATAATTAAATAAAATTTGAAAAATAAATAAGAAATTAAAAAAAATTAAAAATTACTTTAGTTTATAATTAAAAATTAAAATCCATTATATACTATATTATGTATATATTTTCATAGTATATTTTAGTTTCTTAATGTATAATTGATTAATCTTGTAGTAGTAACTATAATAAATATTATGTTAAACTTAATACATTTTTAAATATATAATAATATAGTATTTAGTTTATTTATAAGAATACTAATAAAGCTAATTTGTATAAATTTTTATTTAATAAGGAGATAATACAAATTTAAAGATGTGATATTAATAAATGTGTATAATTGCGATATTATTTTTTCAAAAATTAAAATAAATGAATAAAATATAAAAATAATTTTAATAGGGAGAATATTTATATTAGAATAGATTGAAATCATATTTAATTATTTTAAAAATAATGAAATAAAATTTAAAAAATAAATAAAAAATTAAAAATTACTTTAGTTTATAATTAAAAATTAAAATCCATTATATACTATATTATGTATATCTATTTTCATAGTATATTTTAGTTTGTTAATGTATAATTGATTAATCTTGTAGTAGTAACTATAATAAATATTATGTTAAACTTAATACATTTTTTAAATATATAATAATATACTAATTAGTTTATTTATAAGAATACTAATAAAGCTAATTTGTATAAATTTGTATTTAATAAGGAAATAATACAAATTTAAAGATGTGATATTAATAAATGTGTATAATTACGATATTATTTTTTCAAAAATTAAAATAAATGAATAAAAATATAAAAATAATTTTAATAGGGAGAATATTTGTATTAGAATAGATTGAAATCATATTTAATTATTTTAAAAATAATTAAATAAAATTTAAAAAATTAAAAAAATTAAAATTTAAAAAAAAAATAGCTACAGGGGTTCCCGTCGCTATTTCCGTCGCTAAGTTGTAGCGACGGGAACCCCCGTCGCTATATTTATAAAAATAATGATATATTAAAAATTTTAAATTTAGCTACGAGATTCCCCGTCGCTAGAATTAGTTACGGGGAACCCCGTCGCTAGCCTCGTCGTAAAATTTCCTGTCGCTATTTCCGTCATTAGTAGTGACCCGTGTCGACCCCGTCGCTAGAATGGACTTTTTTTGTAGTGATTTATCTCGCATGTATTGAAAAGATTTATTATATATTATAATGGTGATTAGTGACTTTTAGAATATTGATGGTCAATATATATGCACTAAATACTTCTCTTCTCTTAAATAAATTAAAATTATAAATTGCCAGGTGCTGAAAAACGACGAATAAAGTCAATTTTAAGCATGTAAATACTAAATAGGGCTATTATATATATATATATATATATATATATATCCCCAACCCCCAACAAAGACTTGTGAAACGAATATATATTATGCTCATTTAATCCAATTATTAAATAATAAAATTAACGTAGTTTTCACACCAAATACTAATACAATTCACATACTTACTGGAATTATTATATATTGAACTAGCATGAAAAATATTAAAAACTGAGCGCACTTAATTATTACATTAAAGTATTATTGTTAGTCTCTATTTTATATTTATTGGATCTGGTGTAGGTTAGGTGGAGAAAAAATGCACTAGCTGTATATAATTTTGACACGTAAGAGAGGGAGTTCAGATAATAATTTTTATGTAGAGATCATTGATATGTGGCAAGATGGCACTGGCAGTAAAAATAATCAAGCAATGGCGTGTGTATTTTGCAACGATAGTAGTTCTAATTTTTTTCACTAATTTATGATAATTATCTTTATTTATGATTGATATCTGTCGTATTAATTTATTTATTTATGGAAGATTACTGATTATGTTGTTTTTAATTATTTCTTGACATATTATTAATTATAATGATGCGATGAATTAATTTAGGAGACGGTACCCCTGATCTCGTTTTATAAAGGAAAAACTTATACAGGCAATTAAAATGATAGTTTCTGATATTAATATAAATTTCATCTGTCAGAGTAGAAATCCTCTGGTCTTAATTTATGTGTATCAATCGTGTGTCAACATTAAAATTATATTTTGTTAATAATATTTTTATAAAAATAAAATTTATTATATTGTAACTAATCATAATTAATATTTATTGCTAAAAAATAATTTTTTTAAAAAATTATATACCTTAAGTTTGGAATAACCAACCCCTATCTTAACTGAAAAAAGAAAATTAAATATTAAAAATAATAATTCCTAATTGGGTGGAATAAACTCAAAATAATTATGTAAAATTATATTAAACCAAAAGAAATTAAAATTAAAAAAAAAAGTAATAATTTTAAAACTTAACACACGATTACGACACAAGTTGAAACTAGAGGGTCTCAAGTGCATCTGTGAACACTCAACACGAGTACTGACAGTATATGCAAAATCAAGTATAAAAAAACCCCTAATAATTTTGCGGAATTACATAAGGTGATCGTAGATGTAGTTAGATATTAAATGATTCATAATTAATATTTATTATATTGTATAAGCGAATAATCACAATATATACAATACAATATTTGTAAGAAAATATGACATTAATAATATTAAATTTTACATTAAATAAACACGTTATATATGAGTATCTGTTACGTAAAAATGACTAACTAATCAGCATTAAATAATACCTCAAATTTGAGGAAAGTCGCTGCCTTAGGTCTTGACTACGATAAATTGAAAAGAAAAAGAAAAAATAAAACGGCATTTATTAAGTCAAGGTGGTCCGAATGCCGTACAGCTAGGGGCTGCCAAAACTACACTTGTATTAACTTACACAAATACACAATAAATAAATAACCAAATGGTCAAAACTTATCAAAAATATATGTTTGAATCTTGACCGACTATATGTTAACATATGTTATAGAATTTTTCCCTTAGTCGAACCTCGATCACCTATTATTATAAATGTGGATTGGAATTCACCAATCAGTAATGTAGATTTTTTTACTCACACACCCGACTTATGGTATTGAGGAAATTCAAACTCAAACCCAATCGGTAGGAATATTCGTGATTTAATTGAAATATTTAGTATAAACAAATTTGTTTATGAATTTTACATTTTAGTTTTTTGCAATATTTAAAATCGATATCTGTACATAATGAGTTGTTGTTAACATATAGATGTCAATCTAATTGTGTGGATTAAAGTTAATTGGCGAATACCTAAGCATGCATTAATTTGTAAAAGTTAAAAAGTTTATGGATTTTTAATATTAATGGTTTTAGAATTTATAGCAAAACATGTTAAATCTTCTTCTTCTTCTTTTCGTGGTTGCAAATTAAACCAACCAAGTATATATTATGCATTATTAAAATTCCCATGTATTATTTCATACATTTACAAAATTGGTCTAACACGCAAGTAATGACATATTTTATTTTTTTATTGATAATATATGTTGGTTGCTTACTATCTTCGTCGTGTAATTAGTAGATATACAACCTTAGTAATTTTTTTTATAAAAAACTCATTAATGAGTATTAGTCGTTTTTGCCATTAATTTGAAGTTAGTTTTGTGATGTTCGAGTTCTAGGACTCTATTATAAGATCTTGTAAATAATTGACAAAATTATGATAGATCCATCTCATGTAGAAATGACAACTAATGAGGTTTGAATTGAATTCGAATCAATAACACACTTTGGATTTTAAAGTATTCATTAGGTTATCAATTCTCATGGTGTGTTTTTTTCAGAATCGTCGTCACATACCCTATATATTTGTGTTTTTTTTTTCTATTTTTATTATTTTATTTTATTTTTGAGCTGGATAAAAGACCAGCGGTGAATTTTAAATTAGATACTTCTTTCTTTTACACGTGGATATATATATATATATATATATATCTTGAATGTTTACAAAAAAACTTATTCAATTTGTTATATGGATAATATTCATGTAAAAATTATACTCCCTCCATTTTCATTTAAATGTCATTTTGGAAGAGTGCACGTAAATTAATTAAATTACTTAATACACCCATATATGTGAATACATTTAAATGAGTTAAAATATAGATATTTAAATGCATTAAATGAGGGTAAATGTGTGAAAAATGTGAATTTTCTGTCTCGAATTTATAGAATGACATATTTTTAAAACAACATTAAAATGTTATCATGACACTTGTTAAGAAACGGAGAGGGTATTACATTTTTTTTTGTCGAAGGTAGCCTGCAGCCGCTACCGAGGTGCACACTGGATAAACCCCGCCCCTGTGTAATAACCTGCAAACCACACTTGGCAAGTCAACCTTTGGCCTCAAGATATCACCACTCCACCACTAGGCCATCCCCAAAGGGAAGAGGGTATTACATTTCTTGTAAAAGCAACTGCATGTAAAACAGATTTAATGGAGTCAAACACACGTTCGTGTCATATAGGGAAACTTTTGATTTTTATGTGAATAATAGTAATTAATATATAGTATTTATTTGGTCCAAGAATCAAAGTCTTAACATTATAGTTAAGAAGATACTCGTATTAGATTATTAGGTAAATGGTGAAATATATAATCGAACTATATGCTCAAATCTCAATTCCACCTAAATTAGATGGACAAGCTATTTTTTTAGTTCAAATACATACTTAAAATATATAAAAAGTTAAAAAACTCCTAAACTATTTAAAAAGGTCAAATTGACACTTGACTTCAACACTGTTACTTTTTTTTCGTTAATTTAAATGTGTCGCGCGAGCTCAATTCTATCACCCATATATGAATGTCAACCGGACAAATTAAAACCAAAATCAAATAGCTTACATTGTAGAGTTTTCAAACATCTATTTTAATTTTAAAATCTAACAACGAATACATGTCGAGATTTGAAAACTAATTTGTACATAAACAATTGTCACGATATGCCTCTATGGTAATTATTTCATCGTTCGACACCTGATTGACAATTATTGAGGGTATAGTTAGAAAGCCTATGACGATATCATGACTTTCCAACCATACACACATATTGCATGGTATCACCACCTGAATCAGTCATAATTAGAACAAAAAAATTAGCATTGTTAGATGTAAAGTGTGGATTTGATATATTTTTGAATAGTTGAGTGAGATATTTTTACTTTTTAAATAGTCGTGGCTGCGGTCTGGCATTGCCATCTAAAAAAATCAATTAGTTATATTAGCATTAAATCAATAAATATGAAATAAACGAACATAATAACTAATTAGTTTTGCACACGGTCGAAACGAAAGTAGACTATAGATGAAGATGTCGATTTTTATTTTTGTATTTGAGAGAGGATTTTGGTTGAAGATATTGACTAACAGTAAGTAATAATATTATATAATTGTGGAATTAATTAAAGTGGGTCGTATTGGTGGAAGGCCAAATCTAGATTTCGTGAATTCATACAGCTGCAGGCCGCCGCAAATATTGACACAGTAACTAAATAAAATACCATTAAAAAAAAAATCTCTGCTTTACTTAAATTAGAATACGATTTGTTTTTTTTTTTTTTAGGAAAAAAAGTTAGAACACGATTTATGAACTCTTTTACGAAGTAATTTAATTTCTTCGATTCTGAATTTTATTCTTTTGACTGCCTGATCATCTAGAGTGGAATATTTTGGAACAGTTAATTATTTAGGATTTCAAAGATACGCATTCATCAAAACTTGAAAAAACAAATAGTATATTGATTTGGAGTCATTGAATCTATAAAATTAAGGCTAAAAGTAACAAAAAAAAAATCGATTTTTTTTTTAGTGTTAAAGTATGTTTAATAAATTACTTTATTAAATATGGTTGGATTGTTCATGAAGTAGAAATAAATAAAAATAAACTTTCAAAATATCTGATTTACTAGTCTTAAAATGATAGATTTAATGATTCAAACCCTAAATTTGATAAAACTACAAAATATATTTTGATATAGAGAGAAATCTATAGCGATAAGAAAATATCTCAATTCATCCAAGTACAGTAACTGTGCTTCTAAGTATTTATATTACAATAGTAGCGGGAAAATACAAATCTACGGCTATCGATTTGATCCGATCCTATCTCTATCGACGGCTATGAATAGTTGATATGTGGTCCTTGACTTGATGACGTGGCAAGCTCTTATGCATGCATGCACCCATGCATGTGGATCAATGAAGGATTGAAGCTTGGAGCTGCTCATCTGCATCGACTGCATGTGTGGTTCTAACACCCCCCGCAGGCCCGACGCGGTGGAGATCACCAAGACGGAGGCTGGAGAGTAGAGACCTGAAACGGGGGTCCCGACAAAGACTTGGTAAATAAATCCGCAAGCTGGGCATGAGAGGAAACATAAGAAGGCACAATAAAGCCACGGAGGAAATGAGTGCGAGCAAAATGACAGTCAATGTCAAGATGTTTGGTTCGTTCATGGTATACTTGGTTTTGTGATATCTGAATTGCGGCTTGATTATCGCAGTGGATCGGAATGGGTAAAGAGAGAGGAATAGAGAGATCCCGCAGAATAAAAGATAACCATAGCAACTCACGAGTAGTATAACTGAGACTACGATACTCAGCTTCAGCGGTGGAAAGAGAGACAGTGTCTTGTTTCTTACATTTCCAAGAAACTAAGCACGTTCCCAATGTGATACAATAACCGGTTAGAGATCGCCGAGTATCGGAGCATGAGCCCCAGTCTGCATCACAATGAGCATGCAACTCGAATTGGGGAGAAGAAGTGTAAAGATGGCCGAGAGATGGTGTCCCCTTTAAGTAGCGTAAGACATGAGTTGCAGCATTCCAATGATCAACAGTAGGAGAATTAACATATTGGCTCAGTTGTTGCACAGAGTAGGAGAGATCCAGTCTTGTCAAATTAAGATATAAGAGCTTTCCTATTAACCGTCTATAGGAGTCTGGATTAGCAAGAGGATCTCCATGCTTTTGTAGAGTAAGACCAGAAGGAAAGGGTGTGCTAGCGGGTCTACTTCCACTTAATCCAGCAGCATCCAAGAGGTCTAAAATGTATTTTCGTTGACATAGAAATGTACTAGAAGGGGAACGAGCAATCTCCATTCCTAAGAAAAATTTAGCTGCTCCTAGATCTTTTATAGTGAAAGCAGCATGCAAGGAATCTTTGACTGAAGAAATTAGGTCTAGGGAGGGGCCTAGGATTAATATGTCATCCACATAAACAAGAAGACCAATAAAAGTGGATCCTGAACCTTTGATATAACTGCAATGATCACTAGGCGATTAAGTAAACCCAATAGAAACAAGATGCTTACCCAGCTCATGGTTCCACTCCCTAGAAGCTTGCTTCAGTCCATACAAGCTCTTTACAAGCTTGCAAACTTCCCCCTCCTTCCCTCTGGTGTATCCCTGTGGTATTTGATTGTAAATTTCATCAGTTAAATGACCATGTAGAAAGGCATTATTGATGTCTATTTGATGCAAAGGCCATGAAAATTGAGTAGCCAAAGCAAAGAACAACCTAACTGTCACCATCTTAGCTACAGGGGAAAAGACTTCATGATAATCAATGCCAAAGGATTGATTGTACCCCTTGGCAACCAACCGAGCCTTATAGCATTCGACAGAACCATCTGAGTTGAGTTTAACCTTAAAAACCCATTTAGTAATGGCAGTCTTGTCTGGGGGCAAGGATCTACCTGCCAGGTGTTATTCTCTTCAAGTGCAGCTAACTCTTTCTCCATAGCTGCTGTCCAGTCAGGTGATTTACAGGCTTCTGAGTGAGTGGCAGGTTCTTTGGCAATCTGAACATTCAAGAGAAAGGCAGTATACTGAGGAGTGAAGACAGGAGAAATATAGTGTGGAAAAGTATGAGAAGTACAACTTAGACTGGGATCAGAAATCTCAAGAACAGAAGCTGAATTACAAACATAATCCTTTAAGTAAGAAGGAGGATGAGAAGGACGAGTACTCCTCCTAAGCACTGGATCAGAGGGAGAGGAGACATCTTTGTGTGATTCTACTGATGGAGGAGTGGATAAAGGAGACTGAACCAAAAATTCAGAATAAGGAGGCTGTGGAAATTCATCTACCATATGATCTGTATGAGTGTGAGGGACAGATAAAAGGGGATTGGGAGTATCTTTTAAAGACACTTTGTCAGTAGACACATCAAAACTTTGAAATGTTAATATAGGAATTTGTTCTGTTTGCAGAGGAAAAATTGTTGGCACAAACACAATGTCCCGGCTTATGCAGATCTTAGAACTTACCACATCATATAGGACAAAGCCTTTGTTATGAAGGGAATAACCTAAGAAAATGCACTTCCTGCTTCTTGGATCAAATTTTCCTTTTGATGGGAAAGTATTTCCCATAAAAGCTAAACAACCAAAAGGCTGGAACTGATCAAATAATGGAGGTTGTTTAAACAGTACCTCAAAGGGTGTAATCCAACCTAACACCACAGTAGGAAGTCGATTGATAAGCCATGTGGCATGTAGGATGGAATAAGGCCAGAAATGTGCAGGTAATTTGCTGTGAAACATTAAAGCTCTTGCCACCTGCAAGAGATGTCTGTGTTTTCTCTCAACCACACCATTTTGCTGAGGAGAGTAGGCACAGGTCCTTTGGTGAAGTATCCCATGTTCCTGCAAAATCGTTTGAACAGCATGACGGATGAATTCTCCACCATTATCAGTTCTGAGAACCTTGATTTTTTTTATCAAACTGAGTTTGCATCATATGAATAAAGCTCTTAATAAGATGAGAAACCTGTAACTTGGATTTGAACAGAAAAGTCCATGTAGCTCGACTGTGATCCTCAACAACAGTCAAGAAGAATGAAGTTCCTGTGATATTCTCTGTACTGCATGGACCCCAAACGTCCATGTGTACTATGTCAAATAGAGATTCACTTCTCCTGTGTAATGGAGGAAAAGGATTCCTCTGCTGTCTGGCTTGGTAACAAACTTCACAGGCTTTAAGTATTCCCAAATCTTCATCTCTTATTCTTTTCTTGCATTGTGGTAAGTGTTCCATAGTTGTAACTGATGGATGCCCAAGGATTTCATGAAGTTGAATCGCATTAAGACCTGCAGAAGCTGAGTATGTCTGTGCATAGCATTGTTCTTGGGGAAAAACATATAGAGATCTTTTCAGCTTACAAATCCCCAAGACATGATCATCTGCTCTCTTTTGCACAATACAATGAGTGGCTAAGAACTGCACTCTACCATCTAAGTCCTTGGTGAGTTGTCCAACAGACAACAAATTATGTGTAAACTGTGGTGCATAGAGTACATTTGTGAGCACCAAATTCTCATTTATTCTGGCTCTGCCTGCAAGAAACACCCAAACACTATTCCCATCTGGAATGAATATTTGTAAAGGGTGTCTTAATTTCTTCATATCAGTTAGTAAAGAAAGATTGTGGCACATGTGGTGACTTGCACCAGAATCAACAATCCAATCAGTTTGTGTTACTTCTGTAGAAGCTCCAAAAGCATAATGCCCTTTAAAGGCTATAGGTGTAGAACCTAAATCTACTTCTCCCATATTGGCCAGGTTCACTGCCCCTTCTGGAGTAAAATCCCCCTTATTTCCTTTCAAAAACAATTGTGACAATTGCTTTGTTAATTCCTTTTGTGACTGTATAAGCTGACTCATTCCACTTATTGGATCCTTATCAAGGTCCCCCATCTTTCCTGTCTTTGGAAGGTCTTGATCAAGGCTGTAAGTATCTTCCTCTTGCTGCAACACACAATGAGCCTTACCTTTACCTCTGTCAGCTTTATACTTTCTATACCAATCTGGAACACCCACTAAATCAAAACAATCTGCTTTGATATGACCCATACCACCACAATGATCACATTTCAACTTGTCTTTTTCTTCCTTAGTCAATCTTCTTTTGAAAGTATCTCCTTTGTATGATCCCTTTTGTTGGCTGTATAATGCACTGTGCTCCACCCTCTCTGTCAGTTGATTACTAACCTTGATTTGTTCTTTAACCTGAAGAATCATAGAATAAGCATGACTAAGGCTAGGTAAAGGATTCATGATTAGGATCTGTTGTCTTATAGTTTCGTAGCAATCGTCCAACCCCATTAGAAACTGCCTTGATATCCTCTTGTGCTTCACAATTACATGCTCGAGAATTCTTCAATAAAGCCATGCATGCACCCATGCATGTGGATCAATGAAGGATTGAAGCTTGGAGCTGCTCATCTGCATCGACTGCATGTGTGGTTCTAACAAAATTTAGTGTTTTTATTTTAAATTCTAAATTGATAGTTTACTTATACGTTGATTAATCATATCTATCTCGATAAAAAGGTTGATCAAGACTACTGAGCTGGTGGGTTAATTGCAAAGAAGCGGAGACGATGAGAAATAAAATATTTATTATTAAAACAACTTTTCTTTATAAAAAAAAATTAAAATCGCCACGTACGACTTCCTCCCTATGATATTTCCACTAAATATATGAATTCATTTACGTTTTCTTTTGGACGAAAATCAAATTCATTTCTGTATAACACGTTCCAGAAATGGGATCACCCGTGTCAATTTTTTTTTTAAAATTTTAATTTATTATAATTTAATTTAATTTAAATTTTTTATTTATGGCTCATCATTCCCCAATTAGAGTATGTTAAAAAAAAAAAACTTAGTTATGGCTCATGAAATTTCGGATGGACACAAGGGATCTGATCCGCATGCTCTAGTCCACATCCCGTGGGAGAAGACAGTTTTTTATCGGATCATATCCCCTGTGCCCCAACATTGTTACATTCTGCGTGTCATAATTAATTTTTTTAATTTTTTTTAATATACCCTATTTGAGAAAGGACGAACCATAAATAAAATTTTTTAATTAAATTAAATTATAATAATATTTTTTTTAAAAAAAGAATGTTTGGCAGAGGAGATGTTATAGAAAATATCACAGGGATCCGGTGTGATTTTTTCTAGTACTAATTGTATTTTTTCTTTTTCTTAAAAAACAACTTTTTTTTTAGAATCCATAAAGACTACATCACCTAGCCAACATATTAGTACACTTGAGCCGACTCGACTCAAAATCCATATATAAAGGCAACTTTCCTTGAAAAATGTTTAAACATAAATATTGTTTAACGCCAAGAGTTCCTCAATGTACATTTCTCCATGTATTATTAGTGCTTATCTCATATGATATACATTTCAAGTGATATCCACACAAACACATGTGATACTACTAATTTTACCATTTAAAAAATACTTCTGCATAAATTCATCATTAACTATGACAAATACATCCCCCAATCTCTCTCCATCCTATATGAAGTTCTATTAAGATATATTTTCCTAGAAAATGCAGATTTTCTATTTAGGCAGGATTAAAGTTAAGAAAGAGAATGAAAATATGATAAACGATAAATATTTTGAAACAAGCTAAAACTCTAAAACGACATAAAAAAAAAAAAAACGAAGGCAATACTGTATTCATTTCAGTATACATCAAATATTCTTTATGCACCCATGCAATTTTTAACATATTGGAATCACTTGGGATCCTTTGCTGCACTCCCTATTGTGTACAATTAAATGTTTTTTTTTCGATTTTAATTTATATTGATTTAGTTTAATTTTAAATTTTTAGTTAAGATTCATTATTTTCAATTAGGGTATATGAAAATAAAAAATTTGATTTTTGTTTTAAAAAAAATTAGTTATGCAGTGGAGAATGTAGCAAGAAATGTAACTGAAGATCTGTATAAGAATAGGGAATGTAGCATCTAAAGCAACCTTGCAAAATACGGAGAGACAGACGAAAAAAAATTCAAGACAATCTAACTGTATTGGAAAGCTGTGGCATGGCTCAGTTAAACCAAACACGACGTCGTTATGTCGTCTTGGCTTGGCGCGTTTTCTTGTGTCATGACGACGTTAAACTATTCATTTGCAACTGACAAAATTGTCGGTTGACCTTCATTATATTTTCTAAACATCAACCCACACGACACAACACAAGATTATCCTCTCTCTCTCTCTCTCTCTCTCTCTCTCTCTCTCTCTCTCTTGTTTGTTGATGATTCTTCATGGAAGCAGCGTTTTAAGGCTTACTTTCTTTGACCATCCCCACGCACACATATACACAGACACACTACTGTATCTATTTGTATATATAGTATGCTTTGAAATGTTTTTCCCTATTTTGCTGTGAGTGCTGGAGGGATCAGCAAAAACCAAAGAAAAGGCAAAAACTTTTCCGTTTTAAAGAAAAAAAAAGTGCTTAAAAAATCTCAATCTTTGAATTCCTCAAAACTCGTGGTTTTGAAAGTGGGTATAAATCTTTGAATCAGACCCACCAATTTTGTGCATTCCCATTCAAGAAATTATTCAGAAATTTCTCACTGTCAATTCTTGACACTTACACAGAGAATTCAAACTATCTTTTAGAGTCCCCCTCTTGTACGCGTGTTCGTTCGTATTTGAAGGTTCATTAGACCCTAATATTCAAATTCAATTTTCCTAAGCATATATATAGGAATAGGGTGTCATCATAATTTCAACCATCTATTAGGAAAAAAGAAGAAGATATTTACGTATATTCATATATAGCCATATACATACATATACTTTCCGAAACAAAAGGGACTTCAAGATTAACTGAGTGCCTTCTTCCATTTCTGGTGAGTGATTTTAGTTTTAATATTGTAAAGGCTAGTTTTTTCTTTGTCTTCGATCAAATTCTGATTGAGTTTGATGATAAATTGTGGTGTTTAACTGGCTTGTGATTCTGAGTTGGATAAGGATTAATAAGTGTAGTAATTAATTTACATGTATGAAATTTAGTTGGTTAATCAAGTAGTTGACATGTTCCTTTCAAACAAATTGTTGCAGGCGGGGGCCTAATTTGTATGGGGTTATCTCTGTCATTACTTGTATCAGCTTGGCAAGAAATTGTGAGACATAGACTTTTCAATTTGGCTGTTGGGATTGAATTTGGGGGTGGAAATCAGCCAAAAAATTCAAGAAGCAACAGCTTTAGCAAATCAGGAACTGCAGCAATGACCATAACAAGAGGGCTGAACACAATGAGCAGGAAAAATTCGATCAAATTGAGGAACTGTGAGCCTGTGAAACTAGTTCTTGAAACCTCACTTTCATTCAAGGATTTAGTTCAAGAAATAAGGAAATCAGAAGCTAATGATGCAGCTGAGGGTTGTACTAATAAGATGGTCTCTGCTGTTGATCTCCCTGAGCCTGCTATAATGTTCTCTCCACGCCCCGTTAGCGAGCTGGACGCAGCTGCAGTCAAGCTCCAGAAGGTGTACAAGAGCTACCGGACTAGACGAAACCTTGCTGATTGTGCAGTTGTTGTGGAGGAGCTATGGTTTGTTTCTTCATCACTCATTCATAATTTGGTGTTGTGTCTCTCTTGTTTTTGATCATTTGAATTAACTGGTGTTTCTGGATGTGTTAGGTGGAAGGCCTTGGACTTTGCAGCTTTGAAACGGAGCTCTGTTTCGTTCTTCAATGTTGAGAAGCCAGAAACTGCTGTGTCGCGGTGGGCTAGAGCGCGGACCAGAGCAGCCAAGGTTGGATATATTATATATATGCAGTTGGCATTTTGAATTCTTTGATGACAATTTTTATGTTTTTTAGATCATTTTTCGTGTTGGAGCTAATGTTTGTATGTCTTGCAGGTGGGAAAGGGATTGTCTAAAGATGAAAAGGCTCAAAAACTGGCACTTCAGCACTGGCTTGAAGCTGTAAGTATTAAGATCTTTGAAGTCCATTTGTCAAACATAAGTTTTTGGTTTAAGTTTATCAAATTCTGTATTAGATATATGGATTGAAATTGTTTATCCAACAATTGGTCCCTTACTTTTGCCAACATTGAATAATTTGCATTCAAATGGCTGCAATGACTAATTATATATACATTTTGATCCCATCAATTTGATAAGAGTATGATTCTCATCTCATAATGTATCTTACAATTGATGTTCTATTTTATCCTGGCTTTTCTGTAGATTGATCCACGCCATCGTTATGGGCACAATTTGCATCTGTATTACGACGTATGGTTCAAGAGTGAAAGTGCACAGCCTTTCTTCTACTGGCTGGATGTTGGAGACGGGAAAGAAGTAAATCTTGAGAAATGCCCGAGGGCCAACCTGCAACGCCAATGCATCACATATCTAGGACCAGTAAGTCTAAAAATTGCATGAAATACGTTGCATTTGAATTTAGAGGCGCTGAGCACATTCTTATTGAATCATATCTTCGTTTATCCTGTTTTAACAGAAGGAGAGAGAATCATACGAGGTCGTGGTTGAAGATGGAAAGCTTATGTACAAAGGAAGTGGTACCTTAGTGGACACCATTGAGGGATCAAAATGGATATTTGTTCTTAGCACGACAAGAACCTTGTACATCGGGCAGAAGAAAAAGGGCGTTTTCCAGCATTCGAGTTTCTTATCTGGAGGGGCCATCACAGCAGCTGGAAGATTGGTTGCTCATGGGGGTGTTCTTGAGGTATGCATAGTTCTTTAAAAAGAAAATTATTACACGAGATAAGCAACATAACTTTCCATATGTGTGACTAACAATTCTGCTAATGATTTGCAGGCAATTTGGCCATACAGTGGTCACTATCTCCCTACAGAAGAGAACTTCAGGGAGTTCATCAGCTTCCTTGAGGAGCACTCTGTCGATCTTGTAGACGTGAAGGTAAATCTTCTATATGTTTCCTAATCTATGAAACACATTTGCTAAGCAATTCAAAGTTATCAAACTCTCATATATGTCTTACGATAGCTAACTCTGATGTTTTTCTGTTCAGAGATGTGCAACTGACGATGACCGTCCTCCTCCAAGAAACGACGTGAATGAGGAAACAATTCCAAGGAATGCATCACAGAATAACCTTAATCAACCAGAATATACTACCACATTGGTTGAGGATGGTCCATCAAGGGAGCCAGAAGCCGTGATAGGTGATCACAAAGATAATCTCGGGTTCAGCTTAGCCAAGCGCATGTCCTGCAAGTGGAGCACGGGAGCTGGGCCGAGGATTGGATGTGTGAGGGAGTACCCCACAGAACTACAAACACGAGCACTCGAGCAAGTTAATCTTTCACCTCGGGTGGCTAATGGAAGTCTTAGTAACTACGGTCCAATCCCATCACCCCGGCCTAGTCCAAAGGTTCGACTGTCTCCGAGAGTTTCGTACATGGGATTGCCTAGTCCGAGGACCCCTATAGCTGCAGCTAACTGAGATTACATCTGAAGTTGATAAAGAAATGGGATTTGGCTAAAGCAGAGATCATGATGGATTGGTGCTGCTAGGACCTTCAACAAGGAACTAACTCAAATATCTTCCTTCTTTTATTCAATTAATAAGTTTGTAAATGTATCATTTGCATGCCAAGTCTTTTTTTTTTTCTTAACATGAGTTACAAGTCAGGTTTAGTCTTTTTATATATAGCTTCATTTTTTGGTTTGTTAAGAGAAATCTAGTTTGTGAAAATGCTGTACATTTCCGCTTCTATTAAATGCAGAAATAAATGAGTGCAGCTTACTTGGATTAAAGTTGTAGATTTTCAAGTGCATACAGTACACAACGTACATAGATATATTATTTAAGAATTTTATCATGCTTTACTATTCGATTCATTTGAAATTTTCCATCTATCGAGGCCTGCAAATGATCTATTATTATTGGTAATTATCTCGTTATTATATTTTTACTAGAATATGATAAGATATTTTTATAGTTTTATTCGTTAGAAATTATAATTATGAAAATTTTAAAATAATTATTTTAATATAATAAAAATAATTTATTATATTGCAGATTATAGAAAGTTTAGTATATTATTTACTTTTTTGGTTAATTATAGGATACATGTGTGATTAATGACCGTAGAGATTAAGCTCAATCAAGGGCAGAGGGGATGATTATTTAAATATAATTTTGAAATTCAAATTTGATTACACTTCTGAAGAAAATGTATTGTTTGTTGTATAACCTATATTCAACCTGTTTCTGAATAAATGTCATTCAAATATTATAATTTTGTTTCAAGTCATTCTATAAATTCGAGACAGAAAATTCACATTTTTTACACATTTATCCTCATTCAATGCATTCAAACATCTCCATTTAATGTATTCACACAATGGTGTATTAGATAATTTAAGTATACTATTAATTTATGTCTATTTGTCCAAAATAACATTTATATAAAAACGGAAGGGACACTATACAACAATTCTTGTTTTCAAGAAAAGCACGTGTATATTTTGTTAAAATGATTCATAATTAATAATAAAATACTACCTCCGTTTTGAAATGTTTGTTGTTTTAGTTTTTTTTTTTAATTTCTAAATGTTTGTTGTTTTATATAATTTGACATCTTCTCTCCCAATTTTAACTCTCTCAAATCCTACAAGATTTCTTGATTCTAACTTACCTATAATATATGAAGAGAGAAAAATATATGGAGAGAGAAAATATTGTTATTTTTTAGGAAAATATAGATGAATTAGATTTTATGGCATATATGAGGGATGGGTATATTTGTCCATAAAATTAATTCTTAATTCCAAATAAAAAAAAAAAACAAAACAACAAACATTTCGAAACGGAGGTAGTATCATTTAGTGAATTGAATTTAATAATAAAAAGTTAGTTTCAAAGTTATAAATATAATAACTTTATGTGGGAAACTAACAAAGATTATTTTATTTTATTTTTTTTACTCACACATCCGACCTATTGTATTGAGTAGATTTGAACATGTGTCATTTGATCTTCAAGTAACCTCACTCCACCACTGGATCATCCCCATCAAGACATGAAACTAATAAAGATTATTTGTGTTTTTCTGCAACACACGCTTGAGCTAATTAATCATCATGCGTGCGTTTCTTTCTCATGCTTAATTTTGCCAATTAATCACGATGCATGCACTTCTTCTGACATTAATTATTTGAAACATTGGCTCGTGACTTTCTGACATTAATTATTTGAGCTCATTAATCGTTTTAACGTGAGCAAATAAGCATTATTACTTAGTAAATAATAAATAGTCATTTTTTTAAAAAAATAATGTTTCTAGTTTTTTTATGATGGAAATATACGTCAATATCCTTAGTATCAATATCAATAATTTTTAACATTAATTATTTTTTAAAATAAAAACACGTTAATTTATTAACAAAAATAATCATGAACTATTATTTCAAAATCTATCTTTCGCAGTCTAAAAAAATCTATCTTTTACCACCATTCTACATTAAAGTCTCAGAAGTCACAACTGTCAGGTTTTTGTTGCCATATTATATCGTTGTTGTTGCCATCTTTTGTTACATTTGTTGCTGGAGATGAAAACTATAAGATTCAACTGTCGTCTCTACTAAGGCTCAAATGCCCTCCGACCCTCGTCGCTAAACAATCATGGACAATGATTTTGAACAATCTCATCTTCATAACGAATACACGAGTGCAACGACACGAGTAGTACAAGTCGTGTTCTAGTACATTAGTTCAATAATGATTTAATACATTAATACGTGATTAGTTCAATGTGGCAGTTAAAAAATAACTTATATGCGAAAACATGATTATGATCATTCGTGTACACGTACATCAGTTGATCATTAAACTGATACACGATTGCAAGAGTATGCATGTTCTTGTATTCGTGCACTGGTTAAAAAACGCATAGATACATGAGTGCACGAGTGATGTGAAATATTTTCTCTCCACAATGGTTTCAATATTTATAAAACTCGTGTCATGCCTACAAGTGTATAAGCATATGATTGTAGATATGATGATACGAGGTCGATCCACAGGGAAAAGAAATTAAACGTGAAAATGCAAGTACCACGACGATAGATTGATGAAATATCTAGACTATGAATAGATGAGGGGTGATTATCATAACACAAAACCAACACATAAACTAAATAGTGCAATACCAAACAACAACAATAAACAATCTAAATAGCAAATGAAATAAACAATACCAACAAGAGAGAGATATTTGAAGATGTTAAATAAGGGCAAGACTCTAGGATATGGATTCACAACATTTCTCTTGATCAAACAACAAGGGTTAAACACACAACTATGCTAAGTTCATAGATAGGAAGACCACGAATATAGAAGGAGCATCTCTCGAATATCTCCTTAATTACGAATGCGACAAGGATGACTATCTCTAACACATTCCAAGGTCGCACCTACCAAAGGCTCTAAGGGGTCACATTTCCTTCCACATATTCGACATTCAACGAAGAGTACAAATACATAGATTCAATCCATACATGCTTATGATCACAAGATTGACTAGATGCATGTGATTCAAACATTTGATGTTAAATGAATGCCACTTCAAACAACACCATACAAGAACTAGCAAAGATTGAAATCTTGACAAAACACACCCATAGATTAAACCCTAGTCAAGAACAAAATTCACATTGTTTCTCCACATCCTAGAGCCCTAAGGCTCTAGCCAACCATATTTACAACAAAATCAAGAATACAAAAGGAAGAATCAAAATCCATTCTAAGTACAAGAGTAAAAGAGTGAAGGAGAAGATAAAACCCAATGTTGAACAATCTCCTTCAATCCCTTGGCTTGAATCCTTAAATGAATGGGTGGATCTTCCTTCTTCTTCTTGATCTTCAAAAATCCCCAAATGTAGTGTTTCTTCAAGTGTATTTCGAGTGGAAGGAGTGTTAGATACATCCTTTGAAATGCCCAATAGATATATAAAGTAATGGACCAATAATTGGATGTCAAAAGTCAACTTTCAATTCCGTCAGTCCGAAATGCGACCCCAGGTGCTAGGGCTTTGGGGTCGGGCTTTGCAGTGTATTTGAAATGCGACCCCAGGTGCTAGGGCTTTTGGGTCGGGCTTTCAACAAAGAAAAACTCCTCTCTGAAGTGCTCTACAGTGCGACCTATGAGTAGCTTTTTGGGGTCGGGCTTTGCAGTGTATTTGAAATGCGACCCCAGTTGCTAGGGCTTTGGGGTCGTGTTTCAGCTTGTGTCTTGGTTTTCTTGTCTTTTGCTCGTCTTTGTGCTACCTTTTCGATCCAATTCACGAACTTGACTTATTTTGCATTGTTTGAACCTAAAAACTCCCTAAATTGGTCACATTACACCAAACATAAGATTTAAACAATATTAACAATATTTACAACATATATACATGATAATCAAGTGCAAATGCACTCAAAATGAGTGCAAATGAGTGCAATTTATGCACTCATCAACGAGTCTGCTAATTTGTGCCCTCGTGCAATAATTAAAAATGAGATATTAATTGTATGAGTTCACAAATAAATTATTGCATGAATCAACTCCAATACTCATATACCGAAATAAATCGATTTGTGCACCAAAGAACATTCAATTTTTTTCATTCATTCCAAAGAAAGATTCAAAAAATTTAAATATCTAGATGGATAAAAAGAGTACAGATACTTAAATATCATACCTTATGGTCACAAAAAAAAACACGGGTAATATCAACAAAACTTCAAAAAATCACAAACTCACAATGAATCCATAATTTTCGATATTACATCATATAATTTATTGCTGAAATAAGGATTAGAGAGAGGAAGAATTGTGACAATCTTAAAAAATCATAGCTTGATAATCTTCGTCCATGGTAGTTTTGTTTCAATTGATGAAACAAAAATTTAAAAATGAGAGAGACGAGAGAACGGCGTTGCAAAGGGGAGAGAGAGAAAATCAGATATTTTTCTTAATAATAATAATAATAATAATAATAATAATAATAATAATAATAATCTTAATCTTATCTTAATATATATATAAAAGCAAAAAAGTATACATAAAATAGTAACTCAAGCTTCCCGCTCAAATCCTCTTTCCGAATATGGAAATATGATATTTATTAATTAATTAATATTTATATTACATTACATAGTTAGTTAATTATATATTAATTAATTAAATACCATAAATTAATATAGTAAAATATATATTATTTGTAAAGGGCAAATTTATCTTTTTTAGTTGATTGTGTAGGAACTTTTTCTATTTATAATAGGTTATCTAATATGTAAATATGTAAATTAAATATATATCAAATTTATTTTTGAAATTTTTCTGAATTGAGAATAGGCAATAATTTTTATTTTATTTTACTTAACAAAATTGTGCAAAAGTTTTTTTATAATAATCTATATATCTAATAATAACATTTTTTTTTTGTTTTGTCCATTTATCTGGGACAAATCAATAAATATATAATTCTAATTATTTAATAATTATATTGAAAATTATCAATTAAACACCCCTAATTAGTAATTACCCACGCAATTATATCCTTCCAATCTATTGCTATAGAAAAATAATGATATTGTGAGCAACAAAGATCAGCCAATAATTCCACCCTCAAATTGTTATTGTTATTGCTATTGAAATAAAAAAACATGATTAACTCTATTTAATCAATGTTAAGATTCCATATTTGAATTCTATTAATATTTTAATTACATTAAATCCTATGAAAATTTAATAGAGCATATTTAATAAACAATTATATAAAAATTGATTTTTCAACAAAAAAAAGAAGAGAAAATAATAAAAACAGTGTCATTTGTTACATATGTATACTGACATGACTACCAAAGTGGTTTTTAGACCAAACACGTCATGCTTAATTCGTCGGAAAAATTGGGAATGTTTAATCACATACAAATTAAAACATAGTATTGTAATTGACTAAGTTTAAACGTGATGTCTAATTTGTAAAAGGATGAAAATGTGAAGATTTATTTGGCAATTAGAGGCTAATTTGGTTTTATTCCCAACATCAATTTTCAGTTTTTCAATATTTTCAATTCAATTTACGAGATGTATTGATTTTTGAAAAAAATATAATGATTTTATTATGATAAATGATTTAATGTTGAAAATAGAAATATGTTTGTTTAAATATTGTTTTAAATTTAAATATGTGGTTGAGATGAAAAGATAAATATTTAAATAATGGATCATTCAATCATTGTATTAATGTTTATATGATTGAATAGATTATACATTATTAAAAAAAGGTAAAAATTGAAATTAAAAATAAATAAAATAAATATTGTAGAGGTCTATTTTTATCAAAACCCAATTTACAAGGCCCACACCCATTTGAGGGTCTTGTGGCCTAATAAATGCGTGTCGAAGCCCAACGCTAGGAGACTAAGTCAAAAAGGGGACGTTTTAAGATAAACGAGACTCGGTCAAAACCATGGTAGGGATAAGTGTTTATCCCTAGAAATAAGGGAGGATCCCTTATTTTTAGGAAGATAGGTTAACAGTTCCACTTATATAGGTGAAGTTAAGGAGTGAAGCGGGGGCATTCGAATTTGGAACAATCAAGCTAGTAATATTTTTTCTCCATATACGTGTTAAATCTCATTTCGTTAACTTCCTTCTTCGGCCTCGAAAAATCTAATAGGTTGCCAGAGCTCGAACAATATATCAAATTTAATTGTAGAAATTGACCAACTACAATTTGGCGCCCACCGTGGGGCTCTGACCAACCATATCCAAGATGACAGTCGACGGCCGAAGCAGTACGACCTCGAATCCTCAAGACAATCGAAGGGATTCACCTTCAATAACCCCTCCCGCAGGAGGAAACGGAGATGTTGCCCAAGTGCTGCGAGCGATCCAACAACGACTCAACACCACCGTTGTGGAACTCGCGGCCATTCGAACATAAAACTCAGTTCTCAAAGCTCGGATGGAAACATTCAGTTTATCAAATCAATTCCCTAACGGATTTCATCGACAACCCCCTCGAACTCGAAAAACCAGAACTAGCGAAGGACAACAGAACAAAGAGGATGCCAGCGATCCATATCTTAGACCTTCTCCAGGGTTCGAATACATCAAAATCCAACCTGAAATCGAGGTTGAGAACAAACTGAAGCGGTTGGAAGAAATGCTCACACGAATCCCCGGAGTTCCCATCCCCATTCGCAAAACAGCCCCGACGAGCTTCGCAGATTCACCCTTTATAGAGGAAATCAGCCTTGTGGAGATGCCTCCAAAATTTACATTCTCATCTATGAAATCGTTCGATGGCACTACCGACCCTGATGAGCACATAGCGCAATATAAACAAAGAATGTTCACCACTTCAATCCCGCGACAAAGTAGGGAAGCCGGGATGTGTAAGGGGTTCGGAAGCAACCTATCCGGACCAGCACTTCAATGGTTTACAAGTTTACCAAACTCATCGATCTCCACCTTCGCTCAACTCAACGACCTGTTCGTTGAGCAGTTCGCTAGTAGCCGGAAGATCGAGAAACACGCCGACGATCTCTACACCGTGACCCGAAAATCGAAGGAAACCTTACGAAGCTTTGTAGGACGATTCAACAGAGAAAAAGTATCGATCCCAGGATGCAATGTCGATACTGCCGTATCGGCCTTCAGAAAAGGCCTAAAAAGGAATTCAGATCTTTACAAAGAATTAACAAAATATCCGTGCAAGACAATGGAAGACGTCCTCGCCGAAGCATGGGCACAGATCAAATGGGAAGAAGACGAAGCAAACTCATCCAAATTTAGACCCCATAATGATCAACCTCGCAAGGAACACAGGCTTCACACTAGAAACGAGAGATATCGAGCAGATCCATATCCTCATAATCCCAGATTCGATCCCAGAGATAGAAGGTTACCCGAACGCCCGGACAGAAGGCTACCCGAATATAACCTCTGCATAACACCTTCAGAAGCCGTAAATACGTTGAAGGGGCTCGGTCAAAATGTTAAATGGCCTCCAAAGATTAGAACACCTGACAATCAGCGAGACAAGAATAAATTTTGCGATTTCCACAATGACCATAGGCATAGAACAGACGACTGCATCGCACTTAGACTTGAGGTGATCGAGCTTCTCAAAAGAGGTCTCTTAGCCAACCTGCTAATCTCAAAAGGAAAAGAAAATTGGAATAGAAGAGACAATCATACGGGAACTCAGCCTATCGAACCCCCGAGAATCGATCGAACGCTAAATTGTATAACCGAGGGTTCGGAGATCAGTGGCATTTCCCAATCATCGGTGAAGAGGCATTGCCGGTCCCCCAAGTATACAACGAACGTACCTAAAGAAGTAAAACCTGATGATCAGGTAACCCTCAGCTTCTCTAGTAGTGAAGTATCTGAACTCTCACTCCCACACCACGATGCACTAGTTATTTTTCTTTTAATATCTAACTGTCTAATCAAACGAACTCTAATCGATAACGGGAGTTCCTCTAACGTGATCTTCCTTAGCACTTTAAAAGGAATGCAGGTGAAAGAAACAGACATCGTGAAGAGATCTACAACATTGATCGGCTTCAGGGGAGAACACAAAACAACCTTAGGAGAAATCACGCTTCCCACTTACATTAAAGGGCTCAACCTCCTCACAAAATTTCAGGTAATAGATGCACCTTCAGCGTACAACGTGATTATGGGACGACCCTGGATCCACGAACTTCGAGCAGTACCCTCAACATATCACCAAATCATGAAGTTCCCTACCCCATGGGGAGTCCAATCAGTATGAGGAGAACAGATCTCGTCTAGATAATGCTACATCACTACATTCAAACAAAAAGTATTCATCAAGGTAAACCAGATAGAGGCCGGCTCAACCTCATCGGGCGCTGAAGATCAAAGCTATGAAGAACCAAAGGTTGAAGATCTCGACGAAATACAGATCCATCCCGAGCACCCAGATCATAAAGTATCCATCGGGTCCAGATTAACCTCAAACATCAGGGGAGCAATTGATCGAATTTCTCAAAGAACATCACGACTGCTTTGCATGGTCGTTCGAAGATATGACAGGTATCGACCCCTCCATTATAACTCATAAATTGCAGGTAGATCCGGAAAAAACCTCAATCAAGCAAAAAAGACACAAATTCGCCCCGGAAAGGAACAAAATTGTGGACGAAGAAGTCGACAAACTATTGAAGGATGGACATATCCGCGAGGTTCATTACCCCGAATGGTTAGCCAACGTCATAGTGGTCAAAAAGAAGAACAGAAAGAACCGCTTATGCATAGACTTCACCGACCTCAATCAGGCGTGTCCTAAAGATTCTTTCCCTCTACCGCACATAGACGCACTAGTCGATGCAACGGCAGGCCACGAACTCATGAGCTTCATGGACATATTCTCAGGATACAATCAAATATTAATGCACCACGAAGACTAAGAAAAAATAGCATTTATCACATATCGAGGTATGTTTTGTTATAAAGTTATGCCTTTTGGACTAAAAAATGCAGGAGCAACATACCAAATGTTGGTAAATCGAATGTTCGAAGAACTCATCGGGATAACAATGGAAGTATATATCGATGACATGTTAGTCAAATCAGTACGAGCTTAAGACCATGTCATGCATCTACGACGAACCTTCGAAGTCCTACGATGATACAACATGAAGTTGAACCCCACCAAATGCGCTTTTGGAGTAACCTCTGGGAAATTCCTGGGATACCTAGTAACAAAAAGAGGAATCGAAGCAGACCTCAGCCAGATTAGGGCAGTCCGGAACATCCAACATCCCAAAAACCCTAAAGACGTTCAAAAACTGACTGGTCGGTTAGCAGCCCTTAGCCGCTTCATATCTAAATATTCAGAAAAAAGCCGAGCGTTTTTTCAGACTTTACGAAAGAACAAAGACTTCGAATGGACTCCGGAATGCGCCAAAGCCCTCGAAGACCTTAAGGAATACCTCGCAAGTCCACCTCTTCTATCCAAACCAATCGACGGAGAGGTACTACTTGTTTATTTATCTGTTTCTACTAACTCTATCAGTGCAGTGCTTGTTAGAGAAGATGAGGGGAGACAACACCCCATGTACTACGCCAGCCGATCGCTACTAGATGCCGAAACCAGATACCCACAGCTCGAAAAGTTGGCCTTTCGTAATGACTTCCAGGAAAATGAAACCATACTTTCAAAGCCATTCAATAAAAGTGGTCACAGAGTTCCCCTTAAGAGCAGTATTAAGAAAACCAGACCTCGCGGGGAGATTATCAAAATGGGCCATCGAACTCGGGGAGTATGATATTGACTTCGTTCCATGAACGTCAATTAAATCACAAGTCCTATCAGATTTCATTGCAGACTTCTCCTATGATCCAGAAGGAAGAGTATTAACGAACCTCGAAGATAACGATTCTAAGTACTGGACCTTCCAAGTCGATGGATCCAGCACTTCGAAGGGGAGTGAAATGGGCTTAGTACTAACTGATCCAGAAGGAATAATCACAGAAAGATCTATTCGATACGTATTCAAAACCACCAACAACGAAGCTGAATATGAGGCCCTCATAGCAGGATTAAATTTGGCAGCCGACATAGGGGCCAAAAAACTTCGAGTCACGATCGATTCACAATTGATAATAAATCAGTTCGAAGGAGAATTTCAGGCAAAAGATTCAAGGATGGTATTATACCTCACGGTCTCAAAAGAAGCGGCAACCAAGTTTAAAAAAATCGAAGCCCAACACATCACCAGAGAGGAAAACCGCCACGCCGACGCGTTAGCTAATCTAGGATCAGCCATACAAACAAACCAGGATAAAAACATCCAAATCCTATACGCCAAATGGCCCGCCGTATGGAAAGGTAACAACCCCGAAGTCCTCCCAATAGACATCGAGGTAAACTGGATGACCCCTTTGTGCAGATTCTTGACAGAAAATGAACTACCCGAAGAGACTGTCGAAGCAAGATGGATACAAGCAAAAACTCCAAAATTCACCATGATCTCCGGATCCTTATATAGAAAGTCGTTTTCAGGACCATACTTGAAATGTGTAAGCCCGATCCAAGCAAACTATATTCTAGCCGAGCTCCATGACGGTGAATGCGGAAACCATTCAGGACACAGAAGCCTGGCTAACCGAGCATTGACAGCCGGCTTTTACTAGCCAATCACGAGGGAAGACGCCAAAAACTATGCCAAAAAATGTGACAGATGTCAAAGGTTTGCCCAAACAAATCACATGCCACCAGAACCCCTACATACCGCATCCATACCTTGGCCGTTCATGAAATGGAGAATGGATATTGTGGGACCGTTACCGAAGGGATCAAATCAGAAATGCTTCATTTTGGTCGTAACATATTACTTCACCAAATGGGCCGAGGCAGAGGCCTTCGCACGAATAAGGGATACCGAGGTATGTAATTTTTTATGGAAATATGTTATTTGCAGGTTCGGAATCCCTAATGAAATAGTCACCGACAATGGCTCCCAATTTATAAGTTCAAAATTCCAAGACTTTTGTCGCCATTGGAATGTCAAACTCTCTTTCTCCACACTAAGACATCCGACCTCGAACGGTTAGGCCGAAGCCACCAACAAAACAATATTGAATACCTTGAAGAAGAGACTGCCCGAACACAAAGAACAATGGGTCGAACAGCTCCCAGGAGTCCTTTGGTCTTACCGGACCACCGCACGAACCGCTACGGGGGAAACGCCATATACCCTTACCTACGGTTCGGAAGCGGTCCTCCCGGCAGAAGCAGAGATAGGGTCAGCAAGAACTCATTGGTCGGGTAGAACCAACGACTCCGACCTTGAAGTCAACCTCGACACCATAGACGAACTCAGAGATAAGGCCGCAATAAAAATATCTGCCTACCAACAGAAAATAAAAAGACACTTCGATAAGAACACCAGACTAAGAATGTTCAAGGCAGGAGATTGGGTGCTACGGAAGGTATTCCAGAACACAAAAGAAGTCGGAGCAGGAAAACTAGCCCCAAATTGGGAAGGCCCCTATAAGATCGAGAAAGTCATAGGGAATGGAGCTTATAAACTTCGATCTAAAGAGGGACGTTCAATAGCCAACGGCTGGAACGCCATCCACTTGAAACAGTATCATTTCTAAACTCTTCGACCTTCCGTTCTTTTTTTAATATTTTGTAAAAGGGTTTATTTACTGACTTGAGCATCGGAGTAACTAACAGAACCCGAAGCACAGGGTTCCCGACCCGCAAAAGTCAAGAAGACGCCGACCCCGAGGTCAATCTCACGAATGAAGAGTAATGTATCCGCTCTTTATTTTTTCAAAATTCTTAATATTTTGTAAAAGAGTTTGTTTACTGACTTGAGCGTCGGAGTAACTAACAGAACCCGAAGCACAGGGTTCCCGACCCGCAAAAGTAAAAAAGGCGCCGACCTCGAAGCCAATCTCACGAACGAAGAAATCCGAAATCCAGGGGTCCTCCCCATTTCTGTTTTTTAAAACGAAGTCAGGAAGATAAAATATAGACAGACCCGAATAAGCGGGACTCACGCCTCACATTTAATCTTTTTTAGTTTAATTTCAAGCTAAATCTTTAGAAGAAAACTAAAGCTATTTACAATCCCGTCGCAACGTCACAAAAGCAATCAGATATGGACGTCATACGAAGTTCTCACTTAAAAAAAGGAGATATACAAAAACACCAGTCAATGTTTGAAACTTGTCCGTAAAGCTTTTATAAAAAATATAAAGAAGCTTACAAAGGGTCTTCTACTCCTTTTTCGACCTCCGAAGCGGCCGTCTTCGCAGCATCCTCTCCGGCCTCAACCCGCTTCTCTCCCTCAGCCCCGCCTGTAGAATCCTTGACCGCCTCAGTCTCCGCCTCGTCATCTGCCTCAAGGAAGGAAAGGTCGAGATCGGGCATCTTCTCCTTGATGGCCTCGACCATAGTAGAGCCCCCTCCTGGTAAAAGAGTTCTTTATAAGGCTTGAACTCAGCGGAATCAACCAACGAGGAGAAGTCCAAGGTCGCATGGCGGGTCTCAAGCTCCCCTATTCATGCCTCAGTGGCAGCCAACTTCGATTCAAGGGAAGCCTTCGAGATCTCTAGCCGGGCTTGATGATCCAAAGCCCGATCAAGTTGCGTCTGAGCCCCCGGCGGCCAACGCACGAGCCGAGTCCCGCTCCACAAGTAGGGCTGACTTCTCAGCAGCGTAGTCACACCTCTCCTCGACGATCCTCTCTTGCTCCTCAGAGAGCTCCATCAGCCTCTTCTCGAGGCCCTCGGCATGCCCCGAGACCCGACTCCGAAGCTGGTATTGGCAAAAAAGGGCCTATAACATGATAGACCACTCTAAGTCAAATATCCTTTTGGACACAGAGTCAAAAAAATAATATATATAGATAAAAAGAAACAAACCTTCGACAGCATCTGGAAGGCGAGGCGAGTCTGCTCCTCCAAACCTTCCCTTTCGAACTCTATAGGAGAACAACCATCTGCGATCGCAGACTGTACATCCAGAAGGAAAGGCCTCAGAGGCACTTTAAAACTACTCAATCCCTTCGAAGCCTTCTTCAGAACCAAGGTTTCAACGTCAATCACAGGTGGGGGCACTGTCGAAGGATTGGAAACCTCGAGTCCAGACTGTTTTTTCCGCTTCTTCGAAGGCGGTGAGGTTGAGAGAGTGGCCCCAGCGATCCTTTTGACGCCAGAAGATGAGGGGCTTAACACCTTAGAGGCGGCTAAGGCTTTAACCTTGTCATCAGAAGGGCGAATCTTCAGTTTTCTCATGTTGAAAAGAGTACGACCACAACGAACAACTTCAAACTGACGGTCTTCTTCGGAGAGAGAAAAGACTGCTTCGACTCGTTCTGTCTCGGTACCTGACACGTCTTTTCGTTTGTGAATGCCTGCGAAGAGACACGAAGCGTAAAAATTAGATAACACTAATACGTATAACAAAAAGAAAAAGAGAAAAAGTAGAAAGAGAGGAAGACGGGCGTCGAGGACCCACGGGCTTCAACGAACGATGATGGCAAGATCCTATCGCTCGAAGTCTCCACCGGAACAAAAATGAATTTTGGCTTCTAGTCCTCCGACGAAGTTGGAAGAGTGTTTATTAGAGGGGCTCGTTCCCCGACCCACTTGGTAAAGTAATAAAAGCCTTTCTGATTTGGAGTAGCCACAATCCGGTATGAAGAGTGTCACTCCCCGATACTGGGTTCGGGAAATCCTAGGTTTTTCCAAAGGTAATACATGCCTAACATATGGTACCACCCTATTGGTGATATTTGGGCAGGGGCTATTCCATAGAAATGTGAGATCTTGGCAAAGAAAGGGTGAAGAGGAAGTCATATACCCTTGTCGATGATTATGGTATAGAAAGCGGTGAAATCGGGTGGAGGTCTGTTGGCTCTATCTGAAGGCCTAGGGACGCGGACCTCTACCCCCGACCCCGAATATTCTGGAGAAGTAATTTTTCTAACTAGGTCATCTCCTACTTGAGGGGCGACCTCGACAGATTTGAAGTCTGCGTTCGAAGAAGAAGAGCCCTTGGCTTCGGCTTTTTGCTTCTTCGATTTACCCATATATTTCTTTGTGGCCACCTTCGAAGCCTTGAGGCGGCTCACTACCAATCCTCCTCCTCCGATACGAGGGATAACAGTGGGTTGGGACGAAGGGATAAGAAGTCCCGTAGACTCAGAGATCGAGCCAGAAGATTGCTCTGACTCGGCTGACCTAGCTCCATCGCCCCAGCTTCGGGTCCTCTCATCAGAATCTTCACTACTCGACATACTCATGATCCTAATGGGAACGCAAATCTATAGGAATATGCTAAGAATACCCAGAAACGCCAAAAAACCTTTCCCCTGTTTCTAACCCAACTTCGTCAATAAAAAACAAAAATTATCAAACGAAACCACAACGATTCCGAAACCACTGCCAAGTCTAATCACGTAAAATCCACATAAATCCAAGCCTAAAATATCATATTTCTTCACGCTACTAGCAAAAAAACCCTAGTTTGGAAATTCCTCAAGAAAACGAAGAGGGAATTGAGGAGTAACTTGGAAATCTGGAATCTGGTACTAGAATGAGGAATCTTGAACGTCGGGAAGATGGAAACGCACGACAATCGGAGAGGATTCGAGCAAAATCTTGAAGAAGAGCTATAATTTTCGCGTGTTTGAATGAGAGAAAAGAGGGAATAATTTGAGCAAATTTCTATTTTAAACCCGTAAAGCTAATCTGAGCCCTATATCTCGTATACGGGCGGCTGAGATTGGAAGAGAGTTGGAAAGTCGGCAAAAGGAGTGTTAAAAGACTATTTCGCCCTTAGCCTAATGAGGTCTGCTCTCACGACCCTTTTTTAGCTCCCCAGGACCTTTAATTAGGTCTGGAGCCTAACGAGGTCTGCTCTCACGACCCTTTTTTAGCTTCTCAGGACCTTTAATCAGGTCTGGAGCCTAACGAGGTCTGCTCTCACGACCCTCTTTAGCTCCCTAGGACCTTCGTTTAGGTCTGGAGTCTTGCGAAACCTTTCTTCGATCTCGAGATCACTTATTAACAAAAGTCAAGCTTAAGGCTTTAACAAATCATCGGGAATACATTACGATCGTCCCTGAGTGATTACGAGGGTATTCATTACATGATCCTCGGTCCTCAAGCATCAAGTAATGAGGGGCTAATTGTAGAGGTCTATTTTTATCAAAACCCAATTTACAAGGCCCACACCCATTCGAGGGTCTTGGGGCCTAATAAATGCGTGTCGAAGCCCAACGATCAGAGGTCTTGAGTATTGATAACGAATGGGGGATAAAGACCAAAGCTGTGGTAGAGTTCGCAGCTAGGAGACTAAGTAAAAAAGGGGACGTTTCAAGATAAACGAGACTCGGTCAAAACCCTGGTAGGGATAAGTGTTTATCCCTAGAAATAAGGGAGGATCCCTTATTTTTAGGAAGAGAGGTTAATAGTTCCACTTATATAGGTGAAGTTAAGGAGTGAAGCGGGGGCATTCGAATTTGGAACAATCAAGCTAGTAATATTTTTTCTCCATATACGTGTTAAATCTCATTTCGTTAACTTCCTTCTTCGGTCTCGAAAAATCTAATAGGTTGCCAGAGCTCGAACAATATATCAAATTTAATTGTAGAAATCGACCAACTACAAATATGATTTCAGCGTTTTGAATGGTAAAATATTAGAAATTTCCACCGTGTAAATAAAACCAAACAAATCTTTAACTCCCTCGTTCATGAATAGTATACTGCACTTTCATACAGCTGTCATATAACTTTTTCATTAAGATTGCATAGTGCTTGCACTATGATAGAAAAATAGTTGTGTACATCATCGTTCATATACCAAATTATTTCTAGTTTCTAAATTATATTCTAAACTAATATTTTTGTCAATTATATACTTAATTTATTTAAAAATTATTCAATCGAAGCATAAGGTAATTTTTGATCGAAAAACATATTCAATGTCAGATTTAATTAGTTTTCAAATAGTTTAGATTTTTTATTAATAAAAAGATTTGTTTGAGATAGTTATAAAAAAAAAATAGTTTACCCAAAATTATTTGAACACCTTCCATTAACAGTTCTCTCTCTCTCTCTCTCCTCTCTCTCTCTCTCTCTTGTTGTTGTGCATACATAAGTAACAGCTGAAAAAGATTATATTGGTAATAATTTTATCCGAGAGCGCCATTTAATAATATGGGCGAACAAAATTGAACTAAAGTCAACCAACTCGGTTTGGATCGGTAATGTATTTGCATGATTCAAGAACAATCCTTTTGACGGCAAAAAAACTCAATTTTGGGGGGGGGGGGGGGGGATAATTGTCAAGTTGATCATGATATTTGACAGATCTGCAAATTCGACATGAATTTTCAAATACTCTAAAGGGCTCGTTTACTTCGGTGGATGGGATTGGGTGTGATGTCACATGAATTTAAAAAATATGAAATATATGGTGTGATAAAATATATAAACATATGAATAAAATGAAGGAGATGAAGGATAACTTATAACCCACTTGTTATGAAAGGATATGAATCCTTCGATTAGTTCTTATTCACAAGGAAAAATATGTAAATGTTTGTGTTATACACATTCATTTCAACAAAATTTTGTATAATTTTAGCCTTGCATTAGTGGGATATCTTCTAATTTGTTGCAAATTTAATCCCAATATTTTTATTTTTTTTGGCGAAAGTTGTCCAATATTACAGTTGAAACTAGTTCTTGACTTCTTGTATAATATATATGCATCCACAGACGGGTTCATGATGGCTAGTCTCTCTCTCTCTCTCTCTCTCTCTCTCTCTCTCTCTCTCTCGATAAATCAGAGGCATCGCAATCCACAATATACCATAGACGGCAAAAAGATCCCCTTTCACTGTCAAAATTTAAAGCAAATGAAAACCAAAGAGAATATGCAGACGAAGACAAGGTCCTAATTAAAACTAAGATCTCAATAAGAAAGAGGCCTTAATTCAACTTCTTCAAACTCAGATTTGGTAGCCTATCAAATCATTCATGGTCATCCAAATCAATTCAAGTTCTTGATTAATTTCCAACCAATGCTTCATCAACTGAATTTTCATTATATATCACTCATCAATTTATCTCCGCGTGTACACATACTTATACAAACTCAATACAATCATACATTACACAATCTATATATATGTGTGTATATATATATGCATCGATCGCTCCAAAAATGGAGGCTAATCAATCACCAAAATCAACAACCAACAATAACCAAAATTAGGCAACCAGAGATACATAGAGATTGATGAATATGCATTACCTATAACCATGGAGCATCAAAGTATACCTCTCTTTGAGCCACCTAAAACTCTTCTTGATCGAACCTTTCACTTTTCCCTCCACGGTGTATGCCTTGTAGCTAGCAACCCTCTTCTTCCTCTGCAGCTCCGGATCATTAAAGCTCCAGCTTTTCGAAACCGCGGCATTCGTTGACTTCCCTTTTTTGAACTTCCACTGGTCTCCGCCGCCGCCCGCCACCACGATATCCATGGTCTGCCCATTGTTGTGCGCGGAGGAGGAAGCGTACGACGCGCTGTAGCACCTCAGATCTTGCATCCCGCTAGGGTTTGAGTTGGCTTTGTAATTGGGCTCCACCCCACTATTGTTATCGCCGTAATAGCTGCTGTAGGCGTTGTCCGCCTGCATTGATCTTCCGTTCCTGTATGATTTGGATCTGAAATCCTCCATTTATGAAGGACTTTAGAGCTTTTTTTGAATGGTTTATGGCTGAATTGTATGTGTTTTGTGTGAATGGGGGTTGGGAATTATCGGTGGCAGCTTCATATAAACATGTGAAGCCAACGCCTTTGTATTATAGCTTCTAGTGTCGGTGGCCTTCGGAATTTACAAGATGCAGACCACTAGAGTGGAATTTTTCCTCTCACCTCTCTCTCTCTCCCTCTTTTTGAAAAAAGTTGTAAAAAATTCGACATGCGACTTTAAACGTAGACAATTGTGATAATAATTTTTAATTATACTCTTTCCCCTTGTAAATATAAGTGTTATTTTGAAAAAATACACGTATATTAATAAAGTAATCAAATTACCTTGCAAAATTTTATATGAATGCATTAAATATGCCAAACATGCATGTTTGAATCAAAGTTTTTTTAAGGGCATGATTGATATAATGGAATGAAATGAAATGGAATTGAATCACGATTCCATGTTCATTTTCAATCCTAAGGCTGGTATGATTTTTGACTGGGAATGATCATTTCTGAATGAATAAATCATTACTTCCCACCCCTATGCTATTATGCATTTCCAATTATAAAAATAAATTTTATTTTTTGTTTTATGAAACTATATTTTATTTTTTGTATTGACCAATGAAATCTCATGTCATTATTAAATATTTTGTTGAAAAATAAAATTATAATAAAATTAATAATTTTTTAGAAATTTTAAAATAAATTAAATTGTAAAAAAATAAAATTATATAAAAACTCAAAATTCGTCATTCATTTTTTAAAACTAATCCGAAAAAAAACTTTAAAATTTCAAAATTATTTGAAGATAAATAATATAAAATATTTCAAATCGAGAATTTATGATTTTTTTTTAAAAATACATTAATAACTTATTAACGATTCATAAAGTTTTGTAATATTTAACAAAATTACTAATGTTATTATTGGAAAAACATTATATACAAATTCACTAATCATTAATGAAATACTTACTAGAAAGATACTTAAATTTTTTACAAATGTTAATGAAGTAAAAATCGCATAATATTTAATAATATGTTTTTAAAATATAATAGTACCTCTTGAAAGGAAGAATAATTTGTTATTTAAAATCAAATAAATCAATTTGTGTATTTTATTTACTAATTATAGATTATTATAATAAAATTAATTCATAAATATACGTTTTATTCATATATTATTACTTTTAATACCAACCAAAGTTCATTTCATTATCACCATCATTTCATTATTAAGTTCATTTCATTCTCACTTGATTCTATTCCTACATACCAGTCATCTACTAAATATTTTAGGGACCATGTGCTAATTATAAAAATTGGGCTTCTAATATTAAAAAAATTATGTTTTAAATTATTAATAAAAACTGGACTCTAATATTAAAACAAAAACTTGGGCCCCTATTATTAAAAATTTGAAGTCTAATATTAAAAAAAAGGTAATTCTAAACACACCCCGCAATTTACTTTTTATAGCCCCTAAAATTAATTAAAATATTAATATATTTTTCTAGACTATTTTATTCCTATAGCCTCCAATACTTATAAAAAAACCCTAAAAATAAAAATAAAACTCCTTTAATGTACAGCCCCCAAGTCCCCAACCCCAACATTCTTGCTTAATTAAATGATAAAAAAAAAACATTGAAGGAGCATTTTCTTGCATGATTTTTACTAAGAACTGATATGTTTATCTTTATATATATAAAAACAGAATGGTCCTCAAAATAGTAATTTTTTTCATTTTCCCGCCGAAATCTACTTTCTAATTTTAGTAACTTATATAACTCATATTTATTAACTATGATAAAGCTTCATAATATTATATATTAATAAATTTTAACTGCTCAACGTAATTTATATTTTAGTTTTGAGTTAACCTAAATAATGTAATTGATTAAAACATAAATAAGCTGATTATTTCACACTTTAAACAACAATATATTATTATTATTATTATTATTATTATTATTATTATTATTATTATTATTATTATTATTATTATTATTATTATTATTATTATTATAGAGTACGATTACTATATTTGAACCTCATAGATCCTCATTTTGGTATAAATTGTACTCAATAATGTTTATTTAATTATTTTATATTGTATTATGTATTATTTTATCGAATGTATTGTCTCAGACAATATTTATATAATGTATTATTTATATATGAAAAGCACTTGTGTGCATTAGGTGTACCATAAGGCGCATTGACCGGGTCAACGTCGGAAAACGCACGTTGACCCGGTTAACTCCAAAAATAACAAAATCCTTCAAAATCACTATCAAACATAACACTAAAAAGTATCAATCAAAAACCCCATAAATATCACTTGTATCCTTAAAAAGTATCGGCCAAAATAAATTAATAAAAAAAAATCTTCAAAATCAGTATCAATCGTGACACTAAAAAGTATCACTCAAAATTCAAAAACTATCATATGTATCATTAAAAAGTATCAACTATTTTATCATTTTTCTTTTTAGTGGGTTGACCGGGTCAACACACGTTGACCCGCATTTGACCCGGTCAAAAGCGTTGACCGTCTGATATAAGCTTATATACATGTAGTGCATGCAAGTTTTTGCCTTTATATATTTGCTTTTAAAATACAATTTTATCAAAATTTTGAGTAGAATATGTGCATAATAATATGTTATAATAGTTCCTAAAATTTCTTGCTAAATTTTCAAGATTTTAATATAGTTTCCATCATTTTTTTCAATTTTCTGCGATATCGATATATCCCGCGATATATCCGTAAAATTAAAGTTGCGATATAAGGTGCGATAGCAATATTTTCATCATTGGCAGTACATGAGTTTTTAATTTCTGGTATTAGACACTTGATATTTTTTTTAATGTTATAACTAATATTTTTTTCATTCTAAAAAATATAATAATAATTATAAAAATGTCACCATATTTTTTAAGCAATATTTTTTAGTAGAAAAATATGATCTTTTTCAGTATTAAAAATGATATTTTTTTTCATATTCAAATAATTAAAAACCTGTAACTGCCCAATTATGTTATAAAAATGTCATCGTCCAAAAATTAATTACCAACATGTCACCTATTTGATATAAGCCTAGTGTCGTGTACATTCAATAAAATGTTTTTTTAAAGGAAATATTGTGTGAAAACCTTCTTACGAGTCAAAATCGGTAAAATTAATCAAAAATTGTATCCAAACACTAATAAAACTAAAAATATCTCATTGAATATAAATTTGAATCCGAATATTCAACCTTCTTATAGATTTTGACCATAAGTCGATCTAATATGATTTTTTTTTTTAATCATGTGGTGCATATTTGACTTAGAGATTTTGAGTTTACGTCGTTCCACACTATCACAAGAGATACTAGCTTCAGTTTAAATCTTTTTTTTTTTTAAGTTAGACATGTAAGTGAAATTTTGGTTGTCTTATAAGCAAGTCAAACAATTAATCACAAATGATGAAAAGTAAATTGATAATATTATTATAATAAGAGATAATATATTGATGTATATAAGGTTAGACACTTAGGTAATGTTTGGTATACTGGTACGGATATACCCACATTAATAAAATCTGGATTGCTTTGAAAGATAATTATGTATTAGCTATTTTAATTGTGTGTTTGGTTATTAAGATAAATATTCTAAAATTGTTTCACACATCTGTTTGGTACATTGTTTTATTTGGTGGATTAAGTTCTGGAATGAGTAAATTAGTTTAGGCAATGTTTGGTAGCCTAGATAAAGACATATATACTAAGATTGCTACGCCAGAAACTGTATCCGAGGGGGGCGTCGGATACATTATCCAGCCGAATCAGTAAATTACACCCCGGACCTCGCGTGAACGAATAATAGCTACCAAACACACGATTTTTGCTGAATACCTATACTAATATGCCTTTATTCAGGCTACCAAACATTGCCATAGACTTCTATTCGAATTATTTGGTGGAAAACTACCTACGAGTATATATAACTTGTATGGAACCTAATTAATCATAAATGATGCTAAACGTACATTGATAATATATTATTATAATAAGAGATAACAAATTGTTGAAAAAAGGAGTGGCTTTTAAGAAATATGGAATTAATTTAATTGTGGATACACATAAAATTTATTTAGGATACACATAAAATATAATCATGGAATCCATTGTTATTATAATATGTGGAGTACTATAGTGAATTCAACATGCAATATGATTTTGTGGGATTCTTTTCTTTTTTCCTGGAATATAAAACTTTTCAGAATATTCTTAAAAAAAGTAAATTAAAAGATCCATGTTTTTAATTCCAATAACAAACTTATTGTCTTTATTTATGAAAAAAATCCGAGATCTAAAATATTCACTCACTTTAGAATAATTTAGACATTGATATTTTTTTACCATACATAACTCATTAAATTATTGTGTGCAGTCAAATTTAAAATAAAGAGAGAATAAACCCTGCTTATAATATATAGGTTGTCAATGCATGTTCATATTGACGAAAATTTAGACGAATGACACTTTTACAAATAAATTCATAATTCATACAATTTTTTTTTTGTTGATTATCGATAGTACCAGACATTTTTTAAGATATATTATTTAAAACAATCTATAATTTGAGATATATTGAAATTATTTACCTCAAAATTATCAGGTCCAGCTTTGCACATATGTAGAAGTTAGGATTATATAGCAATTAATAAAGAGGCCCATATAATACGTATATAACTAATCAATTAAATGACATACATATATAGCTAGATAGCTAGACTATGCTAGAGAGTAGCGTTAAGTGTATCTTTTGTCTATAATAATATAGCAATTAATCTTTTACTATATTAGAAGCCCATATAATTAACAATGGCATACATATATAGGTAGATGAGGCTAAACGTGCATATAGTAGTGTTTAGTGGTTTTTGTCTAGAATATTGTATGTGTATTCATATCATATAAAAAATTAGTCTGGAAAGTTAGGTAATGATCGAATTTTGTCTAATAACTTAAATGAAAGTAATTAAATATGATATATGACTAACGTACCTAATCTACACATCGACGTGAGTATAAAATTCACCAAATTTGTTATTTATTTATTTTTATTTTTTAAGAAAATCGTTCTTTATAAAATAACTTAAATGAGTTTAATATTTTAATGAAAGTAATTAAATATGATATAATCATATGACATACAAGAAAAACATGTTTTAACGATAGATTATGTTCCGTCGCTAAATTACCGACAAATTAACAATGGATTAAGTTCAAATCTTTTAATGACGGTTTAATGACGGAATTTTCCGTCTCTAATTTAGTGACAAAAAAATCCATCGTTATTAATTATATTAATAATGGACTAACGGCATATTTTTAGTGATGGAAAATTTCATCGTTAAACATTTAGTTTTTTATCTCTTTAATATTAAAGATGGATGATTTTTTTCATATTTTTAATTTTTTAATTTTTAATTATTATATAATGACAAATTTGATATGGATTATATCATCTCTAAATTAGAGAAAATATTTTTTTACATCTCATTAATTTTATTTGTATAAGTATTATTAATTATAAATATATAATATTTGAGAAAAATAATTAAAATAATCTAATATGTAATATAGTCAATCTTTAAAAATTAATTAAAATAAAATATACATAATTTAAAATTAACATTTAAAACATAAAGTGTGATTTGAAGAAATAAGAAAAATAAATAAATGTGGTAATATAATTATATTTTAAAAGAACCATACAATATTAAAGATTATAAAAGATATTTAAAATATAATTAATATAATTATTTAGCTTGGCAATAACAAATATAATTTAAAAATTATAACATTAAAAAATAAGAGTGTAAATTAAAAGAAGTAATTAAGAAAAAAATATATTAAATAAATAAATTAAATATCATATTAACCTTTTGATAAATAATAGAAAATAATAATTTAATAATATTATATTTTAGAAAACATCTACACCAAAATTTAAAATTAATATTAATAAACATTATTAATCTAATTAATTTAATTTAGAAATAAAAAGCTTAATAAAGAACATACATTAGTTCACTCGTTCAATGCATAACATAAAGTTATTCATTCTTGAGAGGTTGAGGGTAAAAATCTCGTGAGCAGCGCGGGTTCCAATCTCGCGAGTAGCTAATGTTGGAATAATATGTGGCCTTTCTGGAAGGTTCAAATCTCGTGAGCACTAAATGTTGGAATAATATGTGGCATGATATCACGCAAGCAACATATGTGGCATCCCTGGAGTGTTTAAATATTGTGGCGCAATATCTCGCGAGCAGTAAATTTGGTTGCATATGTGGCATTCTTGGAAGGTTTCGGGTTTGAATATCACGAGCGGCAAATATTAGAATAATAATATGTGGGTTCAAATCTCGCGAGCAGTATGCTGGAATAATATGCAGCGACAATAATAGGTGTTGAAGTATATCAAAATTTGTTGTTAACTGTTCCCACCACACTAGGGCATAATCTGAGAACTTGACTGCTGCCAACTTCACTTTCTTGAACTTCGAATAGTTGTGGCAGTCGAACACCATCTCCATCTTGCATTCTCATTCAAGATATGATGTAAGATCATTCTTCCCATGGAATGATGGGATGTTCATCTTGATGTTTCCTAGATGATTATCTTCTCGATTCCGTGCTCTCCCATGTCTCCGTCCTCCTGCTGCAGAAGCTCCATCTTCCTCTCATAGTCTACAATGTCCGATTCATGATATTCTCCTCTTTCCCTCTCTACATGTGGATATCGCCTCGCTTCCACTCGGGCGCCTCTGCTTCCTCTTTCACCTCGTCCACCACGGTTTGCACGAGGAGCTTGCTGAGTCTGCTCCTATCCTGAATTCTCCAAGTTATCTAGTCTCTTGTTCAATGCAGTCAACTCAGTTCGGAACAACCTTGTAATGTGTTGTTGTATGACCTCCATTGTAGATTTGGGATCGAAGTTCTGGACTGCGTCCCCTCCGGACTCCTCCACCTTATCTTCAGTACCTGCAGATTTGTTAGACATAATCGACTCTTTTTTTTACTCTTTTTTTATACGATTTTTTTTACTAAAATACAAACTGATGTAATCGAAAAGTACAAAACAAGATAATCGAAATGCAAAACAAAAGAGAATTGGAACAGTTCATACACAATGTTCTACGCTCTCAACTCACGTGCAAACACTCGTGTATCACTCAAATTGGCTCTTTTCACTCGATTTATCTCACTTCTCTGCCTTTTATCACTCAAATTCCTCTCTACAGAAATCACCGATCTCACAACCACACCAATAAGACTAAAAGGACTTATCCAAAGCAAAACCAAAATAACACCCGAATAATTTCTTTTTTTTTTTCAATGCCAATATTCCTCAACTCACTTCCAACACCAAAATACAACTCCCTAAACAACTACTAGTCTACTATCAATGCCACAAAAATGCCCAAAATTTTCTACTGAAAATTCAAAAAATTTCAAAATTTCTCAAAATTTTTTTGACTTTTCTACGGATGATATATAAGCCTCCGGGAACCTAAATAACAATACGGAAATCAACGAAATAGCAAAAAAAATTCCCGCTTTTTTACTCTTTTTTTAAATTAGCGATTTTTTTTCTCTTTTCTTTTTTGCTGATTTTCGTTCTCTTTTTTTTTAACAATAGGCGAGAAAAATTAAAATACAAAAATTAAAGGGATAAATTGGAACCTGATACAAAGACGAAGCTTTGATACCACTTGATGCGATCCTCCTAGGAGTATCAGGTTACAACGGTGGAATTGGAGTCTCACAATGACTCGAACCCCGACGATGAACACGACGAAATCCACAGACAATTGGAAACACGAATCCGAAATTAATGGTGACGCCACAAACAGATATGGAATGATTGTTTCATAAATCGATAGAAGTCTCACGGTGTTTGTGCATGAAACAGAGAGAAATAACTCACAAAATAATTTCAATAATAATAATAATCATTTGTTTTGGAACACAATAAGACAACCCTTATATAGTTGAACCAAAAATAAATAATCCAAAAATAATATCCTAGAAGAATTAGGGAATAAAAAACAAAACGCGTCAATCCGAAAAACACCCTAATTGGGCGCGACACGGGGTCAGTCGCGCCCCGGGTCGTACTGTAGCTCGCGCCCAATTCAAAGCAGAACACGTCTCGGGTCAGAGCGGTTCACTCGCGCCCTGGGTCGCGCTATAAGTCGCGCCCAACCTAAAACAGAACACGTCTCAGGTCAGAGCAGTCCTACTCGCGCTGTAACTCGCGCCCATGGGTGTGACCAGCTGCTCGCGTCTTGACTCATGCTACAACTCACGTTAGTCTATTCTGCAGCTCGAGATCACCGTCTTCCACTTGTGCTTGAGTTCCACTCCCTCCACGGGTCGCTTGGTCGACTCTTGGCTCCAAACCTCTTAAATGAATCCATTGAGGCTCTCCTTGAACCTCTTAGCTCTAGATCTTGTCACCGGTCCTTCAGGCACTCTAATTAGATCAAGTCCTTCCTGCACTCTAATTGGATCAAGTCCTTCCTCAACCCGGGTTGTATCAACATCAAACAATCTTCAGTAGTAAATCAATTTCAGAGAGAGCTTAAACCAACAATGCCACCAAGCTTACAACACATGGACTTATTTCACTCGCCGTTCTAATTGCTGAAATCGCTCAATTGAATCCAATCCACGAAGAAGACGAGGGAAAATATTCGAGCAAACGGAAGAAACACAATACACATTTTACAAACATTTTTATCAAACACTTGCAGTGCAACAATGGCGGCTTCTATGACGGTGGTGAATTTGATCAGAACAAGGTACACTTAAGAAATTATTTTATTATAATGCATTTTCTCCTCTAACTTGTAGGCTTTATTGATTTTGTATGAGAAATTTAGTTGCCTCTAGGTTAGAAGAAGTTGAATTAAGAGAGTAATATGTGCAAGATGTTTGAGATCGTGATTCTATTGTAGCTGAATGCGAGAAAGTTGATAAATAAGTTTGGGACAGATGTAGCTTTTTTTTCTTCTTTTAACTGACACCGCCGCCCGATGTTCGATGTCTTAATTTACGTACCTATATAGAAAAAGAAGCACTTTTGTTGAGATTTCTTTTGGAATTGATTTTTTAATCTTATTTTCAAGTTGATTTTTTAGTTTGAGAGCTACTTGGATTTTGTTAGTCTGCTTTGATTATAGTATACTAATTCCCCAATTCTCAATTTGATTCAGAATGACCTCAAAGTATTCTCTGAGAGTTTTTTTTTTTAAATACAATGCAAAATGTCATTGTTTAATTGATAGTTACTACTCCAGTTGGCCACGGTCCTGCATCTTCCTGTTGAAGGTGAAGTATCTATGATCATCAAACTTGGCATGTTGATAATGATTCTATTATTTTTTTTTCCTGAAAAATAGATGTTATCCTAGTCATATTGCACCTAATAGTTATAGTGATAGTGATATCACATACTTGTGTGGATGTGATTTTAGATTTTCTTATCGTGCATCATTACAATATTTTGTAATCATGAATATAAAAAAAATTGATATAAGATCTGCTAAAATTAGCCATTTTTCAGTTAAATTAGTTAGTTGTACTGCACTTAAAGTCGCTTATGTTACTCGGACTCAAGTATGGGTGTCCAACACGGATACATATCTAGAAATCCGACCTCTTAACCTTTGAAATGTAGGATACGTGAACACGGTCGAAAAGGGTTAAAAAATTAGACACTCGTATGAGGACATGGCAATATTTTTATATAATTAAATATAACCACACTTCTTAAATATAAAATATTAATAAATAACATCAACCAAAAAATAAAGGGCAAATTACAATTTAATTCCCAATGTTTGAAGGTTTTAACAAAAATAACTCAACGTTTTAATAATTACAATTTAATTCTCAATGTCTGGATAGTCTAACAGAAATAACCCAACATTTAATATTAACAATTTAATTCCCAACGTTTGAACATTTTAACATAAATGACCCGATAATTTAGGTGAAAAAAATCATTTTGGTCATTTTTTTGGCAGAAATGTTAGTTCGTTATAGGGGTCTCTAGCTCACTTGAGAGTAAATGTGATTGAAATTGACCGAAACAGTTTTTTAGCCTAAAAATTATATTGGGTCATTTCAGTTAAAATTTTCAAACATTGAGAGTTAAATTGTTAAAATTAAACGTTGGGTTATTTTTGTTAGAATATCCAAACGTTGGAAATTAAATTGTTATTATTAAATTGTTAGGTTATTTTTGTTAAAAATCTTCAAACGTTGGAAGTTAAATTGTAATTTGCCCAAAAATAAATATCTTAAAATTTATAATTACTATTTGATATAAAGTTGGTGTAAAATTTGAAAAATGTGCAGTTGAATGTAATTAATATTTGATATAAAGTCCAGCCCAGGAAAATTTACAACCCAAAATTAAATATATGGCCCGTTACAATAATATAACTAGCCCAGCCCACATTCTTTAACCCTAAATCAAATAATAGCTTCTCTCTCCAGAATGAATCCTTCTTCTCTCTCCTTCATCTAGATCTTCGATTTTTCTACTTTTCGACTTCTCTTCTTCACGGAGTTTACAGTCGCCACTCAAATTTCGGAGTTCGCACTTGAAAAAAGCTTAAAAATCGCAACTGCTACGCTCCGACGAGAACCTGCCGTGTCGGAATTTTTTTGGCCGGATCTGGTGCGTGTCTGTCCGTGTCGTGTCGACACGGGTGTGGTGCCCAAATCGGAGAGTCCGAGTATCACAGATTGGAACTGGATGATCTTTTGTGGATGAGGCAATTAAAATCTTCTACGACTATGTTTTATATACTTAGCATGTTTGCTCAAATGGTTTTCTTAAGTTGGTAATGAACTGTAGACAGTCATTAGGCTTTGTGTATGGATAAAGTAGTATCGAGTTTTAAAAAGAACATAAATGATTGCTTGCCTGGTTTTTGTGCTTTAACTCTTGACTTTATTTAACTTCTGGCAGGTCGAGCTTGGTCTTGGTGAAGGAAAGAACATGATTTATACAGCAATTGACACATTTTATCTGACAGACGAACAGCTGAAGAGCTTACCATCTTGTAAAGATGACATTGATGAGGCCACAGAAACTACACTTAGAATATACGGTTGTGACCTCATACAAGAGAGTGGCATATTGCTCAAACTGTATCCTTTTTCTATACTTAATCTCTGTTGTTTAGGTGCTTTGGTGTGCAGTCTTCTTCATTTTTATTACACGTAGAAAATATCTTTTCCCTGTATTTTAAACTGCAAAAAGTATTAAGGAGTAGAGTGATTATGCAGTTATTTTTATGGTATGCAAGTGACATTCTCATTTACAATGGATTTCTTATTTCCTTATCTATGCTCAGACCTCAAGCTGTTATGGCGACTGGCCAAGTCCTATTTCATCGCTTCTACTGCAAGAAATCATTTGCTCGGTTTAATGTGAAGGTCTGTTTTGTTTGCCCATTAATTCTCATATCATGCCTTATTGCATTTCTCATTTGGAAATTTTCTATTGTTTACTCTATGGTGACTTGGACCAGGTTTGATTTACTTGCAGAGGGTTGCAGCTAGTTGTGTCTGGCTTGCTTCAAAACTTGAGGAAAGTCCTAGGAAAGCAAGGCAGGTATTGGTTGTCTTTCACAGGATGGAGTGTAGGAGAGAGAACTTACCAATAGAGCATTTGGACACATCTTCCAAGGTTAGCTTTATACTCTGCTTTTATGTTCTGAGATACATGGTGGCATACTTTTGATTGTATGTGAACTATTTTTCATTCATCTAGTGATCATTCTTCATCTTGGTCTATTACTCATATCTCAAATAGTTAAGCCCCTGAGTTGATGATAGTGTTTCTATATTTTATATCAGGACTATGTTTAGTGTTGTGTTGAAAATTCTTGCCTTTTTGTCTTTGACAGCGATATGTGGATCTGAAGGCAGATTTGATCAGAACAGAAAGACATCTTCTCAAAGAGATGGGTTTCATTTGCCATGTTGAGCACCCTCATAAATTTATATCAAATTACATCGCTACTCTGGAAATTCCCCCAGAACTTAGACAAGAAGCTTGGAATCTTGCAAATGACAGGTGTATTTCCTATACCGTCTATCATTTTTTTGGATAAAATAATTCAATACTGTGCGTTCGTACTTTAATTTTTGGTATTTGATCTGTTGAGTAATCTTGTCAACAATTTAGTAGGTTTAGATTCTCCATCCATTGTCTGACATTGCAATTTTAATTTTGAGGTAGGATGTATTCGTATGGATGTGTGTGGACCAAGAATTTCGTTCAATTAATTCTTCTTTTCATTTACCTCGGTGTCTAACCCAGTTCTGATGATGTTATCTTAACAGCTTGCGCACAACTTTGTGTGTGAGATTCAAAAGTGAAGTTGTGGCCTGTGGTGTTGTATATGCTGCAGCCCGCAGATTTCATGTGCCATTGCCTGAGAATCCTCCTTGGTGGAAAGCATTTGATGCTGACAAATCTGGAATTGATGAGGTTTGCAGAGTTTTGGCGCATCTGTACAGCCTTCCAAAGGCCCAGTACATACCTGTTTGTAAGGAAGGGGGTTCCTTTGCCACATCTAATAAATCATGGGATTCACCACATCAGTCAGCTTCAAAGGTGAAAACCACATTGTTGTCAAACTTTTTTTTTGGTTTTAATGTGTCTATCCAGCTTGTTTGTTAATATTTTCGTGTTCTCCCTCTTGCTACCAATCACGTGTGAATAGAATTTTGCCATAGCTATCAGTGCTTGCATCTCATTACTATCAGCTTGCAATTGCACACTCAATTCTTTTTTTCTTGGTGTTTTTTCAGGATGGTCCATTAGCAGGAACAACAACAAATGAAGACAATAGTACTGCAAAGGGATCTTCTGCTACTGTTAACTTAGAAGTTGGTAAGGATGAAATGATTAAATCTGCTTTCAACAAATTGAAGGAATCAAAGAAAAGCGACAGCGAATGTAAAAGCACAACGAATGGCAACGAGTCAAGAGAGGAAGCTGAGGCTAAATTGACATCGGACACTAAGACAGAGACAAGTGGAGAAAGGATCAAGGAGAGGGAGAGAGACAGGGAAAGGGAGAGAACTAGGGGCAGAGACCATGACAGAGGGCGGGAGTCTGACAGGGAACGTGGACGCGAAGACTATGAAAGGGGAAGAGACAGGGCTATGGAGAGGGTTCATCGTTCGAGGGACAAAGGAAAAGATTCTGGTCAGTTAGTTTGATAGATTGTTGATTATTTCTGATTTATGTGTACTCTTTTTCTATTATATATGGTTTTTTCACTAAAAAATAACATCATATATAATTTCCGTAAATGACCTCCTTAATACACAGGGCGCATGGAGAAGTCCAAACACCACTCCTCTCGAGGTACTTTTTATTTATACCATGTAGTAAATTGTGCAAGTCAAACGCTGATTCTATTGATATCTTACGTATCTTTTCTTTGACCAGAACGTGACCACCACAGCTCTTCTTATTCATCAAAAGATAAAGATCGCCGCAAGCATCATTCATACGCCTGACAAGATAACGTCTTCTTTGATACGAGCGACTGTTCACCGTTCTCCACCAGCATTATTGTGTATTATAATACTTCATTATACAAGGAGGTAAAAAGGCAAAAACAGCGTCTACTTCAAAAATATGCACCTCAAGAGTTTTGTGAAATCTTGATTTCAATGCTTAGAATACCTTTTCCTATGATTCGAGCATAGTTCTGCGTTTAGAACTTGGTACAGTTAGGGATCTTCTGTTATGTTCTTTTGATCTTTTCCAGTCATGGCTAATATTTTAGGTACGGCAGTGGGAATTATAATATGGAAGGGAGATTGGTTTTGTCGAATGTTTCGACTGTATACAGACTTAAACTGAGCTAAATGTTACCCTCAACGGATTTTGGGTGTTGGGTTATATGGATATAATCTAAGCAGCAGGTCTTAACACTATCTGATACTGTTCGATCTTTATAATTGAAAAAACCAAGTTATTGTTAATTATTACAAAACAGCCTTACAAGAACAAATAATTTGTTACTCGGCAAAATTTATGGATAGTTTCTCTTTATAGTCATCTGGTTTCATATTTAATCCACCATTTACTTTGGTGAATTGTACCATTTTGAACTCATCAGATCATATAATTTTTCAAATATTACATATTGTTAATTCAATCAATCTAATCCACGTGTCAGTCAAACTAAACGTCATTGGTTTTTTTTTTTTTTTTTTAATTTATCATGAACAGAATGCTAAACATCCTTGTTGGTTTAAGATCTGGACTGCAGTCTATACGTATAACATACCCCATATAGTGACTTAGAATTTACAAATTGTCATACAGCCCAGAATGTAAATATACAAATTCAACCCCATGAGCACTCACCACAGCGTTAAAATGTCAGTAAACGAGGGGTATGCTTCATCAAATTTTCACCATTTCTGTATTCCTTGAAAAATAGACAAAATTTGCATGCCCCCTTACCCCCATCACAACAGATCATAACGTCGTCCTAGGTGAAGGCAGATAACAAACTACTCCCAGCTATTTAAGAAACATAGTTGTAGCAAATTATCTACCAGCTCACAATCAGGATCCTTGCTCCTTTTTGTTTTTCGGGTGGGTTGGGGCTGGTGAGCTTTAGATTTCTACTCAGAAGATGAATCACATCCCTACCTTGCACTAGCTTTTCGATTCATCAAGTCGTGGTAGTACAGCAACACACACATAGGTTGACCAAAGATACAGAAGAAGCACCAGAACATCATATTGCCCACCTGGAGGAAAATAAAGATGAGACGCATCTTCTCTACTCGTCTTATATGAATTACCAATTTATGGATGTACAATATCAAATGAAACATAGAACACAACATTATATAGAAGAATATAATTAACACACTAATAAGCCACCAGGCCCCAACAACTTATGATTTGAGAAACATTAGAATTTCTGCTGCTGCTGTTAAAAAGAAATTCACCTCGATGTTATAGATTATCTTCCGAACTAAGTCAAGGAACTAAATCCTACAAATAGAGTAAAATAAAAAGAAAGGAGATGACAAGGATGCAGGTGAATTAAGGTAAGTTTCAGATTTGTTTAAGGGATGTTTGGAGAAAATGGTCCGATGAATAGCACACAAGAAATTATATCAAAGAATGACAGAAGGTTAGGTTTTACTCTGATAATATTTTTGAAGGGAACAAATACAAATTACTTTGCACTAGGTGTTTGGAAGAAAAATAAAAATGTATTAAAAATATGGAGCATATTTTGTTTTATCGAGTTGAAACAACCTTAAACATGTTATCTTTAATAAGATTATTTTGACACCATAAACCAATTATTTGCATTTACTCTTAACTACAAGTTCTGCCCAGCAATGAAGAGCAAAATTATTAGCTTCTAATGTGCCCTGTAAAAACTAATATTAGGGGGGCATTCATAATGCCAATTAAAGTCACAGTCAAAAGTGATTACACAAGCATAGCAAATGAACAAAGTAATAATTTCAATCGACGTAAAGTAAGGATATTGATTCACAAAATAATAGTGAAAGAAAGAGGAAGCCCACCATTGAGTTTTTGAACTTTTCTTGCAAGTAATTAGTCACGATTACGAGAGGAACCTGTTCAGATACAAAAGTAAGGACCCGATTAGAAGTCATCCTTCGTTTTAAAAAGGAAGGATTGTGTAAACAACGATTTGCAAGTACAAAGCAAATCTTTCTTTATATCAAACCTAATTATCCTTCTATTCAATAAATCGACTCGATGTTCATGCAAGACTTCCCTTTATGTCAGTAAAATAAAAATAAAAATGTGATTTAACGACTGTGATTGTAACATGATGTAAAGAACAATGAAATGACCGCAGCAGTTCTGGGATTTTCTTCATGGATGTAGGCAGTGAACATCCAAGGCAATATTGAATTTTTCTCATTTTATCGAACCATCCAAGGCAATATTGAATTTTTCTCATTTTATGCATTCCTTTGTTAAATCAAAATGGAATGTCATGTCGTATCAAAATTTAACAGCTGCGCATACTCCTGGATCCAGTGTTGAACAAATAATCTGAATTCAATTTGATCTTCATAGACCATATTTCCTATGTCGATTTTTTTTTTAATTACGTGCTAGTACATTACAATTGTATCACTGATATATGAAGGGATGCTGGTGATTTACAATCAGAGAGAAATCCATGTGCTGTGACCCTATTGGACAATTTGACCCTGAAGGTAAGCCTTGCCTCATGTCGGATACTCAAATTTTTACAGTTGGGTGTAAAATGTCATACCTGAAGCATGATACCCGAGAACGCCCAAAACTTGAATATTTGGCAAGGGACTGCAACGCACAGCTGTTTGGCAAACAGAACCCACGGTTATCTAGTTAACAGATGGAGTCAAAGTAAAGAGTTCCTGAGCTTCATGAATATTTACTCAAACATGACTAAAGGTCATCATACCTCATGAAAAATCGCAGACACAAGAAACGCGATCAAAACTGCCACTATCTGCATCAGGAACCAAGGGACATATAAAACAATAAATAGTGGAGACACAAGGAAACATTAATGTGTTTCTCATAGATTGCTTGCAGCCTGGTGGCTCAATCTAGCAATATAATTTTATTTTCAACATTATATCAACACCATCAGACCTCACAAGAGTGGTTAGTTTCTCAAAATTCATTTCAATCCATAAAACAATAACACCAAAACTAATATATTCAGAAAGCAAAAGAAAGAGCTCTTAGGCGGCAGTTGAATGGAAAAAATATAAGCCGCTTAGTTTTTTTCTTTTGACATATTTGGTTTAATAAATTAGATAGGTGGTAAGTATTTTGCCACGTACAGAATCATCACATACTTATAAGTATTTTGATCATGGGCCCCTGCCGGTGGAAGATAAAAGATATAAGATAAAAAAGAAGCATGACTATGCATTAGAAAATAGATAATGTGATGCTGAAAACTGTAGAAATTAATAGTACCTGCCTAAGACCAATAAACCACCACATGCGTTCACAGAAAGTTCATTTTACTAAAAACTTGATTATAAGAAAATACCTTTGGTATTCCATTTTGTAAGCATGGACAGTATATATGCCGAACCATCCATTTATGGACAGGCTGTAACAAATAAAAGAATAATAAATATAAATAATTGTACGGTGGAAGACAGAAACTGCAGTAAACCCGTAAAACTAAGAAATGATAGCAAAAGCCAGATATTTATGTACCCTCTCATTATTAACTGTAAGACACGTCTATGAATTTTCTCCAAAATAAAAACTAATACCTACTTGCGAACATGAATAAGTGATACTTCTTTGGGAGCAGAGAAACATAAGTGATAATCCAGCTAGCCAATAGAATTTGGCTACATGTTAACATTGACTGCCTTTGAGTACTAGTATTACTTACTTCCCTTATCTTTGGAATATTTTCCCTTCTAAAAATTACTAGCAACCCCACCCATTTCCAACACAGCCATGTTGCGGCAGCTTTTTGACATGTGAGTTCTTAATGTAATAAAGAGAGCCCCCATCAAGAATTTCATCACAAGGATCAATTTGATGATATAAGTTTCAGCACAGGAGTCTGTTCAACACGTCAAATTGCAACCTCTAAAGATGAATTGGTCAATGGATTCAATATTCCCTTGTAATAAATCAAACTCTGAATAACTTAATACTCACCATATTCCACATTCTCCAGTACTGATGACAGCAGCAACATGGTCCCATCAATACACAGTAAGAATACATAAAGCATATCAGCCATGAATTATATTCTAATAGAAAGAACTAGCAGATAAACAATCTTAGTGGATAGTATTCTACCTCCTCCACTGTCCTCGCATTCCACCAATCCTTATAAAACTCACGGTCCCCAAAGCACAGAAGTTCAGCAAGTATATTTAGCCTATATCATAGCACTGCATGTAAGTATAAGATCAGAGCAATGCAATTACAAGGACAAGCCAAGTATAAGTGGTAAACCCAGTTCCTTTTCATGTAGAGACTTCAAAAACCAGAAAAGAAAAATGTTCGGTCAATTTCATCTATGCTAGCTGTAGAAAAACCTATACTGAGAAGGTATTTCAAAACAAGCTCCAACCAAAATTAATATGACGTTTTCCTTCCCTCTTTTTTTTGCTCCACGACTGGACCTGAGAAAAATCAATTTCAACCCACCGACCAGACTAAGGCCAGTGTGGAGTTGTATCTTAACTGTATTTATATAGGCAAAAGCAAAATGAAGGTCCATACCCAGTCTCAACATGAGAGAACCAAATTCATAAGGCCATCTGGTAAGACCTCTTAAACCCATAAAGCAATACTAACCTTGCAAATTGTTAGAAAATGCTGATGGAGGTATTTACATCTTTGGTATTTCAAAGCTGTTTTAATTGGTTGCATCAGGATTCAATGATTTAGATTTTAGATTGTGAATCATTCGATGATTTCATTTGATAGTAGATTTAAATCCATAATGCCATTTCTAAATCTATTTTTCAAGACTGATATATCTAAACTGCACTTAACACAAAATTATTTGAGATCCTTAGCCCAAATCAAATCTTACAATCCAAACATTAAAGAGAGTTTTATAACAAAAATGGTTATTCCTGTGATCTTAAATTCCAAGTTTATATGATATCAGACCCTAAGCTAAACTAGAAGATGCAAAGTTTATTCACACCTCATGTCCCCTCATTTATTAAGAAAATACCATCTCTTGAATTAAAATAAGATGTAAACTGTTTGCACATAAGGGGCATGACCAATTCCACTGACAGCTTAAGCTTTGGATGATGCGGTAATACACCATAAATTCATCTTAATGTATGGATCAGTTTAATTTCAAATGTCATTTACCTTTCATAAACCTGATGAAATTCACTGGGATGGTAAAGAATACTAGATAAGGTCTACTTTTGACCTCAAACCGAGATTAAAACAATTCCATGTTGCCATAGCTCTTAAGACGCGTCTCAGCAGCTTTGGAGCCCGAGGCACATCACTTCAATTAGTCACATGCCTCCGTCCCAAGACAGAAATAGCATACCTTGGTGAAATTCATCTGTAGGGTTTCAGTTTTCACTTGCAATGTTTATTTGTCTGCTAAATGTAAGTGCTCTACCAGTATGGGGAGAGTGATTCTTCAGGGGAGGATGTGGATGACTAAATGTTGGTAAATAGTTATCTGAATGAACATGCTTTAGGAATTATAATTTATTGATGCCAAAATTATGATTTTTTTTTTGTTTTTCTTTAACACATTTCTTTTAGTTCTTAAATGGATTATGCAAACTGCTAAGATTATGTCTGTCATTTGTGGAATTGTATTACACAAATATCATGTTGAGTTATATTAACTTTATTTATGAAATTCTTGTTTTGATTTTTTTTTTTTTTCCATTTGAATTTGTATTATTTTATTTTTGTTTGTGGCTTGTCTCCATTTGAATTTTGTATTTTTTAAAGGGCATATAAGTGGATACAAGAACTTTTAATGGTGAAGGATACGTGTCAAAGTCATGTAAATACTATCGGTTGAACTTCTAACCATTTAAACATTCAGGAAAATTGTTTGAACAAGTATCTGATGAAGCGTGTACGTAAAGCATAAACTATTTACAATACATTCAAACTCAATAGCTTGCTTTTGGGTAACTTAATTTAACTTCTACAAGAATGTTTGACAGCATATTGCGCCAATACTTCAGAGAACTCAGATATCCAAATTAATACAATTGGCACAGATAGGCTTCACATGCAGCAGCATGGAATAATTACTTCTAAAGAAGTGAATACACAAGGGTGGTCAATAGGGCTTCCTAATTTATATGCTGTGGAAAAACCCTGAATCCATTTAATGCCAGAAATTATTCAGAAAACACTAAGCTGCCTGCCAGTCCACAAAAGTCTATTGATAACTAGGAGCAATATCCAAATGAACGAAGTTTATGAACAAAAAAGACAGCCATTTAAATGCCATAATAGTTCTGGAACCAAGCATGAAGCAAATGAACTGATAGTGGAAATTTGACAAAGAAAATATTTCATAAACTTGAGGAAGAAAAAACATACCAGAGGTGGAAAAAACAATAAAACATGCAGAGCCACACATATAAATTTGGAACAGAAAGCTTCAAGACCCTCTCAATGGCATATAAAAGGTTTCCTTTCAGAGGATGTTGAGAATTTTGAACGATCGGGTTTATGTACTGCAGAATAAAGTAAACAATATCAAGCCATTTTTAATGCTTAAATTAGGTAAACCATCTCAGTTTTAATGAGGAAGAAACAGGAAATTACCTGTTCTATAATAAATCCCATGAGTCCTGTGAATATTACCAGCTTAATTAGTTGCCTTACCACCCAACCCTTCCGAATGCAAGCTGTCCGAGGGTAGCTTGGCTACAAACAACAGAACTTCACTTAGTCAAAGCACAATATGCAGATAATCTATAAGAACATCTAGTTGCAGTCCTTAAAACCAGTGTAATGCTAAGAACTTTTATATAAGTCACTAGCTCAAAACAGAACATAAAAGTAAAATAAAAAACTGAGACAATAAATCAATAACTTTTCTTTCTATAAGCTGCTCAACAATGCATGTACTTTGTTATTACAACACTTGTACACTCTACAGACTACAATTCCAAGTGGCATTTAATTGTCACGTTAATTAAATATGCACTATTAATAGTGAATATGCCATCTTGAAAAAAATGTAATATCTCCAACTCTCCAAGTAACCAAGGCATCAACTGAATGCTCACTCAGAATCTTTCACTTCATTGTTGTAAGTAACTGATTAATGAGAAAATGTTTCCTAAATAACACTAAATTGTTTACAAGTTAGACAAGAAGCATAGAATATAAAGATAAAAGAGAAATGCCAGCACACATGTCTGAACACAAATTGTATTGAGGCCTTCATATCTCACTAGTAAAGATTAGGCATGTAAACACATAACCCTTCCAATCTCACTTCATTAAATTTGATTATTGAAACATAGACATACATGTGTTCGCTAATCTACACATTATTTTAGATAAAACTGGTTGAAGAATTAGGCATGCTATCCATATCAATGAACTGCATGAGCATGTATACCTGGTAACACAATGTAGGAGCAACCATGAAGTATGCCAGACTCTTAAAGCTTACATCATAAGCGTAGTCGAGGTTCCAGTACCTGGACATAGCTTCCCACTGACAAGATGTAGAAAACTTGTTATAAGAAAATACCCAAGCTTGACTCCATCTTTGACAAGAAGATTTAAGTGAAAAATAGATAATCATACTATTGCATCCATGCTGGGGAGTTAGTGCTTCTTTTGGGCGTTTATTTAATTTGGGGTACTTTAGCTTCTCTCTTTCCATTTTTATTTGTTTGTGCTGGGGTGGGGAGTGGGGTTTGATTTACAAAATAGAAAGTATGAAAAGAATGGCAACTCCTTGTTATAAATTATATTTTAGAATATGGACTGTGGGACCATCGTAGCAGAACAGCAAAGTAAGCAGATTCACAATGTGCTTCAATGCAAATCCAAGTTTTTTTCAAGACCGCAAATGCCACCAGGACTAGTAACAATTGAGAATTAGAATACTTAAGAGTATCAGTGTCACATAAATATTTTTATCAACAAAAGCCCAAGAGTTGACTGAATAATAATGGCAACCTGCTTCCTCCCAAATCCAATCCCTTGAGAATCACCTTGTACAATCCCATAAAATCCATGTGGTCTATTATCTGGATACTGGTACGGATAAGTTTAAGTTGAATATCTGTGAAGGAATACATCAAGAGATAACGAAAATATGCCTTTTCAATACCTTATCAAGTGATTTTGCAAGTACTCTCAAATCATAGTTTGTATGTGCGTAGGAAACGAGCTTCAACCATACAGTGCAAGCAAAGAGCATTAGCGTGACACCTGATAGAACAGCAGAATCACACCTGTGCAGCAGCGAATCAGGAAATTGACGCCAGGATTGTACTAAACACAGCTCAAAAGATATCCATTCTGCCAAGAGAACTTCTTAAAGCTACTGTTTAATGCTGCCCTCTCTGTAACCACGTTGCAGCAACTCTATCCTTTTTTGTATCTTATGACTTGAAATCAACTAATACAAAAGACTGACTAAACCAAACTTCAACAACAACTCTGACATTAACTATCCCAACTTCATATTGTAGGTAACATTATGTCAGCAGTAAACACAAGAGGTAAAGGGTGAATATGAACCAGAAACATCTGGTGAATATGAAGCATATACAACACCTACATTCATCAACTGCAGTATCAACTTATAAAGATTAAAAAGTCATGTCATGATGGTAATATGGAAACTAGAATTTGTAATACCAAGTTACAATTTCAGGAATGGTCTCCACTTTTCAACTAATACAAAGTTTTTCTATACGGTTTTTGAGCAATCAATCAGACTGATTGATTATCAACCACTGAACCACATAATTTATTTTATGTGATATGTTTATTCACTAATTTGATGTATAAATTACAGAACTGATTCATTGATATCCAAAATTCATTTGTATTCTCTTCTCTAGGCAAATCTAAGAGGAAATTGACAAGGGAAACAATTTAATAATTTTTTTTATATTATGACCACAACTATTGGTCATCTTAACAGAAGAAACATGATAAGAAAGAAAGACCACTTCAAAAAATCATGCACAACTCTCACTCATTAGAATGCAATCTCGCCAGAATTTGTTTTTGATCACATGTCCAATTATACTGGTCTGTCACACAAATAATGATAATGACAACTTTTATTATAGATTGATGGTTAACAAAGAGCAACTGAACCAAACTCAACATTCCGAGATGAATTTACATGATCATAGAATCTTTCGTGTCTAACTTCGAAAGACAGTCCCAAAATGCTAATATGGAAATCACCTCAGTTTAGATAAATGTTTTTTTCAATATGAAGAAAGGGGAGCACCACAAATAAGATCAGGTAAGCAACTACTTTTTAGTAGTCAACACATACCTAAGAATGACAACAACTGGAAACAAGATTTCCACTGTTGTGATTGTAACATGAAGAAAGACTGCGACCTGCAAAAGAATAAAAAAAACATGTACCTTATTTTTGCATGGACAATGGTCAGCAATCGCAAGTTAAAACAAATAGCATACAACAACTATAAAATAATAAGAAGGCCAATCCAACAATAATGTGAAGAACAAAATGGAGAAAAACTCCTAATACAACAGAGATGGGAGCTAAAACTCAAAGATATTGCAAGAGTTTAAAAGGGTAAGATTTATTATCCAAGAAGTATGGTAGTGGTCTGGCCGATGGCCTAAAACTCAAAAGAAGTCAACTACATCATAATTCCAAGAGACTTACAAGGCCACAGTGAAACCTATACAGGTGAGAACCACATATTGACCCAATTAAGACTGTTAGCTAGTTTAGCACAATAATATTGGTAGAGTAAAACATTCCATTATCAGAGAAGAAAAGAAAAGAAAAGAAAAGAAAAGAAAAGAAAAGGGAGAAAAGGTAACTAAACATCAACAACATTCATAACATTTCCACAGTAGGAAACCACTTTCTTTCAGGGTCTAAACTAAAATATTTCTGCAACTCGCATGTATTTTCTTTTAATGATGTCATACACAATCAAGAGAGGAACTGCTACTGAAAATGCAAAATCCAGTCATCAAAGTGTATCCATTTACAATACTTTGTGTTTGTGTAAAAATGAACATATAACTAATTTAATTATGATTCATGACAGAATCCCCACACACCTGAGAGAAAATTATGCAGAAATGCAGTCATCTACTTGAGAATGCCAAACAAAACAAGGGGGAGAAAGAAGGAACTGACTTTTACTTACCCACTCAGGTATATAATTTAGTTTCACCAACTTCTCGACAAGAAATGAAGCGAGTGCAAAAACTGGAAGACTAAGACTGCAAAAACAATGTAAGGAGCTACCATTAAGATATTTTTCATCAAAAGTCATTGCATCCTCCAAACTTCAATAACAGGGTTCAAGATGTAATTACCAACACATTAGCAGTGGCCAATCCCTAAGCGATGTTGAACTAAACCAAAATCCTGATTTGATCAGCCACCCATACTGAAATAAAAACAGGATTAGATAATAGAGTAAAAATAATTCATTTAAAAACAAAAACAATGGCTAATATTTCTTCATGTAAAAATTTATTGAACATGTACCAATTTTGACTAGAGACTTTAGCAGCTCACAAATATATGATAAACCAAAGCTCATATTTGTACAGGTAAAAAAGAATGATGCCAGTACAAAAGACACACCTTCATTAAATTCTCAATTATTAGTCTGCTATTTACAGCAACAAGCACCACTATACAAAGGTTGAAGAGGCCTGCATGGCTCTGCAACAGGACAAAAACAAAATCATTATTGAACAATGAACATCAAGTAGTTCCCTTGCCATTTAACATCCAAGAAGCGTTTCAGAAAACTAAACATGTACAGACTTTAAACCAACACTGGGCTGGGAGGGGGTATGAAATTAAATATACTAACTCCATATTGCTGTATCTGATCCAATATATTTCACCTCATTTTGTGAATGTGTCACATGAAAATTGAACATAACCCTAATGATTAGCCCAATTCAGTTCTGACAACTGCTCATTTGAAAAGACACAAGATTATTGCATCAGATCTACAAAACTATTTTTTTCAAATATAGTGCACAAAGAATGTGCTATCAAAGACCCCAATATATGATTATGCTACAGAACCCTAGAATCACTTTATTAGAGAAACATGTAGAGAATTAGTAATGCAAATTTGATCTACCCGGCAAAACGTGAAGCTACCCAAGTTAGAAATCATAATTAGTAGCAAGTTGCCAGAACAAACGCAACATCTACAACAGTTAGCAGCCTTTCCACCCCAGCCAAAAGAAAATGAGGGAAACCCTCATATACAGGGAAGACTTGCAGTCTTTTACCTCCAACAATTTCTTTTTTTTTAACTTTCAACCACAATAGTTCCGCGCCACCAATTAGTACCCAGATGAATGAAATAGAGATGAAGTGCACAAGCACATAAGTATAACCTCCAGTATTTAAGAATTTCACCAACTTGCTGCGCTCTATGTTCTGGAAGTCTAGAACCAATGAGTTCGGTTCACTATACGGTCTATACTGGCAAACATTAATCACAAGTCCAACTACAGAAAAAAAAAATGGAAATGAAGTACTCAAGCACACAAAAAGAAAGAAAGAAAGGCCCTTATCTAGAATGGGCACTATATTAAGTACTTCAATAATTTGATGGATTCTATGTATTGAATGTCTAAAGTTGGAGAGTTCAATTCAAGATTTTTTTTTCAGGTTGCCCTTTCCTTGGGCAAACATTACTCACAAGTCTAACCACAGATGTAGTTGTAACAATGCTAATTTTTATAATTCATCCTTATAATCCTTATAATTCTTGAGTAGGACTGTAGGAGTGTACAACAGTACAAGTGCAGAATATTTATTTCAAAAAATTAATCACAATGAGCATGCTACTAATCTTCCATCCTCCTAATTCTTATTAACTGATAGTTCAGTAGAACTACAAAAAAAGCACACACAAAAAAAAAAGCACATGATTAATAGCATTTATATAAATATGCAAAAAAAAAAGCTCGTATAACCTAGACTTGTTGTGCATCGAACTAAAAGAATAGCACCAGATTACAAGCAAACTGCCTCTGGGTGATAAATGACGGAATAGCAACAGTTTAGGAATTTACCACCATATATTCCTTGAACAAAAATAGGCTTAGAGTTAAGGAAATCTAAAAATGTTCATGCAAAAATTTGATACGCACAGAACCTCAAATAAGTGCAACGTACCTGTTTGAAGATGGCGTCGGAGCTAAGAGGACTCTCCTTATTTTTGCGGTGAGCAGGCGCCGCCGGCCTGAATGTGAATTTGACGGCCATAACATCAGTTCCGTTGCCATTACTAGTTTCTCCATTCTCCTTCACTTTCGCCCCCTCCTCCTTACCATAACTCTCCTGTTTTTCGTTCTCGGATTCCACGGCTCCGCCGCGGAGATTTTCGATCAAATTAGCGTCGTTTCGAACATTTTCGGAATCATTGATTGCGCTCTCTGCCTCCAGAGAGTTGGAATCGGAGTCGAGAAGAGGCGGAACGGAGCGCGCACTTTGTCTCCGGCGAAGAGTGGTGTGATGTGCGGCGCCGTTGTCGGCACTGGACGACGTCGTGTCCAGGATCTCCGGCGAGTCCAAGATCGCCATCGCACGGAAAATTTGAGAAAAGAAAGAAATCGAACTCAGAACTTAACGGAGAATAGTTTGGTTCTAAAGAGGTGAGGTGAAGATACAGATTTACATAAAAATAAAAATTAATAAAAACAAGGAGAGAAAGATATTTACATTAAAAAAATAAAAATTGTTTCAGATATGTATATAATTTTCCAAATATATAATTATGTGCCAAACTTTAGTTTATTTTGCAAAAATGCCCAAAATTTTAAAATGTGTGAAAAATACCTAAATTTTCAACTTTTGTGCAAAATTATCATTTGATCCAAATTAGGATGTCATATTGCTAATAAGGCAAGTGAGAATCTGTTGTATAAAATGAGGTGAAAAATCATATTAAACATTTAAATTTCAACATGCAATATAATTTATCACATCATTTTAAACACTAAACTCATACCGTCGTACATGCTTTATGAGCAATTCGATATTGAAAATTAAATTCAATGATAATTTTTCCAAAAAGGTATTTCTATTTGCACTATAAAAATTACCCACAAAATAAATTAATTCATAAATAATTAATTATAAAGGTACTTATATATTCTTATTACATAAAAAATAAAAATAGTTAATAAATAAATATTTTCCTTAAAAAAAAAAAAAGAACCCTCCCCATTCTTCTATCGTTCTTCTCCGCCGGAATTGCTCCAAAAAATACAATCGGATTCTGCCCCCAAAAAATTGCTAGATTTAGCGAACTCATATACAATTCTTCTCTACTCATTATACATTTATACTCAAAATGAGAAGTACACAAAGTAATTTGCAGCACACGATTCTTCTCCACCAAATTACAGATACCAACCACCACCACTAGTCGCCAGCTCTTTTTCTTCTTCTTCTTCTTCTTCTTCTTCTTCTTCTTCTTCTTCTTCTTCTTCTTTCCCACGAGTGATTCAAAAATCACAATCCCAATATTGTGAAGAGGATTCGAACATGTGTTTCCAAAACTATTGGAGATGGTTCGAAAATTTGATTTTCGAATGAGGTTGAATGCAATTTTGATGTCGTTCGGAAATGATTTTTTGAAACACTTTGAATACCTTTCAAAATTATTTTCCAAACAACATATACAACATTCAAAATTCACAATTTGAACAAAAAAAAAAAAGATTTTGTCCAAGTTTGAGATTTCTTAATCCAATTTTATGTTCCTCTTCAATTTGATAGGGCGGGGTTGGAGCTAAGTTGAACGGTTGCTATCGAGTTTGGTCTAGGCGGTAGTCGTTGACCGTATCGAAAAAGAAAGTAGAAGGTTGGACACTATAGAAAAAGTGTATAGAAGTTGTCTTCTCCATTCAATTTTTGTTTAATAATGATCAAATAATATTTTCTAATTTAGTGGTAAAAAAGACTTATTGTGTGGTGTGAATTGAAGAGCAAAATATGTAATGTAAAGAATGGATGGGATGTAAAAAGTAATTATTGTAGTGCTAGCATTTATAAAAATGCGAAAAGTGTAGGTATTTTTGGCATTTTTTAAAAATTCATAATGTTTTTACAAAATAGATAAAAGTTCATCACATAAGTATATATTTGAACCATATAAAAATATATACATGTTATTTAAAAAATAAATAAGGTGATAATAAATAAAAATGGCCAAGGTTGAGGCGGTTTAAGACTTGGAAGTGATGACTTTGTTCATGCACTATTGTGGCATATTATTTTGTGCACACGATATGGAGCACTCTATGAGAATAGTAACTCCTCGGGAAGATATGTTATTTTGTTTTAGGCTTCATCAAATCATTGCTATCAATAGTTAATACATGTGTTCCATAATTTGGGCTACGCAGCTCACCTAGGCGATGGGCATCCCTAGCCGTGCCTATTATGTTCTAGTCGACCCATTATTCGATCGTGTTATGTTTTTATAGTTGAACAATTAAAATTACAACTTCTTATAGCTCAATTGGCGGAGTGGAGTGCTATATTGCGTTTGTTTGAACTTGCCACAAATTTTTAAGATTTTAAATAGTTGATGTGACTCATCACTTCATGTTCAATGTCAATAATTTGATAAATAAGGTATAATTAGTCATAGTTTAGGATATTTGTGTTATAACCTTAATACAGTTCATGGCATTTTTGTTACAACTTTAATAGTTCATAATATAGTGTGTAAAATTTACCCCATGCATTTTTCACACTAGATATTACACCTCAACAAATGCAAAGTCATGCCACCTTTCTGTGGTTGGAATTTTGATGCTAGGACAAATCTTAATCTATATATTATCTAAAAGTAAGATAGTCTCTTAAAATAGAAATCATAAGTTTTCCCGCCCAAAGTATATTACCAAATATATAAATAGTTAATATAAAATAAAAATAAATTATTAGAAAATATTTTTTTAATAATATATCTAATAATTTCCATAAATAATATGCAATCAATTATGAGTAATTATTTTCCTAACTCCATAAAAATCAATTAATTATAGAAAAATTAACGTTCCTAACGAAATTTGTTGTTGATTACATAAAATATATAATAATACATATAACATACAACATTTTATTTTAACATCTATATGTACATATATAGTATTAGGTAGGATTTGGTTAATTAATAATAAATTAAAACATAATCTTAATTTGAAACTTAATCGATTTTATATAATTGTATTTCACAATCTTTATCTTTATAATATATATTAAATAATGCAATGTTTCATGCATCAGCAGAAAAATATGTTGCTTTTCCCCATCAATTTGACATTTTTCTGTTTTAGAAATTAATTATATAATATTAAAAAATCTCACTATTTAATTTAATATTAAATTATTCATTCAATTTTGTAGCTATTATAATTTACATAAAACCAATATCATAAAATCCAGCTAAAATTTTCCTTAGATTGTTTTATGATTACCCTAATTATAAGGATAAATATATTTTGTAAAAATAAAAAATATAACTCTAAAGCCAGAAAGATATTTGAGAATTTGTAAGGTATGGAATCGTAGCGGATAAATATTTCTTAAATATTCTATAATTGATTTAAATATATATATATATATATATATATATATATATAAGGTCAGTTGCAAAAAAAAAAACAACTTAAATAATGTCACTAAAATTTATGGTTAAAATGCATGGAGATATTACATTAATAGATTTACCATAATTAAAATATTAATTCGTACAATTTAAATCTATTAACATTACCCCCAACAAATAAATTCGTGTAATATATAAAAGCACAATACGGATATATTAAGGTTAACTTAAGGAAATAGTTGGGCAGATTGTAAGTTAAAACTATATATATGAGAGTGTGTGTGTGTGTGTAATTATCAAATCAATGCAGGTATAAAAATGGAATATATTGATATCGATATATGTTATATGAGTACCATAATTACTTATATATACATATATATCAATTAACTAATTAATTTGATTGATTAACAATTGTTTAGGGTAAATAACTTTATATTATAAGAACACATTCAATATATTATCTACTCTCTATAATATGATTGATTTGTGTGTGATTAATTTGCTATAAATAAATAAATTAAACATGTACAAAATCATATGATTGATATGCATGATTTTTACCTATGATTTTGTATTCTACTGATGTTATAAATATGAGGTGTAGAAAATTTGTTTACATCAATTTGATCCAAAATAATAATTTTGGATTGACAAATTATTTTATTGGGGGCACCTATATATTATTTTATTTATTAGTTGGTTCAAGTTTATTTCAATGGTAAATGTGAAAATGGTTGTAGTTTTGATAATTTTGATATAATATTACAATCCATTATTTTTTTTTCTAATGTTAAAATTAACTTGCATTTATGATTAGCAATATTAATTATCTAAAAATATAATGTTTAAACACATACATTCTTATGTATATTTATTTTATTAACAAATAATATTTAATATTTATAAATTGAATATTTATATGTATTTTTGTTAAGCTTTTATGTTTCTATTATGTAGATAATGTATTTTTGCACAATATTCCACCACAATTGTATATATTTGATTTGATATCATTAACTATAGAAATATATTTTATTATATATACTCCCCCCTATTCTAAATATAAGACGTTTAGAGTTGTTGCACACGTTTTAATAAATAATTTTTTACCCAATTTAACTTTCATTATCTTAATTATAATTAACATTTGATAGCAATTCTAGGCATTTAAAGAATTAAAGAATGAGGAGCCATTAGTCTCGAAAGTGAGTAAATTCATAAGCCAAATTAATTGAATTTACATTAATTTATGTGTTCATTAATTGGGGGGTTAAAATTGACATGATTTTCTAGAAAGACTTATATTTTGCGAATAGTTAAAAGAGACAAAAAAAGACTTATATTTTGTATAGAAGGGAGTAATAGATTTGATTTCGTAGGGTAAATAATTTGTTAATGTAATTGATTTATGATGATAACTATTTCAATGTAGTTTGTTAGGGAATATGCAGTGCACGAAAAATTCAACAAATAAATGAATTACATTCTTATTTATATTTGTATTATAGTCATGTATGTAGTAAAATTCGTATCTCTACATTCTACCCAAATATATAATTTTGAGAACTAATGAAAATATCATGTTTCTTTATTGCAAAAAAGAATTTGATGATTAATATATCTATATTTTTTAGAACAACATATCTTAGATTTTTCTTATAAAAATAAAATAAAATACAATAATACTTTTTTTGTACTTGGGAGAAATGGAGGAGCGGCAGGATACGAATACAATACGTCTCATTTTTATACATGGATTTCCATCTGAGACGTCTCCGGTCTCTAGCCAAAATGGCCCCTTTTACACATTGGTCTTCATCGTTTGAGAATTCTCAAGGTCTCCACTCGAAAGTCTTCTTTTTTACACTTGACTTGGTGTCTCCACAGTCCAATAAAAACTTAGCTTAATTATTTTTATTATATTTATTTCATAATTATAATTTCTAAAAATATAATAATAACTGTGCATATTTCATCCGTGCATCGCACGGCGGGTCATTCTAGTATATATAAAAGTAAAAAAGTATGCCATTTTAAGAAACTTAGTTTTTCCCGCAAAAAATAATTACTACATTTAGTAAGTTCATTTTTATATACCAATTTAATTAATTATATATTAATTAATCATATAGTATAATACACAATAATTATATATATACTCTTTCCGTCTTATAATTATACTCCACTTCCCATTTTCACACAGATTAAGAAATCACATTTAATATGTATTGAAAATATACAATTTACAATAATTATCCTATATTGCCCTTATTTTTTACTATATTAATTGCATTCATACTATATTAAATAGGGTTATATTTGTAAAAGAATATTTAAATACAATCCCAATTTAGAATAGAACTATAATTTTAGGACATCCCTAAAAGGAATAATGGACTATAATTATGAGACGGAAGGAGTATATTATATCAATACATATAATAAAATAACAATTTAATTATATATAAGTAATATAATACAATATATTAAACATTAAACATCTATATAATATAATAGTGTATACCTATATATACGAACTCATTCAAGTGATACCACTCAATTAGAGATTATAAATGTCCATATGTAATAAATTATTAAACAATATCATCCAATATCTAATATAAATAATTATAAATTTCCATATATGCGTGTGTAATATATTTTTAATCAATATCAACTAATATCTAATATAAATCTTAATATAAATAATGTAACTTAAATTTTAACTAAGGTAAATGCGGAGTGACTTCATTCCCATATTGAATGATTTTATTATCACTACAATTAAGGAGTAATTATATAAACACAACAATTAAGATTTCATAATTATATCACTACAATTAAGGAGTAATTATCTAAACATAAATATCTTATATTCATTTCATTCCCATATGAATTTCGGAATAGTGTTTTCAGTATAAATATCCTAGAATCATTAAAATCAAATTCATCAATTTTATTTGTTTCTTTGATTTTTTTTTATTTAGTATGATTCTATTTGAAATATGTGTCAATCATGTCACTCATACTGATAGCCAATGTGATCGAATCCATGCATGATAAAATTCTAATTTTCAAATTTTGTATGTGTTTTATTATCTTAGTAGGGAATAGCAATTGTTACTAGCGATCGAGCTTCAAGGTGAGTTTGTAACACCCTAAATTCTATAATTTAAAATGTTACTCTTTCTATTCTTTAAAGCGGAAAGTTAATAGCATATCGAATAATAGTTTTTTTTTTTATAATTAATCTTGCTAGAAATTCTAAGAAGAAAATAGAACCATATATTTTCAGAAATATACGTACTTAGATCAAAATACCTGCATTTCATAACCACCAAGTTCATTTCAAAAGGAACTCACCAGTTCTAAAATATAAAATTCACACTCCTAATATTAATAAAACCATATTAGCAAACTACTAGTTTAGTTTAGTTCAAAAACACTAACAACACACATAATATCATGTTGAAAATAGTAATCTCTAAACAAAAAGCCCAAGAATTTCAGGTCAAGTAATCAAAATGTTTTGGGCATGCCCACCCTATTTCATTCACGCGGCTCCAAGCTCACTGACCTGAAAATATTTGAAAATATGGGGTGAACACTCTTAAAACGTACTCAGTGGTGGGGGATCATGAGCATTTCTTTCTATTTTATCCAACATAAATAAATCGCAGGAATCATGGATTTAGGGTACTCTTCTTCTGATTCCAGAATACATCTTGAACTATGCATAGGACATATTCTGGTGCGTATAAAACGTTATTCTGATATGATGCGTATAAAACGCTATCCACATTCCATCCACGACAATTCAAGTTGGATTAAAAATATTTATGACTGAAAAAAACATATATCATATACTTTTATTTCGCAGATAATAATTTTACCCACCTGATAATAGAAACCACGTAAAATCGAGCAAGAATCACACAGTGGACAAGGATCCTAATTGCGCCGCACCTAGTATTAAAATAATATCAATAAATCATCTGTGCCGAATTATAATCTATTAAATATGAAATTTATAGATTTTAGGACTAAATAAATTCTAAATTGTGCTTGCTCAAGGATATCTAATTCCAATACACAAACTATATTATTATTATTTACATCAAAGATCAAATTAGTACCATAAAATCTATAAAATAGAAATTAAACTAGATTTGGAAACTAACCTCTCTTTTTTTTTTTTATATTGTATCTTCGGCTCACCAACGTTTTAGCCACCTTATTAAAATTTTGAAGTGAATAGCTTGATTGATAAGCAGAAATGAGTAATAGACGTATATATATATATATAAACCATCACCACCGCCTAATTGCTTCCTATTCATACTATATTATATTAAAAATAAATAATGAGGCGGTTGATAACTATTCTCCATTGCTTCATTATCAACAAGAATGAGTCGGTTGTTTCTACAAGTTGATGTTATATTTTTTAATTTAAAATGGAACTATGTAATCAATTTATATATATATATATATATATATATAGTCCTCTTTGACCAAATACCTTAGCTACCATACCAAGATTGTTTTAAAATCTAATGGACACACACATATAGTAATAATAAATTATACATCAAGACCTATAATTAGAACACATGTATTCATAATTATTATCACTATTTATTACTATTGTATTATCTTTTCAAAGTATTTTATTTTTATATTTTTAAATCCCACACCTAACATAGTTGTAATCCTTATCATTTATTTTTTATCTTAATGTCTTTGATATTATTATTATTATCATACAATGAATTTATCTAATATGTAAATATATATACACATGAATTAACATATATAATTAATCATAAGTGATTTATGTAATCAAAATAAAATTATACTCTTAACTTATATAACTTTTATCTAAACAAGACTAGAAAAATATATATTATATGGCTCAAACTAAACTTTTAAAACCCAAATAATAATAATTACAAATATTCTTGATATACACTAAGGGCGCAACTTCGAACTCCCTCAAGTCCAACTAATTTTATTGAGCGTTATTAAATAAATAAAAAGTTAATTTTTTTTAAAACAATCAATTTATTTTCATAGTTTTAAATCACGTAGAAGTGGGATGTTACAGAGTTGCTATTGATTTTCGAGTTACTTTATTCTTCAATTATTTTGTTTGATTTGTGTTTTTTAACTTCTAAATTTGTATAGATGATTATGTGTTTTTGGAAAGGCTTAATATGAAGCTTCAAAGAAAGTTGAAGCTTGAGGTACATTGGATTTTATGTGTTCAAACTTGATGTGTTTCTGTCTTTGTCCCTTCCATTTAAGATTTTTTTTTTTATTATTTTTCTTGAAATGGTTTGTGCTTTCTGATTATATATTACATGTCTTATGATTATTTTATATTTCTACCAAAAAGATGATGTAGGATGACTTTTAACCTTTTGTTGTTGATATGGCTATTTTTTCGATTTTTTTTTTATAAAGTTGAATATTTACGTGGAGACAATCCAGAAAGGAAACGATGGATTGGAGCGGTCGGGGTTGAAGAGTTTTTGGCATTCACAATATTTAATTAATATACATACGACTCTCAGAAGTTATAATTTAGCTTAATTTTTGATTTTATCACAATGTGCCTAACACAATAGAATATAGGTCTGATTAATTGCAGAATTTAACACGATGTTCACATTATTTTATAATTTTCCCACAATGTTTAAAAGTTTACAATTGTACATCCCTGGCATTGCTGATTTTTAATCCGTGTTTGTATTTGGTAGTTTCCACATGTGTACACTGTAATTCCATGTTCACTATTATTAATTTATGAATCAAATTAATATATATATATATATATAATATTCCATATGATATAATAAAAAAATCTAGATATATATGTAGTATAAAAAGATTTATATATATATATCCCCTAATATAATATATCTATATCTATATATTTATAAATACGTACATTGGCCATAATACAAATTATAACTTTTACATCTATTAATATTATTATAAAAATCTTAATTAATTATACTATTCCACTTTTAATTTAATTACCACCTCATATAAATATAAAAATAGTTGCATCCTATCAACTCTTACATCTAGAATCCAGCACAACACATCCTAAACAACTGTATTAATTAAGCTTTCTATTGTATTTTTTGCGCAGTACCATTCATTGGAATTTATTTAATTTAATTTTTTTTTGTGTTTTGACTATATTGCGCAATACTATACATAATCTCTATTTCAGTCTAATATAATACATGCTTTTGAAGTTATTTTAGTCTTGCGTTATTTTTGTTTGTTTATTTATGTATTGTCACTGTTTTTTTTTCCTTTGCAGCTCCATCAAATATTTTTAAGAGATCATTTTATGAGAAGTGGTTGAATTTTCACGTTACGAGCTGAAGAGGATCATATATAAGTCTTCATAAACTTGGAAAGGACATGCAACTATATGTTGATGAAAAGAATAGATTATAACTAATCTTATGTTTACTTTTTTTTATAGTTGATCCCAACACATTTAAATTAGCTGTTTATAATTTATAAATTATTTTTATCAGTTATTTAATTTTAATGATTTCTTTTCTCGGAAGTGTATATTATTGTCAACAATGTAAATATTTTTACAAAAATACAAATAATTTAATCTTAGGTGGATTTTTAATTTGTCGCCTTCTTCCATGGCGTAGGCCTGATCATCAACGAAAATCCAGTAACTTTATTACTATGCGTTAGACAAGAATTATCTTTTGAGTAAACATTAAACAAAGTGAATCAGAGAATTTAAATTCAAGAACAAATTAAACAATCCCAAACATTATACACTGAAGAAAAAAAAAAGATCTCTCTATCTCTCTCTCTCTCTTCATTGTTGTAGGAGAAAAGGGCACTTTAGACACTATCAAATGATTAATTATGATTAAATAAATGCAAGAGACCCAGAACAAACTTTGAAATGCTGCAATTTGCAATTATAACATGATTTTATAATTAAGTTAATTACACATGTACATGTGCTTGAATATTAAATGTTAATTTTTATCTTTTCTGGATGCACATTGACACTTTAATTCATATTTTTTGCAATTTATATTTGATTTTGATAAAATCGAAGAGTGTAAATTATTTATTGATATTAAATTAAAATATAATTTTTGGGATAACGATAATGATAGTTGAGAAGAAAATATTTTACAATATTATTGATCTATAACTTATAAAAAATGAACAAATTTTATTAAATTAGTTGTTTCTCTGGATTATTAATCAATATAGTTATATTTTTAATTATTGTCCGATAATCTGGTAGCATATTTTTTTACATCAATTGATACCCTAAAATATATTCTTTTCTCGATCAAACAATGTGAGTTTTTATTGTTAATAAAATGGACAAGGTTCAAAATGAACATTTAACTATTTTCACAGGAGAATTTTTTTTTTTCCTAAACAAATTTTGGCTGAAATTGTAGAGAAGTTGACTCTACAACTTTTTCAAACGTATCACTTTTTTTCATCCGTTACTCATTCAATTAATTTTGTGATGCAGATATAAGCGTGTATAATTCGTTGATTCTGAGAGTACCTGAAAAAACACAAGAAAAATATCGTTAATTCTTCCAAGAATACTGAATTGAACATAAATATCACACTTTTTTATTAAATTTCAATTCTGCTGATAATATCTAAACCTATCTATTTATAATATATCAGAAACTTGGAAGATAGGAAATATAAAACTTAAAATAGATAAAATTCTTAATTGATAATGCAATCTAAATAAATAATAAAAACTAATCAAATCTAAAATATAATATAAATATGATATCAAGATCTAATATCCTATTCTCCATCACTTTGTTATTAAGTTCCATTAAAACACACACTAATGTCCTATTCTCTTAGATATCGTTTTTTAAAACCATTGAAGCGTTTATGTTTAATGTTGATAACTGATTTTATTTTATTTTATGCAACATGTATGTTATTATAAGTTACTCAATCTTTCATCGTGCTGCATATGGCTATATGGGAACATGACATATCTATTTAGCTTTCAACGTGGTTTTCATAGCTATTAAATTTGTACTTTCATCAATATTTATTTTTGGAAATATCAGTCTTACAACATTTCATTTTATTCTTATGAATTGCCACTCTGTTTGTTTTGCTCTTTGCAATTTAAATATTTAATTTGTATGATATTTTTAATCAATATTAATGTTTAGAATGGTCTCATTAATTTGGTGTTTATTAAGCTCATCTAAATTTAAGTCTAACATGGCTTATGAAAAAGCATTACAAGAACTAATGTTTTGCTTTATTTTTGTTGCACTGCCGAATATTTTAACACGAGGAATTGTGCTTATATAATGTAATTGCCATTGTAACTATCTCCTAAGAAAAACTAAAACAACAAAACAATTACTTTGGCACCCAAATCAATTCAGATGGATTAAGAAGTTAGGAAGCTTTATCGATTATGTCTATTTTATATATTATTTGAGAGATGGATTAGAATATATATCTTAAATGACATTCGTGTTTAATCATTGTATATATTCTTATTTATACAAAACACAAGTATTTCATTAAAATTGTGTAAGAATATTTATCTTTTTGGTAGGGAATATTTATCTTTTTGGTAGGTGTTCTTCATTCCAATGATAACATCAACAAAATATTTGTGCTCATATTGGATCTCATTTATAAAGTATAGTTTGCATAATTACGACTTTTAAAATATAATAATAAAATGTTAAGTGTACACTAAAAAATAGTCAGATATTACTAATTTTATACTAAGTTTGTGTAAGAAAATTACTGTTCAAATATATGCATAAAATATTATTTATTTATTTATTATGTATGTATACTTAATTATATATATATATATATATATAGTTATATATGTGTGAAAATGTGACTGAGTACATATTTTTTTACAGAAAATTTAGGAGGTGATTGGTATGAAAGAATGGAATTAGGTATGAGTGAAATGAACTTAGCAAAGGAATGAAGAACAATTTTTATGATTGGTATGTCTTGGAAAAGAAGAACGTAATGAAATATTATTTTATTTTTTTATCTTATAAATGAATATTTTTTACTTTCAATTTTTTTTATAATCGAATAAAGTTTAGTAGCTAATATTTTATTAACACTTTCCGTAATTTTTCTTATATTTCTATATTTTATTTTTCTTTTTTAGTATGTGATTATTTTCTTATATTTTTTTGCAAAATTTAATTAATTTATTAAAAAAATTATTCTAAAAGTATTTAATTAATTCATATATAATAATTTGTATACTTTAATAAAAATTTATTTACTTTTTTTTTCAATTGACTATAATAAATTATATCAAATACATAAAATTAGTTTTTTTATTAAAATATATTTATATGTTATATTTATTTTGGTACCACTTTTTTTTTCTTCAATAAAGTTCAAATTTTTCCTTTAACATATAATTTTAATTTAAATAAATAAATAATATACAAAATTATGAAATAATAATAATAATAATAAATTATTTAAGCTGATTTTCAAATTATTTTTTTAAATATGATAAAATAATATTATATTATATGATTATGTGTAATTATATCATATATTAATTTTTTTGATTTAATGGGAATAGCTAAACCCATAGGGGTGGGTGAAATGACTATATCCTTACTTTTGGGATTAGTGATTCCTTCGGAAATGGTGATTCCCGATTCTAAATCATACAAATCATAGAAATAAGAATGGACATAGGAATGACCTAACATTCCACCATACCAATCAATCCCTTAATCTTTCTATATAGATTATATTTTCACATCTAAAATATATTTTCTAAGTAGGTAACAAATATCCATATATTTAAAGTATATATACATAATAAAGATAAATTTATACTTTAACATGTGGACTATAAAGAGTGAATGATATATAGATATTTGTGTGTGTGTGTGTGTGTTTGAAGAAATATAGATATTTGTGTTAATCATAAAAAAATATGGCCATAACATAAACCATGAAAAGTAAAAAAAATCGGCAATAAACTTATTTTCATGATTGATACTTCAAAGATTTGGTCAATAGGTAGAAATACACTCATATATACAAAATATGAATTTTAGGTCAACTATTTCAAAGCATAATCCACACCCCGAATTACAAATAAATTTGGATAAAATTATTATATTTATTTTTGAATGAAAATTACTTTTTTAGGATTTTAGAAAAAATGAGAGATTTTGGGATTGAATGTGGTGTCTCACAATTG